>OY821517.1:202324641-202913737 GCA_963682025.1 Cordilura impudica | reverse complement strand
TACAATCCCCGCTACATATATACACAAACATTCAAGGCTTGATTAATAACTTCAACAAATTAAAAATAATAGCAGCAATTAATAAACCTGAGTTCATAACTTTAACAGAAACGCATCGAAATGATGAAATAGATGAAAGTGAAATTGAAATAGACCAATACGAGCATTATAGCACCTTATCGAATTCATCTACAACTGGGGAGTAATATGTAGTTTATTTCAAAAAACATTGGCATATAAACAATATCAAAAATAACATTAAAGACACAAAACACTGGATTAGTGCGTATATGGCGAAATATGAAAAACATCAATAATAATAATAATAATAATATATAGGTCACCAAGTGGTTCAAAATCAGAATTCTATGATACTTTTCAAGATTTTTTAGAACAAATATGTGAAACAAACTGTGATATCTTAATAGCCGGAGATTTTAACATTGACTAGAAAAATGATTTTTATACAAGCAGATTGGAAAGCATACTTAATGATAATGGACTAACATGAAAGAATATACTAGAATAACAAAAAACTCTAAAACTTTAATTGACTATATAATAAATAATGAAAAAATTACGGCAAAAATAATATAAATAATAAAATATCTGATCATGAATCCATTGACATCTTTATCGAGAGTGAAAATATGAAGCAAAATAATAATAAAGAAATAAATATTTTCAAATACAATAAAAACAAATGAAATAAGTGCAATATTAAATTATTATTATTTAAACGAATATGTACACTATTTTGATAACTGCCTTGAAAACACAATAAAAAAATTTACTATTAAGAAAAAATAACTGAAAAAGTAAAAACAGGTGGTTTAACAACGAACTCAAATCATTAAAAAGAGAAAAAGTCTTTAAGTATCAAAATGCAATTACAGTAAATACAAATGACGCTTGGAATAGTTATAAAGTAATTAGAAATATCTATAAAGCAAAAATTGAACATGAAAAAAATAAATATATTAATAATAAAATAAATAGTGCAAATAACCAAAAAGAAATTTGGAGTAAAATTAAAGAACTAGTCCTAAAAAACCCAAATCTGTGATAAAAACTGTGATATATTTATAAACAAATAGAATATAAAGACAATTTTCAAATAGCCAAAAATTTTAATGATTATTTTGTAAATAGTATTAAGGAAATCAGATATTCCATTGAAAATGTGCAGTATGAAAATCAAATACCTGTGATAAACTTTAAATTCAAATTTCGTGCAATACATTTACAAGAACTAAAGATTATTTTTAAAAGCATTAACAAAAAACCTGATGATAACAAACTAACAAGTGACATAATCATAGATAATTGGGACAGAACAGGCAATATTATATTAAATATTATAAATAAATCACTAGAGACTGGCGTATACCCAAATAATTGGAAAGAATCGATGATTTTTCCTATTGAAAAAGTAAAAAATATGTAGAAAAATTTTCATATAGAAACAATCTATTCAATTAAAACATAACAATTATCACAATGTTCAATAAATCGCTGATGAAGGCTGAAATGCCAGAAACCGGTCCGATTAAGAATACAGTGCAGTTATGAATGTTTGAAATATATGCTTTCTTCTTCTTTACCACGCACCATGTAAACAAAATTAAAATTTGCATATTTATTACAGTAGTAATTGCAATATTTCTGAAAAATGACTATAAATCTAACAAAAAAAAAATAAAATACATTAAAATGTGAAGAATATCGACCAATTAACACCTTAAAAACATGTGAAAAAGTCATTGAAAAAATAGTAAAAAATCAATTGGAAGACTACATGGAACAACACAGATTATTATCAAAATATCAATCAGGCTTTAGAAGAAATTATTCATGTGAAACTGCAGTAAATTATGTCATACACAGATGGAAATGTAAAAAGAGAAAAAATAAAATATTAGCGATTTTCCTTGATTTTAAAAGAGCTTTTGAAACGATAGATAGGGACATCCTATTGAAGAAATTAGCTAAATACGGTGTTGAAGATACAGAGCTAAAATGGTTTCAGTCATATTTAACAAATCGTAGACAATTTACAAATGTAAATAATGAAATATCCAATGCAATAGAAAATGATTTTGGAGTACCACAAGGCTCAATTTTAGGAGCTCTACTATTTGATACTTTGATTTTCACAGAACCAGCAACGGAGGAAATATGTCATGAAAATTTAAAGAATGATATAGATAATATTAATATATGGTTAAAAATTAATAAATTAAAACTTAACGAAAACAAAACTAAATTAATGGAAATCAATATGAACACAAACATAACATTCAAAATAAATAATGTAATAATAGAAAAAGTGAATAATACAAAATATTTCGGTTTCTTGATTGACAAGGATTTAAAATTTTAAGATCATGTCGAATACATATGTAAGAAAATTGGCAAGAAAAACGGGTTTTTTAGACGTTTAAGAAACAGGGTGACAATATTAACCGCAATTAATATCTATAACACTACCATAAAACCTCATTTTGAGTATGGATCAACCATATTATTTACATGCTGTTCAGACCAACAAATAACGAGGCTGCAGAAACTACAAAATAAGGCTATGCGCTCAATTTTAAAATGCAATCGGTTTACGTCAATAAGATATATGTTAGACGCACTGAAATGGCTAAACATCCAACAAAGGCTGCAACTTAATACAATGTTCTCTATCCAAAAAATGAAGATGGGAAGAGCACCAGATTACTTGATCGAACAAATTAGATATGTTGATGTTCAACCCTATAACCTTAGGAATGCCTTAGAATTTAGACCACAGAAAGCAGATACAACAGCAATACAAAAATCTTTATTTTACAAAGGATTAAATCTTTACAACATGATGCCGAATGATGTCAAGAAAGCAATTAATGTAAATCTTTTTAGAAAGAAAACTGTAAATTTTATTGAAAATGCTAACTTTTAATCAGAATATATGATAATATTTGTTAATTAATATGAAATGTCATTTAAAAGTATTTAAATACTACTAATAATAATTAATTATTCCAAAACCATAGTTCGTACAGCTTATGCTGCATCAGAGCTTATCCCGTGGTTCGTACCAGGGATGAGTAATCTCTAGCATTGTCATGTTTCCCAAACGGTTTAAATAAATCTGGCTCCTTCATTGGATGCCATTAACTGTCGAATTGGTAGAAAGGTAAAGAACCGAGGGTACATCTCCCGAACTGTCAACACTGGTATCTCTTTTGGTTTATGCGCGGCTATGGCTCGTCGGGCTAGGGCGGGTGTTCGTGCCAGTCGGTATGATGTATATACAGTCATGTGTACCAGTGTGTATATGCCAAAACAAAAATTCAAACAAATTGTTGCGGATGAGGTTTCTGTAGGTGGGTGGCCTGAAAGGGAATAAATAAAAATAAAAATAGGTGCAAAAAAATGAATACCGGAATACCTTTATTGCTGGGGGTGCCTCCTTCAGGTAGTACTGCTGAGGGGTCGGGGTGTAGGGTGTTTGGTAGATGGTGGTTTGTTTTTGTGTGGCAGGTGTAGGGTAAACTGTGGTGGTTGTAAGTTTGTTTTGTTTAATTTATGGTTTCGAGTTTTGTTTTTGGACGGGTGTTATGGTGGTCCTTAGCCAGGTGGATGAATTGTGTGTGTTTTGCATGTGTACGGGCTATTACGGGTGAATGTTGGGAGATGGCTGAAGGTGCTGTGGTTGCGATTTTTGGAGGGTGATGTGTGGTGTTCCGTTAGCAGGGGTATTGTCAAAAAGTAAAGCTGGGAGGCCTGACCTGAAAAGAAAGAAATACATATTATTTAAAACAAAAATAATAAGGGTTTAATACGTAGATTTGTGTATTTTGTGTTTTTTTATGTAGGAGGAAAAGTTAATGTAGCGTGTTTTTTTTTTTTGTATATAGTAATATGGTGTAAATTAGTAGAAAATTGTTATTCACAATAGAGTAAAGTAGAGTGATGCCCAGTTGCAAGTTTGTATGAGTGGAATAATAGGGTTGTATTTCTAAGTCATGGCCATTCATAAAATCTGGGCAAATGAAGGAAAATGACAATGATGTTTAGATGTTTTGTTTTATGTCTTGTCCGTTAGTTCCTGTGCGAAATGTTTGGAAAATGTGAGTGTAGTGGTCGGTTAAGTTGGAAGGGAAACCGAGGCTATATGTAAGGCTGCAGGGGCGATAAAGTAGCCATTGTTAAAGTTATTGGCACAGAAAAGTATAGCTTTGCGTAACTCTGACAAAAGTTTAAATTGTGTTTTTTTTTTTATTGTTAAATAATACAAATGTATGTTGAGTGGTAGTGAAAATTACGTGCAAGGGTTTTAAGTTTTTGGAAATTGCCCAAAATAGTGCAAGTCGTGGATGTGCAAAGAAAAATCCAGGTGAGTTAGTGTCCAGGAGGAGGAAGGTTTATTTGTGTGGTGGAATTAATGAAAGGCATATTAATTAGGCTGTCGATAGTGCATGCTGGTATTGGCGTGAAGATCTTTCCAAGCGTGCAGTTTTTTTTTGGGAGTGAACGTCCCAAGGATTGTCCATCAGCAAAGGAGTGTGGTGGACCTGAATTGTTGCTATAAAGAAGAAATAAAGTAATCCATATCTCGGCCAACTTTTTGTGTTTGCAAAGGTGGTTAAGGTCCTCAACATACAGTTAAGAAGATACAATCTGGTATATATGTGAAAAGAAATATAAAATTGTGTAAAAATTAAAAACTTTGGGAAAAAGGATAAATTTCCGTAAATTTGGATAAAGTGTTAATTTTCTTTTAAAAGAAAAAAAAAAGGGAATTTTTTTTTTACAATCAAAAGAAAAACCGAAAGATTGTAAATTAAATAAATTTGCGCTTTAGTGTTAAGTCATGTTAAGGTTAGGGTAATTATATGTTAGTATAAGTATTGTTTTTAATATGGTTAAAAAAAATTTTAAATTCGTATTGCGAGTGTCGTAATTTTTAAAGTTTAAATTTTTCGTTTTGGTTTACGCGTTTCTGAAAGTGTACAAAGTTCGGGTGATATTAGTGTTTTTTTTGATGGCCTTTTAGCCAATTTTTAGTGTCCCTATCCTAGAGAGCTCGTTAGGTAGGTCATTGTTTTTTTTTTTTTTGTATGTATGTGCGTGACTCAAAAATGGAGTCGGAAAAGACTTTGTAGGCTTTTGTTTTTGCGTAGTTTAACTATTGAAGCCATTTTGAGTTTTAAATATCAGCCTAATTTTTTTTATTAATTTCGGCACAAGCCTTCATTGGAATTAAATATTCGCATGTGCATTTTCTTTCTATAAATCAATTTTTGTTATTCTATATACGTTTATCTTTAGTTTAGTATATATTTTTTTTTTTTTTTTAATAAATAATGTGAATGTTTTAAGTTTAAAATTATGTGTGCAGAATAAATTTTTTTTTTGGTGAAGTAAGAAAATGCGGTAAGCGGTGAAAAAAATAAGTGTGTGTGGGTATGGGGGTCACCAGAAATTTTGGAGGAAGCGAGGTGACCTAGGTTGGGTGGGCAATGTGGGGGACATGTTATCTCGTCCTCCCTCTTAACTGTCCTGTGGTTGTGATTATTTATTTTGTGTTCATAATTTTTTTTTTGTTTTTTTTTGTATTTAATTGTGCTTGTCCCTGGGCTGTAGTGGTGGGTTGGAACCTGACCCTCGGAAGCCAGAATGAGCTAGCTGGCCACACCACTACAGTGCCTTTTGGGGCACGTAACAATATGGCGCCCAATCAAATGATAGAGAAGGACATCGAGAGATGTCTACATAATGAAGGTATATAGTACATCAAAATATACTTACAATAGCCCATTCTAAATAAGAAATAGTTTAACGACGGATGTTGGTGTTTCGAGTACCCGAAGTTTTGGTTCTATAACCTTTATGGCCCAAATCAAGGATAAAGTCCAGGTTTGTGTACGGGATCAAAATGGAGGAAACGTGAGACAACAATATCCGTTCGACCAATTCACGGCCCATTAACCCGGTAGCGTGGAATGTTTTTAGTGTGTAATATTTCATTGGTAGGGTAATGGTCTGACATTTTTTTTGGTTATATGTTTAATGTAGTTTCTGTTTTCATATGAATTTAGTGATCTGTCGAGCAGGGAACTTCAGGCTACCCGTTCGGAACAAGGTATCGAAGCCAGGAAAATCCAAGGAGGTAATCTGCGCTTTCCATAACGTGCAAATCTCAGTAGACGAAAAGTGCACCGATACGGAAGGACACAGATTGTGAAAATGTTTTTTTTTTGTTATTGTTTGTATTTCTCTTTGTTTTAAAGTAAATTTGTTTTATGGACAGTTGAGAGGCCTAAATTATCGGCACATACGAAATTTACCACACGCATATCCGCTTACCCATACCAAAAACTTCACCAATTGTAATTGTAGTATTGTTTGGAATGTTTGTTTGATAAGGTTTTATACGATTTTTAAACCGAGTTTTTTTTTGAAAGGCTTCGAACAAATTAAAGCCGTGAGAAAATTCGAAAATTTAAATTTTGGTTTGGTTGACGAAGTTTTTTTTTGTCCGTCTTGTGGAAAAAATTTTTATTTATTTTTATAATATTTATACACCAAGTACATCGTTTTTTTTTTTTTGTTTTGTGTTTTTCTTAATTCAAGTTGTCCGTGTACTTGGGGTTCGATATTTCACAAATAAAAAAAAAAAAAAAAACTATTCGGAAAATTCGTTTAAAAATTGTCTTGTAGAAATCTAAGCCTAGTTATTAGTGTTTATGAATAAATTGCATGCTAAGGTATTAAGGAAAATTTTTATTTTTTTTACTATTTTTTTTATTGTTTTAATATTTATTTCATTATTATTTTTATATTTTTTTTGCGCATTTTCTTTTAAATAATTTTTTTTTTATCTGTTTTATTAATTTTTTTTTATTAGTGCTTTTTTTTGTTTAATCATTTTTTTTTGTATTTTATACCATCAAACCTAGTTTTTTTTTTTTATTTGTCTGTCTTATGTCCAAACAGCAGAAAGAAAAATTAAATAGGCAAAGGCATAGGGATATTTCCTTCGACTTAAATCGGTCTTCTCCCCAGGTCAAGGAAAAATATATTAAAGATAATCGTGCGGAAAGGATGTCACGTCCCGTAGATCCAAATATAGTGGACATGTCCCACACCATAAATACAGGCGCGAAGCCCAAAACACGAAACCATAATGTGGGAGCGCGTAGTATAAGGTTTAGCGATGAGGTATCACCGTCAGTGGAAGAAATGGTTCACGAAAGCGTAGAGGAGATGAGGAGATCGTTAGGCAATTCTATTGAAGATATAGTGAGTGACAGAATTAATAGGGATTTAAACAAGGTCCACGACGGTATGGCGAAGCTGAATGAAGCCATTCGGACGTTGATTCAGCGAGATTCGCATAGGGATAGCGTACCCAGATATAACGCACCAACAAATTACCCAAAGAATGCGCAACAGAATTACAATTTCCCACCTCCAACCTATGAAAACAGCAATCCCGCTGCGCGTCAACATGTTTCAGCAGCGCCACCAAGGATGACTACAGGACCGCCGCCCATGCTTTACCCACCTTACTATTCTAATAAAACGAGGGTTGATAGATTTGGATTAAAGTTTGATGGGAATGAAGCCCGACTTTCAATAGAATCCTTTATATTCAGGTTAGAATATTGTCAGAGACAATATCAAGTCCCATGGAAAGAGGTCCTGGACGATTTCCACTTGCTAGTGACCGGGGCCGCATTGGATTGGTATTGGTTTCACGTCGAAACCAATCGTGTTACCCAATGGGAGGATCTGAGCCATTTCATGTTGAGTAGGTTCAGAACACATCGTACAAATCCTGACATTATGCACGAGTTGCTAGAGAGAAAGCAGTTGGCGGGAGAGAGTATCGACAGTTTTTTTAACATAACGTAAATCTGTTGCGATCGAAATTAGAAACGCCAATATCAGAATATGAAATGATAAAGCTGGCCAAGAGAAATCTCCGAGAGAGTGTCGGTCGAATTGTGTACCCGATTGCGGTTTCATCCCTCGAACAGCTGAGGGTAGAATGCATAGAGGCTGAAAGGAATTTTTCCAGACGCGAAAGTAGACCTGCCCCGAATCAGCCGGCTAGAAGATATGTCAGTGAAATAGATCATGAGGTCGAAGAAGCTCCTCTCGAAGAAGTCGCAGAGATCAATACCCAGCTAATTTGTTGGAGCTGCCAAAATCAAGGACATATCTTTGTAGATTGTCCCTCGGAACAGCGAAACCTCTTCTGTTACAGATGTGGTAAAGCAGACGATATTTCGCCGAACTGCCCGAATTGCAGACTTCGGGAAAACTCGAAGCGGAGCGTGATTTCGACGGGTGGGTCACGTTCCTCGAGGAACGCCCTGAACTATCAATACCATCAAAATCAACAGAACCACCAACAACAACAATATCAGCAACAAAACCCTCAGCAACAACAGCACCAGCCATAACTAAAGCAGTAACACCAGCTACAACAACAAGACCAGAAATAACAATGATACCAGCTACAACCACAATACCAGCAATAACTACATCAGCAACGGGCCCATCAGTGAATAGAGAAAACTTGCCGAAGATTCGACATTATTTGCCCAAAGAAGTTCGGGAACAAAATTATAGGATAGTTCGACAAAGAATTTTCAATGAGGAAAAATGTCCCAATGAACAACCAATACAAAAACAATTGGATGAAAATGCAATATATGAAGAAATTTTACCGGGTTTAAATGAACAACGTCACAAAGATCACGAATTGAAAGCTATTTCAGAAAATAATATTTTATTTAATGCGAAATATAAGCAATGCCTGAAGTTAAGATCAGATTATGTGAAAAGGAAAGCTACTCGGAAACTAATTACAGAATCTATTGAACACGTTCAAAAAAATACAGATCCCATATGCTGATGTAATGATCGCAGAAAAAATTTATAAAGGCCTGTTAGACTCAGGTGCTTCGGTAAGCGTTCTGGTTAAAAATTGTCGTGAGATGTTAGGAATGTTAGGGACCGAGATGAAACCACTATTCACAAATGTATACGCGGCCAACGGGCAAGCCCATCGAGTTTTAGGAAAAATAAACATAGAAGTTCAATATAAAGGTGAAGCCAAAAGAAAGGTGAAGAGCAAGAAATATATCTAGGAGTAGACTTTTGGAAAGCGTTCAATATTGCTCCACAGATCATGGCCACGGACGAAATAGATATAGAGATTGTCCGAGAGATGCAACGAGATACCGAGGGTAAAGCCCACAAGTTGAAAAGGCATGATCTAACGACGCAACAAGAGCAACAACTCCAAGCGACAATAAATAAATTTCCTGCATTTGAAAAAAACGGCTTAGGGTGCACCAGTCTCGAAAAGCACGAAATTAAATTGGTGGAGGGTACCAATCCGATTAAGGAAAGACACTACCCGATATCGCCGGCCGTGCAAGAGATAGTGTATGCAGAAATTGATAATATGCTCGCGCTAAACGTAATAGAAGAAAGTGATAGCCTCTGGAGCAACCGCACCACGGTGGTTAGGAAACCGGGGAAAAATCGTTTTTGTTTAGATGCCCGCAAACTAAATGACGTGACGGTAAAGGATGCTTATCCCTTGCAAAACATCGATGGGATTCTGAGCCGCATAGACCAAATCCATTTTATTAGCAGCGTCGACCTGAAGTACGCCTTCTGGCAAATTGAATTGGAAGAAGAGGCGAAACCATGTACAGCCTTCACAGTGCCAGGTCGACCGCTATATCAATTTCAGCTAATGCCGTTGTTCTATGCAACGCGGCTCAGAGGTTATGTCGCCTCATGGACAAGGTGATCCCGGCAAGACTGAAGTCAAATGTCTTCATCTATCTTGATGACCTGCTCATAATTTCAGATGAGTTTTCTACGCACATAAAATTACTCGAGCAAGTGGCTGACTGTTTGAAAAAGGTGAACCTGACCATTGGGTTAAAGAAATCTATGTTCTGTTTTAAGGAATTAAGATATCTGGGTTTCGTAATCGGAGGAGGAATGCTGAAAACAGATCCCGAAAAGGTGGCAGCAATCCAGAAGATACCATTGCCAAAGTCACCGAGGGAGGTGAGAAGTTTTTTAGGTACTGCCGGCTGGTACCGCCGCTTTATAAAAGATTTTGCCTCAATTTCAGCAGCCCTGACCGACAACTTGAAGAAGGGAAAAAAATTCGCGATTACGCCAGAGGCAGAAGAGGCTTTTGAAACGTTGAAGTATCACTTAACCACAGCTCCAGTTTTACTGCACCCCGATTTCACCAGACAATTTTACATCCAATGTGACGCCTCGGAGTACGGGATCGGAGCAGTTCTTTTCCAGAAAAATAATGATGGAGAGGAAAACCCCATAGCGTTTTATTCGCAGAAGTTAAACTCCTGTCAAAAGAACTACTCCGTGACCGAAAAGGAGTGCCTAGCTGCGGTTATGGCTGTGAAGCGTTTTCGACCTTATGTGGAAATGATGAAATTTACCGTCATAACAGACCATGCTAGCCTAAAATGGCTAATGTCTTTAAAGGACTTAAGTGGGCGGCTAACAAGATGGTCACTGCAGTTGCAGGCGTTCAATTTCACCATCGAACACAGAAAAGGGTCGGAAAACGTGGTCGCGGATATGCTCTCTCGAATGGCTGTGCAGATGATGAAATCGCCGATGACTATTTCGACTTTGAAACAAACGAATTTGTAAGCGAGGAATATTTGGCATTAATAGAAAACATTGTGAAAAATCAAAGAAAATTACCAGATTTGAAGATTGAGGATGGCAAAATATTTAAAAAGACCATATTTGACAGGGATGAAAACGTGGAAGAAAATGTATGGAAGTTATGGGTTCCCCAAGATATCACCCACGCCCTAATCGAAAAAGCCCATGACGCAACAACATCAGCACACGGGGGCCTACATAAAACGTTAAGCCGGTTAAAGCAATTATATTATTGGCCAAAAATGACGACCCAAGTCAGAAACTATGTATTGAATTGTCAGGTCTGTAAAGAGTCGAAACCGTCGACCAAAAATTTAAGACCGACAATAGGGGATGAAGTGCAAATCGAAAGGCCATTCTAAAAACTGTACATAGATTTTCTCGGAAAATATCCGCGGTCAAAAAGGGGTAACGCGTATATTTTTATAGTGGTCGATCATTTCACGAAGTTTACCTTTATAAAGGCCATGAAAGATGCCACGGCTAAAAATGTAGTACAGTTTTTGGTTCAGGAAATTTTTAATAAGTTTGGGGTACCAGAATGTATACATAGCGATAATGGTCAACAATTTGTGTCTACAATATTTCAGGAGATGATAGACTGTTATAAAGTAAACCATCTGAAAACCGCATTTTATTCACTTCAATCGAAAGCCTCCGAAAGGGTGAATCAATCTATATTGGCAGCGGTGAGGTCATATTTAGAAAGAGATCAGCGAGATTGGGATCTTTACCTCTCGGAAATAGAATGTGCGTTAAGAACCCCAATACATTCAGCAACAGGCGTGACACCATTCTTTGCGCTGTTTGGGTATCATTGGTACGCAAATGGGGCAGATTACAACCTGGCCCGAAAATTAAAATCTCTGACTGATCATAACATTATTGCGTTAGATAGGGAAGACCGTAGAAAGCTGATTCAGGAGAAAATTATAAACAATATGCACGAAGCATACAATAGAAGCGCAGTAAGGTATAATAAACAGGCTAGAATGACTAAATTTAGGACCGGGCAAGAAGTTTACAGGCGAAATTTTGCACAGTCAGATTTTAAAAATAACATAAATGCTAAATTCTGCAGAAAATTTTTGAAATGCAGAATAGTAAAACCCATTGGCAATAATATGTATGAATTAGAAACCCTTAATGGTAAAACTATAGGAGTTTTTCATACAAAAGATATTAAAGTCTGATTTAAAGTGCAATAAAATAAACTGTGTTAAAACAACCCATCAAGTGCAATATAGGATTAAGTCTATGTAGTTACCCGTCCTATATGTACCTCATAATGTCGTCAGATTAGAATAGAAAAAAAACCTGTGACAGAAAACCTTTCCTTTTAGTGCAACATAAATTAGAGTGAAATATAATTTATTTTTAGAAAGCTAGAAGGGTGCCTACAGTCACTCTACTTATAATACGGTTGACAGTATAATTGATTTGTGTCTACAATGACTAACTCGCTGTTTTGTCAGACCAAAAGCTACCGTTTCTAAGCTGGTTATATGTATAACCGTCATGGTACGATTAGTGCGTTTCCAATAACACCCTGGAGAACTATGCTATTAAGGGCTAGGTATCGTTAGTCACCTAGTACAATGACAAAATCTGAGTCCGCAATTACAGCGTGGCAGACAAAATAAGTGAATTAGGTACACATTTTTATTCTCAATTACTTGGGGAAAAAAATGTGGTGTCATGGTGACTAAGGAATTATAACTGGCAAACGTTTTAGGTGTAGAGCCCGTAGCAAACAGCTTTAACATAAGTATGAGGCGAAACCGAATTCAAAAAGTTTATTGGGAATTAGTCTACGGTGTAAAAGGAGCAACAGAGTAGTAAAACATAATATCTGTCCTAAAATAACGTAGTGGAAGAGAAAGAAAAACACTCACGTAAAAAAAAAAAAAAAAAAAAAAAAAGGGGCATTTCAGGCAAAACGATAGTAAGAACAAGTAAGAGTGTTAAATTCGGCTGTGCCGAATCTTTGATACCCTCCACCTCGGTTTGAGTATTGATAATAAATGTAAACAAAATATTGGAAAAGTAAACAATTTCTTAAACTTAATACCAAATTATTTCAGAAAATTCTTTGGGTTGGTTTTCGTCTTTTCTATTATTTCGGATTTATTTCGGTGTTTGCTTTTTGGTCATCGTGGTTGCTGATCGGCATGCATTTAGGTTATATACCTATATGCATGCGTTTCCTGTTATATGACATAACTTCTCGTTTAATTTAGTTCTTGCTAATTAAATAGCTCGCCCTAACCTCCATTGCAAAGGTAATGGTTGTGTAGGGTGGCTATATGCATTAAATCGTGCTAACGCTAATTGGAGATGGCTGTATAGTTTCTTTTAACTGGCCAAATATTTCTTCATTGCGGCCATATAAGTCGGATGAAGTAACAAAATAATAACCAAAAAAAAGCTCTCAACGTTTTTATTAAAATATTGCCATATTTGGAAAACATAGAGAATAAATTTTTGATAATAATAAATAATCAAATTAGGGATGCCAAACGCAAAAAACCAAATGTCCCAAACATTTTAAATAAAATAATTTGTTATCTTTATTTTCTGGAAAACTTCAAATATTCATCCAAAAAAAATTGTGAAAATTTATATATAAAAAATAATATTCTCATCAAATTGCGTTTATTTATGTAACAATTTTTGTGTTCGCAATTCTTAAATATCATTTGAGGTTTTCTAAAATTCATTGAATTTAAATCAATGTTTTCTGTAGTCCGATTCTGCAAATTTCAACGATCCGACAATACCAAAATATATCGACAGCTATTGTTATTTACACTAAGGATTAAGTGATTCACTAAGAACGTACATCTTAACGACAGTCGACAAATCTATTTTTCTATTTATTTAAATTGTAAACGAGTGGCATCTCTGTCAAAATAAGCGAAAAACACAAAGAAGAATAGAAAAAAACAAATTACTTCGTGTTTGACAAGATGATTTTATGTTTATGTTTAATATCTTTATTTTTTTTTACTAATATTTCTGTTTATTTATTTGAAAATGAAATAATGAATTGAATATGCTATTTAATTTTTTTTTATTTATATAAAAAAGTTTTTTAATAGAAGCAAAATATTTTCACTATTTTATGATTTTTATTTATGTATGACGACATTTCAACCTAAAAGTTTTTATCGATTGAATAAACAACACAAAAATGGTTGTCGTTTAGATAACAACAAGAGCTAAATTAACCAATAGCGAATATCGCTTAAAAATTTTGCTGATAAAATTGCTATTTTCTTTTTTTAACGATCCGACTATCGTTAAAAGAAGTTTTTGAATCGCGATACTGAACGCTATTAATTTCTCCTGAATGTCAATATTTTTTTTAAATGTGAAAATTTTTTTAATGTAAACATAGGTATTTGGTGTTTTTTTTTTTTTTTTGGAATTTCAATTTGTGTTTAACGAATAAAATTTATATATTAAAGATGCAATTGATGTCTTCTAAATTTAAAATTATAATTTCCGACGTTTTGATATGATTTTCTGATATTCAATTAATTGTAATTTATAATTGGAAATTTTTAATTCCAGTTTTTAGAATTAATATTTTCTTAAATTTGAATGGAAAATTTAAAAAGTGCAATTTTGTATTTATGTGAATAATAATGCTTTAGTAATTATAAACAATTTTTAAAAATTAGATGTAATCGCAATCAGATATTTTGTAGGTAAAGCAGAATAATAATTCTATATAACTATGTAGAACTGTTTTGAAAGCTAAAAACTCATTGATAACTCGGTAACCCTATTTTGTAAAGACAACAAAAAGTTAATATGCCAAACTTATGTTCATATTTGTAAAAGAATAATGAAAAAAACGTATGAAATAAAAGACCAGCCCGTGTATACTCTTAACATTGTTCTGTATGATATCTGGTTGAAAATATTGACATTCATGTTAAAATATAAATAACTATTGCAAAGCTAATTAGAACAAAAATTGTGGCGCCATCTACTGCGGCATAGTCACGCTGAGCAAAATGAAGTGACACTCTGTTAATGCAAAAGAAATGTATTTTCCCCACAACAAAATATTGCAGAATTTTATGTTAATAAAATAATATACCGATTTATTTCTAACATGCAGTTGTTATGGATATACATATATAGAATATATGTATATTATTTGTATTATTTAATATGTTTATGTAAATATTACACAAAAAAAATACAACATCAAACGTTATTTTTGTGTTTTTCTCTTTAAATAAATTTATACATAATTTTTTTTTTTGTTAAATTTACATTGTTTTTTTTTATTAACAACTAGGTATTTTAGCAATATTTGCTTTAGATGTTGGTGAGTTTCTACTCCCTTTATATTAACTCGTAGTGTCTGCTTGTCGAAAAAATTTTGGATCGATTTTAACCCCCTTCCCGTGACCCATTCGATCTGAAATTTTGCAGGCAGGCTCGTGGTAATGACAGAAATGATCTAATAAATTTTTTTAGTGATGCCAAAACAATGGAAACTTTTAAATTTTTCTACCAGAGTTAATAAAAAAAATGTGCAAAGGGTTAGTTTTTATTATATTATTACCCCAACGACCACAAAAACAACAAGTCCAGCTATGACAGCAACACAACATTTAGAATAAAACAAGAACAATATAGAAACATCATATTTTTCATTTTTTTTTTACTTTTTCACAGATTTCCCTGGACCTGTTCCACCGATTTCAATGATTTTTGAAATAGAAATCTTCCCATGAATTTGGTGAATCATTCTCGTTAAAAATGATCATTGTAGCTGCACTATTGAAGGCGTGATCGTGACAAGAACAACATAGAAAATTATATTTTTTCAAGACTTTTTTTAGTTCTTCATTCAAATCTCGGGCCCTAATCGACCGATTTGGACGATTTTAAATAGCAAACTTTTCAGGATGTTATTGAATCATTTTTTATGCCAACGAGTACCCTAGCTGCCCGATTGATGCCGTCATCGTGATTTCCACAGACGGACAGACGGACAGACGGACACCGCTATATCAACTCCGGTTGTTATAAGGATCACAAATATATATATTTTATGGGGTCCAAAATTTTTTTTCTAATTATTACAAACGGAATGACAAACTTATATATACCCTCTGCACACTGGAGTGGAGGGTATAAAAATCTGAAAGACAAAAGAGGGAACAAATAAATCTTGTTAGGTGTTGAACATTTCATAAATTTAGTGCCCGGCTTGAGACGTCTCAGGGCGTGAGAATTCCCCACGTTGGGACAATGCCGACATTAGGACAAACACCGTGTAGCATAAATCTAAGGAAAAAGTTGAGAAATAGTGAGTCGAGTTTGTTTTTTTCCGGATAGTTTAAGTTTTTTTTTGCTCTCTTTTTATTAACCTTTAACCGTGGAGGTGGTGGTAGATTTTACCCTTTCTTTACATTTGTTGGTTTGTACAGAAATAAAGTGGTTTGTGAAATAAAGTACCTGCTATGTTTAAATTAATACAACAAACATTTCAAATTTCTTTGATAGTTTAAAAGGAAAAAATAGTTTAAAAAAAAAAAAAAAAAAAAAAAGGGGTAAAATGTACCACAACGTCACTGACTACGTCCCAAAATTTCACTTCCAAAGTTAACGCTTAACTCGTGGCATCTGTGGTCAAGAATGTGGAGCGTTTTTGGTTAACCCTTTTCCCGTGATCTAATCGAGCGGAATTTTGCAGGCAGACTCGTGGCGACGATAAAAAGCATCATAGTTAAGTAATTAATGTACAAACACAGAGTTGTTTATGGGTTTGTTTTTTTTTGGATCTTTACTTACCTTGTCATGTTAAAACCTTCCCGCACACCGTTCCTTCCAGCGATGCCTCGGTAGCCACGGGGGTTTGTTGCGGATGAGGTTTCTGTAGGTGGGTGGCCTGAAAGGGAATAAATAAAAATAAAAATAGGTGCAAAAAAATGAATACCGGAATACCTTTATTGCTGGGGGTGCCTCCTTCAGGTAGTATTGCTGAGGGGTCGGGGTGTAGGGTGTTTGGTAGATGGTGGTTTGTTTTTTTGTTTTTGTGTGGCAGGTGTAGGGTAAACTGTGGTGGTTGTAAGTTTGTTTTTTTGGCCAAAAATATATGTAGTTTCTTGTTTAATTTATGGTTTCGGGTTTTGTTTTTGGACGGGTGTTATGGTGGTCCTTAGCCAGGTGGATGAATTGTGTGTGTTTTGCATGTGTACGGGCTATTACGGGTGAATGTTGGGAGATGGCTGAAGGTGCTGTGGTTGCGATTTTTGGAGGGTGATGTGTGGTGTTCCGTTAGCAGGGGTATTGTCAAAAAGTAAAGCTGGGAGGCCTGACCTGAAAAGAAAGAAATACATATTATTTAAAACAAAAATAATAAGGGTTTAATACGTAGATTTGTGTATTTTGTGCTTTTTTATGTAGGAGGAAAAGTTAATGTAGCGTGGTTTTTTTTTTTTGTATATAGTAATATGGTGTAAATTAGTAGAAAATTGTTATTCACAATAGAGTAAAGTAGAGTGATGCCCAGTTGCAAGTTTGTATGAGTGGAATAATAGGGTTGTATTTCTAAGTCATGGCCATTCATAAAATCTGGGCAAATGAAGGAAAATGACAATGATGTTTAGATGTTTTGTTTTATGTCTTGTCCGTTAGATCCTGTGCGAAATGTTTGGAAAATGTGAGTGTAGTGGTTGGTTAAGTTGGAAGGGAAACCGAGGCTATATGTAAGGCTGCAGGGGCGATAAAGTAGCCATTACTAAAGTTATTGGCGCAGAAAAGTATAGCTTTGCGTGACTCTGACAAAAGTTTAAATTGTGTTTTTTTTTATTGTTAAATAATACAAATGTATGTTGAGTGGTAGTGAAAATTACGTGTAAGGGTTTTAAGTTTTTGGAAATTGCCCAAAATAGTGCAAGTCGTAGATGTGCAAAGAAAAATCCAGGTGAGTTAGTGTCCAGGAGGAGGAAGGTTTATTTGTGTGGTGGAATTAATGAAAAGCATATTAATTGGGCTGTCGATAGTGCATGCTGGTATTGGCGTGAAGATCTTTCCAAACGTGCAGTTTTTTTTTGGAAGTGAACGTCCCAAGGACTGTCCATCAGCAAAGGAGTGTGGTGGACCTGAATTGTTGCTATAAAGAAGAAATAAGGTAATCCATATCTCGGCCAACTTTTTGTGTTTGCAAAGGTGGTTAAGGTCCTCAACATACAGTTAAGAAGATACAATCTGGTATATATAAGAAATATAAAATTGTGTAATAATTAAAAACTTTGGAAAAAAGGATAAATTTCCGTAAATTTGGATAAAGTGTTAATTTTCGTTTTAAAAGAAAAAAAAAAGGAAATTTTTTTTTTACAATCAAAAGAAAAACCGAAAGATTGGAAATTAAATAAATTTGCGCTTTAGTGTTAAGTCATGTTAAGGTTAGGGTAATTATAAGTTAGTATAAGTATTGTTTTTAATATGGTTAAAAAAAATTTTAAATTCGTATTGCGAGTGTCGTAATTTTTAAAGTTTAAATTTTTCGTTTTGGTTTACGCGTTTCTGAAAGTGTACAAAGTTCGGGTGATATTAGTGTTTTTTTTTGATGGCCTTTTAGCCAATTTTTAGTGTCCCTATCCTAGAGAGCTCGTTAGGTAGGTCATTGCTTTTTTTTTTGTATGTATGTGCGTGGTTTAACTATTGAAGCCATTTTGAGTTTTAAATATCAGCCTAATTTTTTTTATTAATTTCGGCACAAGCCTTCATTGGAATTATATATTCGCATGTGCATTTTCTTTCTATAAATCAATTTTTGTTATTCTATATACGTTTATCTTTAGTTTAGTATATATATATTTTTTTTTTTTAATAAATAATGTGAATCTTTTAAGTTTATAATTATGTGTGCAGAATAAATTTTTTTTTTGGTGAAGTAAGAAAATGCGGTAAGCGGTGAAAAAATAAGTGTGTGTGGGTATGGGGGTCACCAGAAATTTTGGAGGAAGCGAGGTGACCTAGGTTGGGTGGGCAATGTGGGGGACATGTTATCTCGTCCTCCCTCTTAACTGTCCTGTGGTTGTGATTATTTATTTTGTGTTCATAATTTTTTTTTTGGTGGGTTGGAACCTGACCCTAGGAAGCCAGAATGAACTAGCTGGCCACACCACTACAGTGCCTTTTGGGGCACGTAACAAAATTTGTGGGGACTGAATAATTTCTTGGTACAGCTGTCAAGTGTTGGGTTAGGTGTCTTAACCCTGAGGCTCCCTCCCGAAATATTGATGATAATATTGCGCCGTTGGTAAATCTTGGCCTGGAGATCTTGTTGATTTACAACCTAAATTGTTCCGCTTCACCACCGAATACCTACCTTAATTTCGTATTCTTTTTATTCGCTCATATTCAAAAAACATGTACTTCCTGAACTTAATACTTCATTAAAGGGCGTTTTATTTAATTACAAAGTAGTCTTACAATCCATTTAACTATAAACTTTCCTTTTTCTTATTCAGATACTGGATTCAGATATACATATATATATATATAAATTTTATTTTTTTTTTGTAGTTATATCGGTTAGTGAATATTAATGTACTTACAAAGGTTTAATCATAATGTTTTGTTTCGCATATATTACTATGTTGAGCATGAATGTTCTTTGTCTCATTTATTAACATTGTTTTCTATCTTACAAAACCTCAGCTCGTAACGTCTTACTTAGGCTCAGACTAGTTAGCTAAAAATCGTAACTACCAACTACCTGTTCCCTACCTATAGAGCTATATTCGGGACGGCGGGTTAATTTCTCTGTTCGTGGAATCGTTAGAGAACTCAAGTTTTGTGAGGTAGGTTTAAAATGTTCTGTTCTTGTTAAAACAACAATGTTCTTATTACTTCTATATCTGAGGACAGATTTTCATTTAGCTCTAATTCCTATTAAAGTTAGTGCCCTTCATGGGTTATATATTATGGTACTTATGGTTTTTATTTTGACCTAGAAGTTTCATTTATACTTCAAAATTATACATATGGTTATTAATCATAGTTCTTAAGAGTATTGAACAGGTTAGCACACGCTATCCCATTTTTTTTTTTTTTTAATCCTACTATTTTATATCTAATAATTCTTAAAAATAGTTTAACCTTCTAAACATGATTAGATTTTGACAATATATTTAGGGTTTGTTAAGTCTTCTGAACCCATA
Source organism: Cordilura impudica (assembly GCA_963682025.1). NCBI lineage: Eukaryota > Metazoa > Arthropoda > Insecta > Diptera > Scathophagidae > Cordilura > Cordilura impudica. The sequence goes on along the minus strand of OY821517.1, from coordinate 202,893,803 downwards.
GATGCTGTTCCAATCTGGGAAGGCGTTTGCGCTTTGCAATATGATTTCAATATCATACAGTTCTTGCGATTGGTAAACATATTTGGCCTCTTGCGGTCAATTCCCTATGGGGAACGCTGATGAAGTTTGCCACTTTGGGCTCGTTGCTTATGCTAGCGACTGCTGCGCCAAATTGGAACGACATTAACAATTAGTTTTTGGCACAAATTTACTTGGTTGAGTCCTAGTTTGGAAATGTCTTCTCGACTTGAAATGTATTTTGAATTTTGAAAGGTTGTTTAATTGTTGGCAATGTATACACGTAATAACTTTCTTTGGGGTTTTCGAATAGCCTTTTGCGTTAGTGAATGTTATTAAAACTTGGAAATTGTTTCACCATTCGATATATTGTTTGAACTTTGAAAGGGACATCTAATGAGTAATTGTCGTTAAAATATTGAATACTCCGAGCCGTATTTTGAAATTCGAAAGGCACATCTAATTAATAAATGGGCTTACAATTTTTAAATATTTTCGTAATCTGAACTATATTTTGGATCTTGAAATGTATTTCTAATTAGCAAATGTGATTAAAATTTTGAAATATTTTTGTACTCTGAACTATATTTTGAATTCGGAAATGTATGCCTAATTAGCAAATGTAGTTAAAATTTTGAAATATATTCTTGGTTTGAACAAGAGTTCAAATCATGAAATGTATACCTTATCAGTGAATGCTGTTACCGTTTTGAAGTGGTTTCGTAAGCCGAACTATGTTTGAAGTTTCAAAAGGCATATCTAATTAATAAATGGACTTAAAAATTTTGAAATATTTTCTTAATCTGATCTATATTTCGGATTCTGAAATGTATTTCTAATTAGTAAATGTGATTAAAATTTTGAAATAGTTTTGTAGTTCGCACCATAGATTGAATTGTGAAACATATTTCCAATTGATAAACGTTATTAAAATTTTGAACCTAGTTGCGTAATCACAACTAAAATTGTGGTTCTGAAATGTATATCGATTCAATAACGCTATTTGAAATTCTAAAATAATTTTGTAACCACACATAAAGTAGCGTGTTTTGAAAGTTTTGTCAATTTGCTACTACTATCGAAGTTTTTAAATGATTTTGTAATCAAACACAAGTTGTGTTTTTGAAAAGTATCTCGATTCTATAATATTATTGAAATTCTAACATTATTTTGTAATCACCAATAAGGTTGTTGTCTTGAAAGCTATATCAATTCGATACTGTTGTTGAAATTAAAAATAATTTTGTGATCCACAATAAGGTTGTTGTTTTGACAGGTATATCCATTTAATAATTCTATTGACATTTTAAAATGGTATTCCACAATTGTGGTTTTAGAATGACTATCTATTTTAGTTTGTTATGAAGATTCAACTAATTACAGACGTTATTTTCTTTGTGCAAGGCTTTACCATCAATCGCTTAAAATTTACTCATTTCTTTTCTTGTTTCTCTAGCTCGTGAGGAACATGTGATAAATCTTATTTTATACTCACTGTTTGGGGACTCATCGTTCTTACCCCCAGCTGGTGCTTTTTGCAGTGGCAACTGCCCGTTGATCAGATGTTACCTGATGATGCCAGTCGATGGATGTCTGCTGATGTAAGTTGATGTATACCTGCTGATGCCAGTCGATGGATGTTTGCTGATGTAAGTTGATGTATACCTGCTGAAGCCAGTCGATGGGTGTTTGCTGATGCAAGTTGATGTTTGTCTGCTGATGCCAGTAGATGAATGTCTGCTTACGCGTTTTGATGAAAGTAATTTGAATTCTTCGGATGTATGTGTGCCTATGCCTGTCTGGTTTTTAGGGGTTTTCTGCAGCCTCTCCGCTGCTTTCTGGGTACGATGACGTTTTCCCCGGACTTTGTTCCGTATTGCGGTCGTTTTCTCGGAAGTTATGGTTTTCCTTTTTCGCCGGTCAGTAAATTAGTTGCCACTCTCTCTTTTCCACCAAACTTTCTTTCGTAGGTTGTGGACTTTTTCCACACTGCTGTACCGGTAAGTATGATTTGCTATTTGTTGATTTAACCTTAATTAATTTTTTCACAAATCTTTTAGGTTATGGTGGGTTTTTCACTCGGCTGCATGTGTAAGTATGGTTTTCATTTTTGTTAATTTTACCTTACTTTTTCTTTTCACAAGTCTTTTAGGTTATGTGCTTCATCAGTCGGCGGCTCGGGTGAGTATAATTTTCTTTTTGTTAATTTTACCTTACTTTTTCTTTTTACAGGTCTTTTAGGTTATGTGCTTGATCAGTCGGCGGCACGGGTGAGTATAATTTTCTTTTTGTTAAATTTTTTCCTTTTCTTAGATGGGTTCCGACTTACGGGTGCAGGGATATGGAGTCTGTTAGGCTGTTTCGATAAGTATGGTCTTTTAGTGTCTTTTTCTTTTTATTGTTAACCTTTGAGAATATTGTTTCCCATAGATAAATTTTTTCTGTACTTACCGGTCAAGATTTCTCCGCCAAGATTTTTGCAGTAGTATCTCCTTTCAATGTCAGCTGCGAAAAAGCATTTTTCTATTTGGTCTAGGCCTTTTATACCTCTGCCGCTTGCGCGTCGTTTTCTTGTATTTCTTTTTTCTCTTTCGGTTTTTGTGACTGTCAAAAAGCATCCAGAAATTTCCCACGAAAACGTGAGTGCTGCCCAGTTAAAATCCACCGCCGCAGTGTTGTATTGCACCAGTCGGGTGGTTACTCTGTTAGTGTTGCCAGACTTGCTACCTTTCCGATAGTTGCTTAGGCAATCTTTTCGAACTAGCACAGCATATGCGGACCTATGCAGGGATGGATTTATTTCTAATTATAATAATAATAAAAATATGGTGCATAAATTGATGAACCATTCATCACATTTCGATATAGTGTCAATATTGAATGCAATACCAATTGCACTTAAGATAAACGAATGCTTTTTGAAAAATGTGATGAACACCATAGGATTATTGTGATTTTTAAATTAGACTTATTGTCTACCAGAAAATCATAGCACGCATTTAAGTATTGCTCAAAATCATTGATTTTGTTTTCTATATTAAATGAAGAAATAGCCGCATTTGTCATTGCATGTGAAACATCGGTGCAAATTCGTTTTGTGACTGGCCAAAGTTTCAATTTGATGCATGAAACACATAGACGACAGCGGCTACACGAACACACGACTACAAATACTGCTGTCTGCAATTGTAGTCGTGTAGTCAGCTACTTAATTTTTTTGGAAACGACAGCAACATATAACAACAATATAAACAGCTGTTTTTATACAAAAGCATTTTTATTTCAGTAGTGCCAATTATATTTCTTTTTACTTTATTAAAATAGAAAAACATGCATGATTCTATATAAACTTGACTTAAATATACAATTACTTATTTATAATGCATTATTATAACGTAAAAATAAATAAATAAATATACTTAACCCCTTTTGATTATTAATGGAATTAGTTTAGCATTTCATTTTGCGATTAATTTTTTCAACAAAATAAAATATTTCATAGCACTAATATCTTTTACATATTTTGTTATATTGTCAACACTATTTTTGTTTTGTAGCCAACAAAAATAGAAATTAGCCTAAGTTGACTACAGCAGCAAAAGTGGTCGAGTAGTCGTGTAGCTGTGTTGGTGTCAAAATAATCTTTTTCATATAAACGTGTTTATTTTATTTTTGGCAGGCTATAGTTGTGTAGCCGCTGTCGTCTATGTGTTTCATGCATGATGCAATATTGACGAAATTTCGTCAACCGAAACAGCTTCTGCAATTGGCAGAGCAATTTTATGTTCAAATGCATTTGCAATTAGTGCATAATAAAATACTCGTTTAGAAGATTGTTCCAGTTTTCGCACCAACGACCCAGTACAATCTAAAAATAGTGTATTTCTACTCATTTTCAGTACTTTAGCCTTATCTGCGAGAAGAGCGCGGACAAGATCTGCTGACCACATATAGAGTTCCATAGGGTGGGAAATTTTTTGTATGTAGCTTTTATATGTATCTTTTTTCATACGATATAGATCGATTATTGGATCTTTATCTAATCGTGATAGGGCCTGGCTTCTAATTTTTCGTGCAGTACACTTCGTCACTTCTTCAGATGGATTGCCAACTTTATCCAATTCAATTGCTTTTTTAAAAACTGTTCATTATAATGTTTATTGCTGGTTTGTAGAGTAACTCTGACTGTTTTGCTATCCTTTTTATGCCTCTTTGTTGCACCTTACCTTGTGAATTAGCCGGGTGACATACAAACTTTTTGTTTCGAAATGAATGATTTTAGTTTTTTTACTTAGTTCAAATCTTTATTTGCAACAGTGGTCTTGGAAGGCACAATGGGCGTAAAAAACGTAACATTTTTTTTGTTTCGTTTAAACTTTTAAAATTTACTACACAGACATTATTAAATTGTTTATATTTTTCCCGCACGATATCATATAACCTAATTTTTTTTGAATACGGTGAATTAGGATTTGTTGCATATTCAAATTCGTCGTTATTTATACAGAACTCTGCATCTTCAATAATACACTTTTGATATTCTTAATTTTTATTAGGTAAATTTATTATTTTTCTATTTGCATTTAACTACATATAATAGCTGTACCGATAATGAATGAATTTCTTAACTTTTATTTCATTATTTTCGTATTCACTTTTTTTCAAGTTAAATGAAATTGATTTGTCTGAAATATTTTGAAATTCGTTTTCACTCTCAATTGTTGTATTTTGAGATATACAGGAATTTACACATTTGTTCTCATATTGTTCAGAATTGACATAAATATTTTCTTCTGAGCTATTTTGATCAACTTTTAAGATTTCTATACAAACATCTCCAGTTTCAATTTCGTCCTTTTTAGAATTTGAATTTAAACAGTCTTCGGAACGGAATTCATAATTCGTCCCGTTGGTGTTATATGATTCATATTGCTCAATGTCTGTGTATTCGTTTTTAGAATTTGAAATTAAATATTCTACGTCCTCGAATTCACAACTTGCTTCATTGTTGTTCTTGATGTTTAATTCATATAGACCATTGTAAGCAGTTTCATTTTCAGAGTTCATATTGAATCCATTTCGATCAACATTTGTGCTTTCCGCTATATCATTTATAATATCAAGACAAGAGTTTTCAATTTCATTTCAGATTTTAAATATTCGTCGTTCTGATTATTATAAGTTGTATTAAATACCTGTTTAACTGCATTAAAATTTTCTTCAGTGTTTATATCTGCATTCTTAAATTTTGTTATGAAATGGGACACTTTTCTTATTTTTTTTTTTATTGCGTAAACTGATTTTTAACTTATTGATATTTAAAATATTGTCAAGATAGTTTTTGATTAATAATATATAAATAATAAAACGAAATGTTTTATTTTGTAGACGAGAGATTTTATTTAATTAAAATTATAACTTTTCTTTTAAGTCAAAGCTTATTCTCGCGACCGCTTTTTTCACTTATCTCCTTCCATCCCAAAATCTCACAGTCGTTCAGGGTTGCCATTTAATTTTAATTTAAATGGGGAAGTTCCGGTGACAGTTCGGCCCTTCCTGACAATGGGTCGTCCTCGGACCATACTTCGTCGTCATCTAAAATGGGGGAACTCTGACACCATGGCTTCATTTTATCGGATGTGTAGACAGAACAAAATTTTCGTGAGGTAATCTGCTTATCCAGGATATCTTCTATTAGGAACCGATCCTTACCGATAACTTTGGCAACTCTATATGGGCCTCTATACTTGGGCTCAAGTTTTCTTGACTCGCCTGTAGCAGGAGCTTCGTTTTCTAATACAACGAAATCTCCTTCATGATACTCGGTTGGCTTAGCGTGTTTTTCATCAAAACGTTGCTTCCATTTCTGCTTCTCTTTTGTGGTATTTTTCAAGTCCTCTTGACATTTTTCCTCAATACTGGTGTCATCATCATGTTCCGACATATCGTCGTGGATAGCAGCAATAGTGTGGTTATGAATTATGTCGATTAGTTTAAATTCAAACACTAGTTCATTTGGGGTGAAACCTGATGTGTCATTTTTCTGCGAATTCACGGACCATTGGAGATCTCTTAGAGTGAGGTCCCAATCTTTCACGTTCGCTGTTGAAGTTCGTATAGAGTTGAGTATCGTTTTATTTGCACGTTCCACCTGTCCATTTGCACGGGGTGTGCGAAGTGCAGTACTTACGTGGTGGATATGGTTCTGCTGACAGTATTGTTCAAACATTTTTGAGGAAAATGCTGTTCCTCTATCGCTGATGATAATCTTCGGCAGTCCAAAATAGCTGGTTATTTCGTTTAAATCATTAATTACTGGCTGCGTTTTTGTATTTCGAACGGGTTTTACAATCAAGTATTTGCTAAATGCGTCGGATATCGCCAGTACATAACAGTATCCGTGTTTACTTTTCCTAAATGGACCCAAATGGTCAATATGGATTTGCCGAAAGGGTATCGGCTCTGGATCACTTACCTGTAAACAACCTTCGGGTTTTCCCCCTTTCGCCCTATTGTAACAACATTCCATACAGGCTGCTATGTATATAATCTTCTACGTACTTCCGTATTTTTGGAAACCAAAAATGTTTCTTAATTCGTTGTAAAGTCTTATCAAGACCAAAATGTCCCATGTCATCGTGACATAATTTTGCTACTCGCACCCTGACCGATTTAGGCACCACAAAAATAGGTTTATCATTATCGTTCCGGTACAAACGACCATTTATCAGATTATACTCAGCTTTTTTTTGTGTAACTTGAGACGAAGATTTTTCATTTCTGAGCACCGCGACAATCTCCTTTAATGCAGGGTCCTGTAACTGCATAGTAAATAGCCAGTCATCCTGATCCACGATTACTTTCATTATATGATCAGGGGGCTCACAATCTGCCGGGTCAGGGTCTGGTGTGCGGCTTAAGGCATCGATATGAGCCATACGTGAACCCGGTCGATGAACTCTCTCACAATCGTAGTCCATAATCTTTAGAAACCATCGTGCTACCTTCGGTATTAGTTCCTTTTTGACGTTTGCTTTAGCTATAGCCGAACAATCAGTAATTAGCTTATAGTGTTTACCCAAAACATAAACTCTAAAACGTTCGAGAGACTCGACTACTGCTAAAATTTCCAATTCGTAGCTGTGATACTTAGCTTCCGTTGGGTTTCAATGTCTGCTATAATAAAATACTGGTCTCCAATCCTTTTCATCGGTTGACTGTAGTAGAATACCTGCCACTCCAATAGAACTGGCGTCGGTGTGCACCTGATGATAAGCGCTGACGTCATACAGAGCTGGAACCGGTTTGTTGCATAGAATCGTAATTAAATTTTCAAAAGCTTGTTGCTGATTTTCTTCCCATATAAACGGTTGATTATTTTTAAGAAGAACGGTTAACGGTTTGGAGAGAATGGAGTAATGCTCGACGAATTTACGAAAAAAACCCGTGAGCCCCAGGAATCTTCAGAGCTCAGTCACATCCGTTGGTGGCTTAAAATTTCGTATGGCGCTGACCTTTTCATTGCCAGGTGTAATTCCATCGCTATTCACAATATGGCCAAGATGAGAGATTTCCGTTGCCATAAATTTACATTTATTAAGGCCTAAAGTTAGACCGAATTCCTTCAAAATATTTAGAAATTTTTCCAGGCGTTGGATACCTTCATCAAAAGTTGTACTTGCTATTATGACATCATCAAGATAAGCTAGAACCTCTCCCGGTTCCATATGCGAAATTACTTGGTTCATTACCCTCTGGAATACGGCCGGGGCGTTGACTAATCCAAAGGGCAGACGATTGTATTCATAGTGGCCATCCGTGGTCACAAAAGCAGTATATTGTTTGGATGTCTCTGACATCTCAATCTGATGATAACCCATTCTTAAATCAAGAGAAGTAAAATATTTGTTACCTGATAATTGAGCAAATTGATCATCCAGATTTGGCATAGGAAATGGCTTCTTAATTGTGATCTTGTTCAGTGCTCGATAGAGGATATTCGCTGTTCTTCTTCTGGACCAAAACTATTCCCGAAGCATATGGAGACGTTGACGGGCGTATGATGTCACTATCTAGCAATTCTTGAACTAGTTTGTTGACTATAGATCTTCTGGCGAATGGTATACAGCTTAACATTAACAGGTTCATTCGTTGACAACTCAATATCCATTTGCACCACGTTGCATCTACCCAACTCAGAGGCAGATTCTGAAAAACATTCTGGATAGTTCGAGGTTGTTGTTTGTGGTTGTTATTTTTTGCTAGGGGGGATATCAGACTCCGTCCTTATTGATAATACGTTTTCAAACCAACAGTCATCATCTTCGATTACAAATCTTTTACGTCCCGGCCAAGAAGCACGTTCTGAGAAATAAGTGTATCACTTACCAGTGACATCTCAACATTAAACCGTCTATACATAGTTCAACATTTATTTTCTCAGTACATTTGAATTTACCACCAGCAAACCCATATAGTACTTGTGAATATTCTTCGTGTTTTCCCACATCGTTGGCAAAAGATTTTCGCACCAGTGAACGTTTGCTACCAGGGTCTACAAAACAGTCTGTAAATATACCGTTGAACCTAATTGTCTTTGCCAAATCCGAAGATCTTCCCTGGGGTAGTATTTCATCCACCTTGTTTACCGCTGGTCGTTGAGGACAGCCACCCGTCTGATGGGTCGTACGTTTGCAAATTTCACATCGAGGCTTTCGTTATGGTTCCGGGCATTTGTTTGCAAAATGTCCCATTTGGTTGCAATTAAAACATTTTACGAAGATTCCCAGTTCAAAATTTCTCAAAATTCTCAATTTTTGCCTTATTGAAAATAATTATTTCATATATGATGATAAACTTTTTCATCAGATATTTGGAATGCCAATGGGCAACCCGTTATCTCCCACAATTGCTGACATAGTACTTGACGGTCTACTTAACGATACACTAGCAGAGTTAAGAGAGGAAAATATACATATCAAATACATAACCAAATATGTAGATGACATTTTGGCTGTTATTAAAATAAACGATAAAGATAAAATACTTGCTACCTTAAATAATCACCATCCAAAGATTCAATTCACAATTGAAGTTGAGGAAAAATGCGAAATTGCTTTCTTAGATATGAAGTTACGGAAAAATAAGAACAAAATAACGTTTGACTGGTTTACTAAGGAAACGTCCTCGGGTAGAATCATCAACTACAACGCAACACAACCGAAGAGCCAGATAATAAACACGGCGAAAAATCTTATCTCTAGAGTTCTAAACATTAGTGACGACAAATATCATACAAAAAACATACCAAAACTAGAAAAAATACTAAAAGCCAACAGTTTTCCAAACAAACTTATAAACACATTAATTGACACCACTTTAAAACATCCGAAAAATCATATTTATACTCAACAAAAAACGACCGTTGATGAGGATAAAAAATTTTACAGCGTTAAATACATTCCGGGCTTAACTGACAAAAATAATATAAAAACATCGATTCAAACGGAGAAAACGAGATTTGCGTACCAGCCTAACACAACATTAAACACAATTTTTTCTAAAACGAAAGCGCCGATTGCAAAACAACAACAAAGCAACGTTGTTTACAAAATTAATTGCAATGGTAACGACCATCAAAAATGTAACCAAATATATATAGGGACAACAAAAAGAACATTAGAAAAGAGAATAGGCGAACATCAAGCAGACATAACAAAGGGCAAAGAAAGTACAGCTTTAGCACAACATATACTAAAGACAGGCCATACAGCTGATTTTAAACAAGTGAAAATTTTGGACAAAGAGACAAGAGAGAGGAAGAGATTTACATTGGAAAGTTTACATATACAACAGAACATAAAGAATACGATGAACTTGAAAGAGGATACAAACAATATTAATGCGAGTTACATGATTGCCCTGTGATTGCCATCAGTTGATACCCTGTGATATTACTTTTAAGTTGTGGTTTAAATGTTGTGTGTAATTAAATGAATTTTAAATTGAATGTTTTTTGTTTATATGTACCAAATATTTTTATTTTAATGTAAAGACAAATCCATATTACTGTGAGTTATAATTGCTGTTGTATGTATGTATTTTTGTAATAATTTATGTTTTATTTTTCAAATAGACGACCTTTGATAAAGTCAACATAAAATTGACGAAACGTCAGGAAAAATGGAATAAGCGGTTGTTTTATTTACATTGGAAACGTTAGGCCTAATTAGCTTAAATAAAATAAAAATAAATAATTTTATGAACTTGGCCAAAAAAACAAGTAACATACATTAATATCGGGGAGCTTGCCGAAATTATTCTTATTTGAATCAACAAACATCAACAACTACAACAAGAACAACAATTTTAACAACAGCAAGTATTAACATGAAAGATTATTTTAAACACATATCACTTAAATACAACAACGAAGCAAGTAGAACGATGAAGGAGTATTGTAACGAGACAAAAAGGCTAGCACAACAACAACAGAGGCTTAGATTCACACTAGCATGTAGAAGTTACGGCATTATACCCAACCACACCAAAAACACAACAACAAAGGTAAAAGAGTTATTTAAATGCAACACAATAAAGGGAAAATTAGGTCGGATCGAATATAATTTTCATAAAAAGATTTTAAACCTAGAGATTTCACAAACAAATACAAACATCAAACTTATTAAACAAAAACTTTTTCAATTAAAATCTGGTATTATGAGTATGATATTTGAAGATGATTATAATATGTTTTTCAATAAACAAATATGCAGAATGAAACACATAACGAAAAATATAAAGGAAGGGCAGATCGCAAAATTAAACACACTAAAAGAAAAAAATTTTAAATTACACGGACTGTCATTTAATGAAAATTGGTTTGAGAACAGAACGGAAGTAGTTATACCCACAGAATACAAATGGATACTATCCTTGGGGAAAAAATTTGCTCTACCTGTGAACAACCAGAATTTTTCGCCCTTACATGTCATTGCTGATGTTGAGCAGTGCATTCAAGTAATGGAGAACAACGAAGATAAAGAAAAGGACGTAGCAAGGACAAAATTGGCGACCAATATCAATAATTTTAAACGAAAGCTCAAAAATACACCAAAAAAAAAATTTATTCTAACAATATTTGAAAAAACAAAAAAATTTTTAAAAAAACATGATGATATTCTAATACTACAAGCTGATAAAGGCAATAAAACTGTGATGATGTACAAAAAGGAATACAGTGATAAGATGGGGAGACTACTTGACGACAAAAATACTTACCGAACGCTAAGAACAGATCCTACGCCAAAACTGCAAAGGGAGAACAACAACATTGTAATGGATTTACAAAAAAATAATCACATTGATAATTGGGAAAAACGTAAACTATATTGCTCAGCTGCCACAGCCCCAAGAATATATGGGTTACCTAAAATCCACAAATCGGGCACCCCATTACGACCAATTGTATCATCAGTACAAGTTCCGTGTTATGATCTGTCGAAATACGTGGGCCAAGTGTTAAAAAATATAATTTCGAATGAATGTAATGTCAAAAATTCATTACAGGTGAAGAATCAATTGGAGACTATAGAACTCGATGACGACGAAATTATGGTTTCGTTTGATGTCATTTCTTTATTCACAAACATACCGGTTCACTTAGCAATTCGCAACATTATGAAGAAATGGGAAAAAATAAGGGATTTTACGAAGATTCCCAGTTCAAAATTTCTCAAAATTCTCAATTTTTGCCTTATTGAAAATAATTATTTCATATATGATGATAAACTTTTTCATCAGATATTTGGAATGCCAATGGGCAACCCGTTATCTCCCACAATAGCTGACATAGTACTTGACGGTCTACTTAACGATACACTAGCAGAGTTAAGAGAGGAAAATATACATATCAAATACATAACCAAATATGTAGATGACATTTTGGCTGTTATTAAAATAAACGATAAAGATAAAATACTTGCTACCTTAAATAATCACCATCCAAAGATTCAATTCACAATTGAAGTTGAGGAAAAATGCGAAATTGCTTTCTTAGATATGAAGTTACGGAAAAATAAGAACAAAATAACGTTTGACTGGTTTACTAAGGAAACGTCCTCGGGTAGAATCATCAACTACAACGCAACACAACCGAAGAGCCAGATAATAAACACGGCGAAAAATCTTATCTCTAGAGTTCTAAACATTAGTGACGACAAATATCATACAAAAAACATACCAAAACTAGAAAAAATACTAAAAGCCAACAGTTTTCCAAACAAACTTATAAACACATTAATTGACACCACTTTAAAACATCCGAAAAATCATATTTATACTCAACAAAAAACGACCGTTGATGAGGATAAAAAATTTTACAGCTTTAAATACATTCCGGGCTTAACTGACAAAAATAATATAAAAACATCGATTCAAACGGAGAAAACGAGATTTGCGTACCAGCCTAACACAACATTAAACACAATTTTTTCTAAAACGAAAGCGCCGATTGCAAAACAACAACAAAGCAACGTTGTTTACAAAATTAATTGCAATGGTAACGACCATCAAAAATGTAACCAAATATATATAGGGACAACAAAAAGAACATTAGAAAAGAGAATAGGCGAACATCAAGCAGACATAACAAAGGGCAAAGAAAGTACAGCTTTAGCACAACATATACTAAAGACAGGCCATACAGCTGATTTTAAACAAGTGAAAATTTTGGACAAAGAGACAAGAGAGAGGAAGAGATTTACATTGGAAAGTTTACATATACAACAGAACATAAAGAATACGATGAACTTGAAAGAGGATACAAACAATATTAATGCGAGTTACATGATTGCCCTGTGATTGCCATCAGTTGATACCCTGTGATATTACTTTTAAGTTGTGGTTTAAATGTTGTGTGTAATTAAATGAATTTTAAATTGAATGTTTTTTGTTTATATGTACCAAATATTTTTATTTTAATGTAAAGACAAATCCATATTACTGTGAGTTATAATTGCTGTTGGTGAATTATGTATTTTTGTAATAATTTATGTTTTATTTTTCAAATAGACGACCTTTGATAAAGTCAACATAAAATTGACGAAACGTCAGGAAAAATGGAATAAGCGGTTGTTTTATTTACATTGGAAACGTTAGGCCTAATTAGCTTAAATAAAATAAAAATAAATAATTTTATGAACTTGGCCAAAAAAAACAAGTAACATACATTTTAACATTTTCTCCACTTTAGCCGGTGGAGTCGTTGTTGTTGTATTTTTAGCATTTATTTTGGCCGTAGGCTTATTGAACTTGGCCATAACTGTTTGGGCTGATTTGGCAATATCGTTGTGCAAACAAGTAATAATATTGTGTAAAAGTTCATTACAGGCATTGTAATGGTTAGATATTTTCCTTTTCAAATCGTTATCATTTATACCATTGATAATGTGTCTCGAGATGGCCGTCTCAGAAAGACAACAGCCAGCATTTTATAAAAATATTCTTTCGGTGATTCGCTTTCACTTTTTTTCATACACGACATACTTAGATGCACGTCGGCTTCATTTGCAACGTGTGGAAAATCATTTAAAAATTTTCCTACAAAATCCCCCCATGACGTAAAAACTTCCTGTAGGGAATCCACCCAATATTTGGCAGCACCCTGTATCTTTTGCTGTACACCAAAAATGACGACCTGGTCATTCCAGTTGTATGCGTTTTTCAAAATATTAACTCGTTGAACAAATTGTCTTGCATCCAGTGACCGCTCCGATGATGGATCAAAAGATGGTAGTAAACATACCACATCCCTAGCGTTGGAATACGTAGTATTTGTACCGTTGGTCATAGATGAATCGAGTTGTTTAAATGGTGGTGTTCGATACGTTGGATAATTGTGATCATTATCTTGATGGCACGTTGTAGTATTTATGAAACTACCCATCAATTCGGGTTCGGATGTAAAAGTTACATGACGTTGTGGTAACATATTTCGTTGGCCACCGTGTGTGGCAATATCATCGTTTAAATAATTCTCGTTGAACATTTGATTATGTTGCCGTTGTCCACCCTAGGTGGAAAACAAACTACGGAAATCGTTTTCATTAAAGTTTTGATTATCACCAGGTTGTCGTCCACCGGGTGTCGATATCCCTGGCCGTACAAAACTTTCATTGAAATATCGCTGATTTAAAACATTTTGTTGATTTAAATGTACGTTGCGCAAAATATTACCATCCTGTTGCATTAAATTACCTCGATTGTATTTATTTGCATTAGCATTTGTATACGTTATATGTTGATTCTCATTTGGTCTTAAAAAAACGCTGTAGCCTGTCTTTGTCGCGTGTATTCTGCGTTGATGTACACTTGTTGTCATCATTGGTTGTTGATAAACGTTTGTTAATAGAGATCGTATCTCAAAAATACTTGTAGGCAACGACGTTGCAAATATATGATCTGACGTTAGTGTATGTGTAACCAAGTTGGTAGAAATCGCCGGCAACGGCGTTGCGAATAGTTGATTTGACGTTTGTAGAAATCGTCAGCTGCATACTTTGTTGCATGTGTGTGTGTGTTTGAAAAACGCTCAAAGCACGTTCAATTTTACTTTTCGTTTTAATCTTTAGGTTTAGGACTTGGGCACGATCCCACTTCTGAAATTGTCAAGATAGTTTTTGATTAATAATAAATAAATAAAACGAAATGTTTTATTTTGTAGACGAGAGATTTTATTTAATTAAAATTATAACTTTTCTTTTAAGTCAAAGCTTATTCTCGCGACCGCTTTTTTTCACTTTTCTCCTTCTATCCCAAAATCTCACAGTCGTTCAGGGTTGCCATTTAATTTTTTTTTTAATGGGGAAAATCCGGTGACAATATTTATAATGTCATTTAAAGAGAGAATTAAATTAATAGGATAAGAATCCATATTTTTTTAATCAATAACAAGAGAATGTTAATATAAGTTAAGGTACGGAAGTGCAATCATGCCAAATTCCTGGCAAAATTAAAATATTTGCAGAATGAGCGCTATACACGCAACAAAAAACATTAAAATTAAAATATTAAATATTAAATTCATTAAATTAATTCATGTTTATCATTCCGTTCACATAAAATGTGAACCCCAAAATATTTCTCTAAAAATGAGCGCTGCACGCGCAATAAAAAAATATTAAAGTTAAAATATTTAACTTGCCCCAGACGCTATCTTGCATTTTTGCTTTTACCTTTCCGTTCACATGAAATGTGAATCCATTTTGCTGATAAGCAAAATTGTCTTTGCTAAAACTTTTCATGAAGTTGTAGACCTCTTTATTTGGATAACAATAGTCAGTTCAATTTCGGCATTCAACTCAGCTCGGATAACAATAGTAAGTTCAATTTCGGCATTCAACTCAGCGAGATAAATATTTTGTAAAACATTTAAATAAACTTTATGAGTAATTTGTAAAATAATAAACTTTATGAATAATTTGGAAAATAGTTAAATTAAATAAGTTAAATTATTAAATATTAAAATATTAAAATAAATTCAGTACCAGCATTAAATCTTTGTTTCAATAATTTGTCGGAATTGGGCAGGAAATTAATTGGCGCCCAATAACAACAAAAGAGAGTCACCATACAGTGAAAAAAAATAATAACAGTCACCATACAGTGAAAAAATAGCAGTCACCATACAGTGAAATAAATAACAGTCACCATACAATGAAAATATATCAGTCACCATACAATGACCAAATAAAACATAAAAAAACTAGTCATTAAAGTCAAAGTCATTAAAAAAAAACCACAACAAAAAACTACAAACTAAAAATTAAGGCAAAACTAAGTTAAACACAAAAATTTAAAAACAAGAGACAAAAGCCATAATACAGTGCTAAAAAACTCAATTTAAAATAAAAATTAAACAAAGAAAGTCACAAGACTGTGAAAAAACCCAAAAGTTTAAAAAGCAAGCTGAAATAAAGCCGAGGTAAATCCCAACTGCCAAAGGAAGGAGCCTAATTTACTTTTATCCTACAAGTCATATTACTGCAGCTGAGGAGCAACATGACGAATTATTTGTAAGCATTAGAATTAAAAACATGTGTTATTTTATTATTATATTTCCTACCATTTTGTTTAAAATGTTTTAAAAAAAAATTAGAATTAGAATTTATAAAAAATTGGCCTACATAGCTTGGATTTTAAAATAAATTTTAATTTTATAAATTAACAAGCAATAGTTTTCAGAATTAAAGATTTTTTGTTTGTGTGTGATCTTTGATAATTTCTCAAAAGTTTATGGACAGTGAAGAAGTGGTCAGAAGAACAGAGGAACTTTCAGCTAGGATAAGATCGTTAGTAATTTCTGATAGGCAAGTAAAAAACACAGCACAGTGGTTCAAAACCAAAAAAAAGTGGTAATAAGTCTGGAACTTCTAAACTATTGGTTGGATTGGAATAGTATATTCTAGGCGATTGTAGTCAAGGATATAGGCTTTTAAAATATTTATTTTTGAGATACCCTGTTGTAACACAGGGTGAGCTACAGGGTGCCAAAGTCGACCACCTCGAGGTGGAAAATGCTTTCAAAGCTTTTAACTTTTATAAATATGAAGTGATTTTTACGTTTTTTAAATTTTTCCAATAACCATTAAATTATTAACAAAAAACTTGCGTATACTACCTAGTTATCGCTTATGGTTTAAAAAATATTTGATTTTAAAAATCAACATTTGAACTTTTCACCAAATTCTTTCTTGGTTTTTCGCAAATAACATTTTTATTAAAATAGATAAAAAAAATTTAAAAATACGTAGCGATAGCCAGTACTTTTTAAAAAAATACGCTGAAGTATTTTTTGAATTATTTCGAACCGTTTAGTGAGCACAAAATCTTAAAGTTGACTTTTTGAATCAGGTTCTAAAAATTGCAATTTTTTGCCAAAAAATACCCTTCATTCTTTCACTTTTTTCTCACAACCTTGGTAAAACATGTATATATTTTTCTACATATTTTAAAAGAATATGCTTCAAGAATGGTTGTAAGTGAAATTTTTAATATTTCTGGACATGCACCCTACGTCCAGCATTGGACGAAATTGGGCAATTTAAAAAAAAAAAACTAAGTTTTAAAAGTTAATACAAAAATATCCGCTCGATTTCTTCAAATATTTTACCGCAGTGTTAAAGCTCCAAATATTTTTATTTATTTGCCGCAATAAAATTCACCGCCGTTACATAAACGTGGTCAGGAGGGCTTAAATGGTGAAAAAAGTCAAATTTTCATACGAATTTTTTTTGTTAACATAAAAAACATATTAAGATTAGTTATTTTTATTGATTCAGAACGGCATTTAAATTATCTAAAACACTTCAAAAAATCATTTTAATAACGTTAATAGTTTTTGAGATATTTATATTCAAATTTCAGAAAAAAATATAGAAAAACTATGGTTTTCGTTTTTTTTTTGTTTTTTTGGTAAAGTGTTCCCAAAATTTTTGAATTTTACTTATTATTATATATATTGTTAAAGAAGACATATTTATCTATTCAACGATATATAACATGTCTATCAAATATATTGCAACATGCTGAAATAATGACCCCAAACCACACTCCACAGGCAAAAATTTACCTATTTCTCTATTTGTTCATATAAATGGTCATTTACATAGTGAATGACATATTTTTTTATTGTTTTTTTGGTAAAGGGTAATATACGTTTTTATTACTTCAAATAATTTTAATATCTTTTCAAAAAACTAAAATTGAGAAAAAGGCATTTGGTCGATCTAAAAAGGACTACGAAAATGTTCAATCAATCAAAAAAAACAAGAAGAAATCATTAGTAACCATTCGCCTAATGAAATTAGATAATTTAAATGCCGTTTTGAATCAATAAACAAAATATAAAAATAACTAATCTTAATATGTTTTTTATGTTAACAAAAAAATTCATATGAAAATTTGACTTTTTTTTCACCATTTAAGCCCTCCTGACCACGTTTATGTAACGGCGGTGAATTTTATTGCGGCAAATAAATAAAAATATTTGGAGCTTTAATACTGCGGTGAAATATTTGAAGAAATCGAGCGGATATTTTTGTATTAACTTTTAAAACTTAGTTTTTTTTTTTAAATTGCCCAATTTCGCCCAATGCTGGACGTAGGGTGCATGTCCAAAAATATTAAAAATTTCACTTACAACCATTCTTCAAGCATATTCTTTAAAATGTGTAGAAAAATATATACATGTTTTACCAAGGTTGTGAGAAAAAAGTGAAAGAATGAAGGGTATTTTTTGGCAAAAAATTGCAATTTTTAGAACCTGATTCAAAAAGTCAACTTTAAGATTTTGTGCTCACTAAACGGTTCGAAATAATTCAAAAAATACTTCAGCGTATTTTTTTAAAAAGTACTGGCTATCGCCACATATTTTTAGATTTTTTTTGTCTATTTTAATAAAAATGTTATTTGCGAAAAACCAAGAAAGAATTTGGTGAAAAGTTCAAATGTTGATTTTTAAAATCAAATATTTTTTAAACCGTAAGCGATAACTAGGTAGTATAAGCAAGTTTTTTGTTAATAATTTAATGGTTATTGGAAAAATTTTAAAAACGTAAAAATCACTTCATATTTATAAAAGTTACAAGCTTTGAAAGCATTTTCCACCTCGAGGTGGTCGACTTTGGCACCCTGTAGCTCACCCTGTGTTACAAAAGGGTATCTCAAAAATAAATATTTTGAAAGCCTATATCCTTGACTACAATCGCCTAGAATATACTATTCCAATCCAACCAATAGTTTAGAAGTTCCAGACTTATTACCACTTTTTTTTGGTTTTGAACCACTGTGCACAGTAAGAAATACGGATAGTATGGACCCAGAAAATTTAAGAGTACTTTTAGATACTGCCATTCAGCAGGCTGTTCAAAGAACCAAAGAAGAATTTCAAACCACTATCAATGATCTGACTGCTAGGGTTAGTAGTTTACAACCACCGTCTGTTGTCGCAGAATACAGAGAGATAGAAATCAGACCAGGTGTGCAGTGTGATGAAACTCTAGATATAGTAAAGTCGGTCCCTGAGTTTAGGGTGAATCACAAAGATATGTTTCATGGCGCCAAGCCACTATCACAGCGCACAAGCTGTTCGAGCCTTACCAGGGATGCTGTAAGTATTATCAGGCGGTAGGAATCCTTAGAAATAAAGTCATAGGGAGCGCAGGCGCTGCACTAAGCGCCTATAATACGGTTCTTAATTTTAGGGCCATTATAGCTAGACTAGATTTCACTTATATGGACAAGAAGTTCATATTTACGTTAGAGCAAGAGCTCTCTACACTCAGGCAGGGTCAGAAAACAATTATTCAATTCTACGATGAAGTAGAACGGAAACTAACAGCTATTATTAATAAAGTTATAATGTCCAATGAAGGCGATAGTGCTTTAATTAGGTCTTTTAATCAAAAATACAGAGACGACGCACTACGAGTTTTTGTCTCTGGACTTAGGAAACCGTTATGCGACACACTTTTCTCGTGTAAGCCTTCTGACTTACCGACTGCGTTGGCTCTAGCCCAAGAGCTGGAAACTAATCAAAACCGGTACCACTTCGCAGCCATTTATAATCATGGGCTTAATAAAACTCTACAAAACCCTCTGGCCCAACCACTCCCAAGACAATATGCTAGGCAAAATTTTTTCAATCAGCAACCGGCCAACCCACAAGCCGCTCCAGGCTACTTTGGGCAACAAAATGTGCCAAATTTCCAAAATCGTTCTCGGCAACCTTTCAATCAGTCGCAACGTCATTCTAATTTCCAATTTCATCCAAACTTTCGCAATTTCGGACAAAGTTCAGACCAAGACACAATCCAACAGGGTTTTAACCCTACGCAAATTTCGCAACCAATCGATACCGATGTAAGCATGCGAACGGTGCAAAGCAACAATTTTCGAGGATTTCAAACTCAGAAAAATTCCAGGAATTAACCATCTCGAACATGAAGTCCCACAAAATGAATTTCAAGGAAACCCAGATGTCCAACCTTATCAGGATTTGACAGAAAATCAGTCACATACTGACCCAGTCTTTGAAGATGAAGTTAATTTTTTAGGGGTGGATCAGTACTCCTATATCGGAAGAATGATAGGTGGCAAAAACATAAAACTCCTAATTGACACTGGCGCTTCGAAAAGCTATATCAAAAACTTACCCGGACTGAAAAACATAGTAAAATTAGAGAATCCTTTCCTTTTAAAATCTATTCATGGAGCCGACATAATTACCCAAAAAACAAAAGTAAACGTCTTTAAACAGAAACCTTTTTTATTCTTCCGAATTTATGTCTTTTTGATGGCATCATTGGATTTAGTTTCATAAAATGTATGTATGTATCGACACTAAAAACGACATTATCCACTTTGACGGTGGTCAAGAAAGGTTAAATTACCTCGCGCTAGATATGGTTAATGCCTTAATAAGTGACGTTGGCATTCCAAAAAGCGTTGAACAGGTCTTTTGCAAAAAAATCAATGAAAACTCGGTCGTTTTTGCAAACCCAAATGAAGCTTTATCGTACAACACTAAAATTTCAGCTTCAATTAGGAGTATAGACCAGGAGGCAATATATTCCAGGTATCAATCCTACCCCATCTCAATGATAGAGTTTGTGAATAAGGAGGTGAAAGAACTTTTAAAGAACGGCATAATAAGGCCGTCTCGATCACCCTACAATAGCCCAGTTTGGGTTGTTGATAAAAAAAGGTTTGGTCGAACATGGCAAACCCAATAGACGTCTAGTATTTGACTTTACGAAGCTTAACTCTAAAACTATTCCAGACAAGTACCCGATACCTGGCCCGTCTATTATCCTTTCAAATTTCGGAAAGTCTAAGTTTTTCACAACTTTAGATTTAAGAAGTGAGTTTCACCAAATTAATTTGGTTGAGCGTGATCGCGAAAAAGCCGCTTTTAGCGTAAATAATGGGAAATATGAGTTCTGCCGTTTGCCATTCGGGCTTAAAAATGCCCCCAGTATTTTCCAGAGAGTTATTGACGATGTTTTGCGTGAAGAAATAGGGAAATCCTGTCACGTTTACATTGATGATATCATAATATTTTCTGACTCTGAGCAGAAACATATTGATGATATCGATAGAATACTCAAGAAGCTCTACCACGCTAACATGAGGGTGTCATTAGAAAAGTCAAAGTTTTTCAAAACATCTGTAGAGTACTTAGGGTTCATTGTATCCACTGAAGGAATAAAGACCTGTCCAAAAACAGTCGAAGCTAGCGTAAAATATGAAGTCCCTAATACGCTGAGAAGCCTAAGGTCCTTTTTAGGTTTGTCAGGGTATTACAGGAGATTTGTCAAGGACTATGCAGCCATCACGAAACCGCTTACTAAATTTCTACGAGGCGAAAATGGGCATGTTGGTACTAAACATTCAAAGCATATCAAGATAGACTTAGATGAGGAAGCCATAAATTCTTTCGAAAAATTAAAGAAAATCCTATCCTCTGAGGATGTCCTTCTTTTGTATCCAAACTTCGAAAAACCCTTTGACCTCACAACGGACGCTTCGTCCCATTCTATCGGAGCGGTTCTTTCACAGAATGGACGTCCTATCACAATGATATCTCGAACATTGTCCACTACCGAAGAAAACTATGCCACAAATGAGCGTGAACTTCTCGCTATTGTGTGGGCTTTAAAAAGTCTTAGGCATTATCTATATGGGGCCAACAACATCAACATATTTACCGACCACCAAACCCTCACATTTTCAATCTCTGACAGAAATCCAAACTAAAAATTTAAACGGTGGAGAGCCTTCATCGAGGAGTATTCTCCAACCTTTTTTTTATAAACCTGGCAAGGACAATGCAGTCGCCGACGCTCTGTCCAGGCAATTTGTCCATGTTATGGAAGATTCTGCATCTACAACTTCACTCGAAGCATGCGGAAGCGAAATTTCGCTTACTGAAATTATAACCGCTGTTGAAAATCCGATTAACTGTTTCAGAAACCAAATTATTTTAACCGAAGGTGCTGAATGTAGAAAAGAAACGAAGATTATTTTCAAAGACCGTGTTCGACACCATGTTACATTCAACGAAATTGAAAATCTTTTAGCCACGGTAAAATATTGTGTGAATCCGCAGGTGGTTAACGTTATTCATTGCGACCTGCATACGTTAGCCCAAGTTCAACATCTCCTCATAACAAACTACCAATCTGTGAAATTCCGGTACACGAATAAATTTGTGACCGACATCTTCAATCCCGATGATCAAATCGAAATTTTAACAAACGAGCACAATAGGGCACATCGTTCAGTGTCAGAAAACACAAAGCAAGTCCTTCAAGAGTATTATTTCCCGATATCAAAAAATAAGCTTAGAGAAATTACGAAAAATTGCAAAATTAGAATGTGCTTTCGAAGACACGATAGAATTAGTCCTAATGGCCACCACGAAATATAATAGGTCAATTCACTCAACCACCGAAGTTAGACCAATTGATATATTCCAATCTATATCGGATGAGTTAAGAGAAAAAATTCAACGCAAAATACTGGCAAAGCAAAAGGCTGATCTTAGTTAGTTATAAAAAAACCGTAGTTAAAAAAACCGCAGTTAAAACATATAGCCCCGGACAGAAGGTTTATGTTAAAGTAAATAAACGTCTCGGGAATAAATTTAGTAAAACGTTTGTCGAAAAAATAGTACAGCAGGAAAGATTGATAATAAAATAGTGCACAACGATAACATTCGCTTTCTTATTACAGCACCCTAATACTTACAACAATTATATCCACCAACTATGCTGCCATCCCGGATTATTCTACCTCACGCTATATCCCGATAGCAGATGGAAATGTAGCAATCTTTGAAGTTCTGGCCCATGTAACAGACCTATTAAATTTTACAACCATAGCAGATGAGACTAGAAACCTAACAGATCTATTACCAAAGTCACACATGCGGAAACTACTAGAATCAGATGTTGACCAAATGCAAAAAGCAATAGAATCCTTGCGCATACACCACAGACATGCACGTAGCATTAATATTATTGGGACTGCCCTGAAATACGTAGCTGGCACGCCGGATCACGATGATATCGCTGAAGTGTATGACAATCAAAATGAATTAATTACAGCAAGTAACACACAATTAATTATAAACACTGAAATACAATCTAGAATAAATAACTTAACTAACATTGTCAATACACTTGTAAAAACCGTGAAAACCTCGGAAATAGATTCAGGATACCTCTATAGTCTGCTAAGCGAAAGAAATAGGGAAGTGCTTAGGGAACTAGATAATATAGCTCTGTCCATAACTCTGGGAAAGATGCAAATGATTAATCCCATTTTGCTAGACAGCTCCGAAATAGATTTTATTTTAAAATCCAAAGTAGATTCAGGTATAAGTGTAAGCGAAATAATTGTGAATTCAAAATTAAAAGTCCTACATTATCACATTTTTAATAAAATTTCCTAAAATTGTAAAATTTGTAATAAAAACTAATATTTCCTGTTGTTCACCATAACATTACATTATCATTCGAGACAAATGATGTAGCGAAATGTGGCTACAAATACATTATGTTGAAAAATTGTAAAAAGAGATCTATAACTTCATTTTGTGAAATGTTGAAATCCCAATAGCCCATACCGTAAACTCAACTGATCATACCACTATATTACCACTCCAGTACCTATAAAAATATCCAGTACGATTTAAATATTAAAAATCTGGACCATATTTCTCACCTTCACTTGAAGGTAAGAGGAACATTGTACGCCTCTGCCTCTCTTTTTCTCCTAATCCTTATAATTTGTATTGCATACGTTTTTGCCAAAAGACAACGCAAAGTAAAAACTAACAATATCCTTCAAAATTACGACCAGACGAGGACGTCCGATGCTTAAAGGGGGGGGAACAGTTAGGGTACGGTAGTGCAACCATGCCAAATTCCTGGCAAAATTAAAATATTTGCAAAATGAGCGCTACACACGCAACAAAAAACATTAGAATTAAAATATTAAATTCATAGCAGACGCTATCTTGCATTTTGTTTAACATTCCGTTCACATGAAATGTGAACCCCAAAGTATTTCTCTAAAAATGAGCGCTGCATGCGCAATAAAAAATTATTAAAGTTAAAATATTGAACTTGCCCCAGACGCTACCTTGTACTTTTGCTTTTACCTTTCCGTTCACATGATTTGTGAATCCATTTTGCTGATAAGCAAAATTGTCTTTGCTAAAACTTTTCATGAAGTTGTAGACCTCTTTATTTGGATAACAATAGTCAGTTCAATTTCGGCATTCAACTCAGCTCGCATAGCGAGATAAATATTTTGTAAAACATTTAAATAAACTTTATAATTTGTAAAATAATAAACTTTATGAATAATTTGGAAAATAGTAAAATTAAATAAGTTAAAATATTAAATATTAAAATAAATTCAGTACCAGCATTAAATCTTTGTTTCAATAATTTGTCGAAATTGGGCAGGAAACTAATTTATACAAATATTTGTAAATAATTAATAAATTCTTATTACACACTTTTTTATTTTAAATTTTTTAAATTTGCGATGACTTTAACGCTTGAATGACAAACTTATATTGACCGCTCCGGAAAACCAAAAAAGGGTAAAACAAAAATTTAAATATAAAATTTCCCTATTATAAAAAAATTCAGGGAAAACTGTAACATTGATAGACCTATTTCTTATATTTTTATTTATGTTTTGCATTTTTTATGATGGGCTCAAATAAAAAATGCAATCAAAACTTTCCGATTATAAAAACATTTAAACACAAGACTCGTTATGCCAGGTAGAGTAATTATTTTATTTTTATACCCTATACCACTGTTTGTAACAACCAAAAATATTTGACCTAGACCCATCTTTAATTATACCGATCGAATCAGAATCACTTTCTGAGTTGATTTAACAATGTCCGTCCGTCCGTCTGTGTGTCCATGTAAACTTTGTAATCAAACTGCAGGTCGCAAATATGAATATATTTTGATGAAATTTGGTATGTAAGCTTTTATCGGCCATGGGATGAACGCTATTGAAATTGGTGAGAATCGGTCCATGTTCAGACCTAGCCCCCATACAAATTACCCCTATGAAATCGACATAAATTGCCATAAGATCCAAATCGTCATATAGATCTTACTCAAATTGTGTTTGTATGCGTTCATTACATCCATTAATGAGTAGTCCAAAAATGATCCCTTTGGCCCCATATAGAGCTGCTTCCCGATCTTCACTTAAATCTATTAAAAACAAAAATATTGCACTGATTCTTCTCAAATTTTGTTTGTATATATTTTTGCAAAATACAAGAGACTTTACCAAACATGATCAGGATCGGTCCATTTTTGGACCTAGTCCCCATATAGATATATCATCCGATATGAACTTTTTCATATCTGCAGCCAAAAATATTAATAAAAATCCCACTCAAATTTGGTTTTTGCTTATTTTCTATGTCCAGTTAGTTGGGCCTAAGAGATAGAGTTTCTAAACGCATGGTATAGGGTATCGTATAGTCGGTCTAGACCGACTATAATTTTCTTACTTGTTTTATGTATGTTTAACGTTTTTTACAATGCGGTCAAATAGTATAACCCATTTTTTGCATGTCCTTTTTTTATTGATTTTTACAGAGATCAATTTGTAAACAAATAGTTCAGGTATCAAAAACCATAATTTACGATCAAAAAAATTATATTTCTATTCTACCATAAAAATGAGAGGCAATATACCACGAATGTTAAATAATGAATGAATATGCGAATAAACAATTGTCTGAACAGGTAGGTTAATTTTTTATTTTAATGCATACATATGTAAGTATGTATATCATTCAAGATTGTTATACATAGAATGATTAAAAAAAAAGACTGAAATCCAATTTTATGGACACCATCCACGGGCCTATTGCAGGAGTTCTGGAAAAATGTCCCTCATGGGACATATATCAGCTTGGGAATTTTCACTTTAATTTAAAAAAAGCCAATTTTAATTTAATGGACACCATCCACGGGCCTATTGCAGGAATTCTGGAAAAATGCCCCGCATGGGACATATATCACTTTGTTCGTGAGCTCATAAGGAGTCTATTGGTATGTGATTCGTTGTCCAACTCATCGGAGAAGATGCAGAAATTTAATTTTATTTGCTTTTTTATCAATTTAATAAAAATATAAAACATATCCCACACGCGTTCCAATTAAAATTCTATGGATAACTTCAACTAAAATATTGTTTATGCTTATTTTCTATACACAGTCATTGTCTCAGCAAAGTAGATCCAAGGGTCTCTCGAAATGCATCGTGTAGTGTCTATAGACCGGCCATAACGTTTCTACTTTATCTTAAATAATTGGTTATTTTTGAACGTATGATTCTCAAATTTTAGTTCCATCATTCTTGATTAATATTACGTTATACCAAAGTAGGATCCAAGACACTCTCGAAAAGCATCGTATAGTATGGATAGACCGATCATAACTTTTCTACTTTATTTTAAATAATTGGTTATTTTTGAAGGAATGATTCTCAAATTCTTTGTGGGCTGTAGTTTGATGCCAACGATATTGATATTACCTTAATACAAAATTATTTATATATCTTATCCCACGATACATGGTTAATATGAACCACCAGATTTCATCGCCATATTGTTGATTCATCAAATTAAGTAAAATACATATTCTAATATAATTAATTGCATTTATTCAATATTTAATAATATAATTAAACATTATTGTAGAAAGCATTAAAACAACGAAAAACATCTTTATTGTAACCCTCCAAATAAGGGCGGCCTGCCTTGTATCCACATGCAGTAAACAGATCCATATTCGTTTCGTGGAACCAGTAATTATTTAAATTACCACTTTCACCTAAAGCTAATGTATTCAACTGAAATATACCCATATGAAAAGTACGACCATCAGTTTGCATACTTTGTACCACAATCGGCTTAGCTATTTTCTCCAATGCCGTTTCCTAAAAAATAATTATAAACTTGTTGCTCTCCTAATTAATAGATTATATACAACTTACACCATACAATTGCTTGGCTCTTGCAGCTGCTACTGTAAATGCCTTCAACATGGTACGGCTTTGGAATTGTGTTGTAGAGACACCAGTTTCATGAAGATTACCAACAAACTCCTTGTTGAAAAATGTAAATATCGTATGAGGATTTGAACAATTTGTTCTATTGCGGAAAGCTGTATTAATATAAAAAATACAAAATATATGGTAAGTTTGATATCGGTTTTTAATACACATAGCATTAAAAACTTACGATAAAATGTTTGAGTGTTGTAAATATTTTTCTTTGGTAATGATATTGTATATTTGATGGGATACAAATCGGGAAGTCCACCATCGTATTTACCTTTAACGGGTTCAATTGGCCGTGACGCCGTCATCATTTTATCGGCAGATACTTCGAATTGTAACAAGTCATTGTCTTTGGGAACAGTAACTTTAAAATCAACTTGATCCAATAAATTACGCCGGGAAGTAACCGATCTACTGGACAACTTTTCGCATTCTGTTAAAAGTTTGTTGATCAACAGACGACTATAAGAATTCAAATATTTAACTTATTTTACTAAAATTTCGGATTGATGATTGGGATCTCAGTTCAATAGATTGGAAATATCCTACTAAACAAACTTACTTTCTACGTTGATGAGAAATTCCATAATCTCTGGGTAAGTTAAAAGCCGGCCTCTCAGGCAGTTTCACTTTCTGCAGTTTTACTTGTTCTGCATCCAAAACATGGGATGCCAATATTAACTGATAGACTTGACGGTCAATATTGCGAGGAAATTGTAATTTAAGTATAGATTCTTCGATACTCTTCGGTAAACTATTAATCACTACGGTTTTTGTTAAAACCTGAGCTTGTGGAACACCTTGCAACAGAACATTAGCATTTCCATATACATGACACTTATGTTGATGCCAATCGGGATGAGTTTCATCTTCTGGTATTACTACCGGATGGTTTCCAATCACTTCAATGCTAAAATTTCAAAGATAAATTTCAATGTCATTCAATCAACTGCACATTAGTCTTACGGCATTTTTTCAACCTTTGGGTTGATTACATCTTGAGCATCTTTCACCTTTACGCCAATTTTTTCTAAATCATTGACGGCGCCGGTGTCATTTGGTATCCTTTTTCCTTGTAATTGCCAATGTTTTTTAAATATCCATCCCAAATGTTGTGCATACAGTTTTGGTGTAAAACGCATATTTCCTTGTTAATATCGTTATTAATTATTTTTCTACTCGGAAGAATATTTTAGGTTATCTAATATAATGTATGTGATAAACAGGGTTGAGTTTTTGTGTAGTAAACTTAGCAAGAGATGGGAATACGAGTAAAAATAAACTTATCTATAAAATAGCAAAAGCAATATGTAGTGCGTTTACAGAACTCGTTTGAGCACTTTTTTATTTTTTTCAATTTTTTTAAGGGCACTGTTACACGTTCAATATATATTGGGATGTTTGGATCGCGATCCGTATCGTAGAATGGCCTCTTATTGTGAAATCCATTAAAATGGATCGCGATCCATCAATACTGCAAACTACACGTTCAATAATATTGAATCGCGTCAGTAATATTGAACGTGTAACAGGGCCCTTAAGGTGTGTTTACATATGTGTATTTTCCATATGTAAATTCAGTTTTACGATCCATACGTAATTCCGTGTGTGTCAAAATTGGCGCTTTACATACCATTCATAATTTTAACCTCTAAATGTGAACAACAGCTGATTTAATTTGTGAACAAATTCTCGCATGCAAAAAGCTTAGTTTTTACTTGCACTCGCAACTCGCCGTTATGTGTTTAAAGCTTAATTAAAAAATTTACATATGTCTTGCCAAATGTATTGTACATAAACAATGTTTGAAAGGGTTCACACTATGTGTACAAATTGTACTTGCTAAAAAAAAATGAGAAAAACACAAGCAAAACACATAGTGTGCACCCAGCTTTACAGATTCCAACATTTGCGTTAAAAAAATGTATAAAGAACAATAATTGCCTTATAAAATTCGTATGTTTTTCACTGTTTTTGTCACAAGAAGTAAAAAGGTGTTAATGT
This sequence comes from Cordilura impudica, assembly GCA_963682025.1. Lineage (NCBI taxonomy): Eukaryota > Metazoa > Arthropoda > Insecta > Diptera > Scathophagidae > Cordilura > Cordilura impudica. Next base: position 202,864,604 of record OY821517.1, on the reverse strand, counting down.
TCTTGGCAAAACTTAAAAATTCGATTAAAACTGAGTTTGATTTTCAATAATTGGTAAGTTATATGAAAATAATCTATACATTCATCGTACAATTTTGTTTTGTAGATATGGCTGAAAAGAACGTATTTAGATCCCACAGTGAATGGCTACGTTTGACTGATTTCAAAGGTTGGCTCATAAAAATAAATGGCAATGGGAAAGATGCTGCATTCTGTAAGCTATGTAATAAAAAATTGAAGTGCCATAAGCCAGTTCTTTCAAGACACATGCAAACAAATTTCCACCAAACTGCTGCTTCTGCTATTAAATCCACAACCAACATTACCAAAGCCTTACAGAATTCTAATCAAAGAATGAAAGCGTTAAGAGAGCTGAACTAAAAATGGTTGGAACATTAACTACTAACCATTTGGCATTTCGAATAATAGACGATCTTATTCCAGTATTAAAGTCATGTTTTCCAGACTCCGATATACTTAAAGATGTAAACCTTCATAGAACAAAAGCTACAGTTTTGGTGAAAAATATTTTAGGCCCAAGTTTTTCTGAGAAGCTGTATAATAAATTGCAGAAAACCGTGTTTTCCATAGTAATAGATGAAACAACAGATGTTAGCACAATGAAGCAGATAGCTTTTACCACAATTTATTATAACGACGAAACATGCCGTGCACATTACACGTTTTTTTATTTAAAAGAGAGTGGATCATCGACTGCAAAGAAAAATGTTTGAAAGTCTAGTAATGTATTGTTTGGGCAGTATAACACGGTAGCTAAGTTGTTAAAAGACGAAAAACCAGATATTGGTTTAATAAATTGCTCGTGCCACCTTATACATTCGGTAGCGTCGTAGGCCTGTCTAAAACGTCCAACATATTTGGAAGATTTACTTCGCAATCTTGGATCTTATTTTAACAGAAGTTATGTTCGGCAGAAAAAACTTGAGGAATTTCAAGAATATTTTCAAACTGGTCATAAAGTATTGTCCCCTGCCTTTGCCTAAGCTTCAATTTGACATACCGTGGTCCATGGTACGGAGCTTAGTTTGTCCAAGTGGGTCTGGTCAAAAATAAAAATTCCCAGTTTGTCCAAAAACGTTCTGCAAATTTATTGCACGGAAGACTTTTTATATCCGCTTAAGCCTAAGCTTCAATTTGACATACCGTGCTCCATGGTAAGGAGCTTAGTTTGTCCAAAAAGTGGGTCTGACCAAAGAAAAAGGATTCCCAGTTTGTCCAGAAACGTGCCTGCAAATTTATTGCACGGAAGACTTTATATTAGACTATGCCTAAGCTTTAATTTCACGTACCGTTCTCCATGGTACGCAGCCCCATTTTGCTGGAAGCTTACTTGGAATATCCCGATCCCAGAAAAAAAACAAGAATTTAGGTTTTATAAATGTTCTAATATTTATTTATGTATTATTCCCGTTTAAATTAGTTATCCCAAACTGATATGTGTATTCCCATATGTGTTGAAACACATTTAAAAATTTCGCGTTGCCGACTATTCGCAAACTGCGTATATTTAGCAAATTGCCATTCATAAATCCCAGCGAGATAATGGGAAAGTAAAATGTCTATCTGAGAATTATGTATTAAGCCCTAAACACATTCACTGCGAGTGCGAGAAAAAACGGGAATGAGACAGTATGATTTTTTCTAATGAGGAAGCGAGATCGAGAGTAAAGCTTTTTTTGTGTGGCGTTGTCAGCCTTACTCTCGATCTCGCTTTCACATATACAGCCCAATTCTCAATAACAATCCACTGGGAATTTTTTCCCTATTCCCTGTTCCCCTATTCTTAATAAAATCTCCCCGGGAATTTTTCTTTTTTCCCTTTACCCTTATTCTAAAAGAACTTCGAAAATCGGAATCTCTTCCCCGGGAAAAAAGTAGCTATTCTGAATGTCAATAAAAGGGAGAATAATTTGGGAATAATTCCGCCAAAAAATTGAGAGGGAGTGCTGCGAAAAATGAAAGTATTTAATATTTTTATGAAAAATAGTAATATATATATAAAAATATTTCCCTGGAATCACATTAAAAAGTTTTATAAGTGGTAAAAATTTTGAACCGATCGGGGCATCGCCCTTAAACTAGACTTAAGCCAAAAAAAAGTAAATTATATAAAAAAGAACTAGTGTTTTAAGTTAGTGTTAAGGTAGTTTAAGAAAAAATGAAGGAATAAGTTTAAAAATTACTATATTGTGCGTGCATTTATTTTTAAAATTTTAGTCGTTTCTTTGTTGAGGGCTTGCAAAGTTTTCGTGGTAAATGTTTTTTTTTTGTGGTTGTGACATTTTGGGTCATATATTTGCTATCCTAAGAGAGCTCATTTAGGTAGGCCAAAACTTTGTAGGCTTGATTTATGCTGGTTCAGACGTGAGACCAGAATTAAGTTTTAGTTTTTTTGGTTTATTAATTTCGGCACAATTTTTTTGTTTAAATATGTGTAAAAATTTATGTTATTTCTTTTAAAGGTAGCCATTTTTCTTTAATTTTTGTTTTTTTATATACATATATATACAAAGTTTTGAATAAATTGAAGGAGGTTATGTTAGGTTTAGTAAATTTGTTAATTTTTAAATTGTATTAATAAAAAGATGTGAATTTGTTCCGTAATAATTATGTTGTGGTAATTTGTTTTTCAGGGTTAGGTTAATGTGATGAGGTTAATGTGTGAGGTAAGTGGGGTAAAGTGTGTGTGTAGGAAACGGGGTCGCTATGTATAAGTTATGGAAGCAATTAGTGACCATGGTTGGGAGGGCGTGTAGAAGACGAAGTCGTCATGTCTTCCCTCTTAAAAAGTATTCAGTTTGGTTTTAGTTTGTTTTTTTTTTTTGTGTACTTTTTAATTTTTAATTGTGCTTGTCCCTGAGCTGTAGTAGTGGGTTGGAACCTGACCCGTTGCCTTAAATGAGCTAGTTGGCAGCACCACTAAGTGCTTTTGGGGCACTTAACAACAACCTAACAGCAGGGTTAAAATTATTAATTTATTTAGTTTATGTATCATAGAGAAAACACATAAGTGCAATATTATAAAAGGCTTTGTTTATTGCCAATTTAAGGTTGATTCTGAAAACTATAAAAAAACTGTTACTTCATATATTTCTACACCAGTTTTTTTTCGTTTATATGATTTTATTTTGTATTTTACGTATCCATAATTAACATATCATATCATATCACACCACTGCACAGCTTGACAATCCGTTTGTAACTCATCAAAAATTCAAGAATATATATTATTGATCCTTATAAAAGGATAAGTCGATCTGGCGATGTCCGTCTGTCTGTTGAAAAAATTCTCCCATCCGTAATAGGTCAAGTTGGAGGCAATACTTTGGCTTAAAATGTTCGTCATAATCTGCTGCAGTTTGGTTGTATTGGCATTTTGATCATCTAGGCCAAACAGGCGAGGAATGATGTTAGAAAATGTAAAGATACTCCGATAAAATTTCATATAAAAAACTAAAAATTGTGAAAAATGTTTATACGTAACAGAACATGTGCATATAGATGTGTCAGCGATGCATGCACATTTTTTTTACCTGTTGTACATGTGTATGCATCGCTAATAAACAAACAACAAGACCGACTATACGATACCCTATACCATGCGTTTAGAGATCCTATCTGGTAGGTCCAAATAATTGGATATATAAAATATGCATAAACTAAATTTGAGTGATTAATTTTTTTGAATTTGAATATGATAAAGTTCATATGGGATGCTATAATTATATGGGGACTAGGTCGAAAAATGGACGGATCCTGACCATATTAATTATGGTAACTAATTTTTTATAAACATATATAAAAGCAAAATTTGGGAAAAATCTGTGCAATATTTTTGTTTTTTGATAGATTTAAGTGAAGATCGGGAAGCAACTTTATATGGGGGCTATGACTAAGAATTGTCCTACAGGGTTTATTTTTGGACTACTGATTAATGGATGTAATAAACTAACACAAACCACATAGGGGTTATATGTATGGAACTAGGTCTGAACATGTACCGATTTTCACCAATTGCAATAGCGTTCATTCTATGCCCGATAGAAGCTCATATATCAAACTTCATCAAAATATATTTATATTTGCGACCTGTAGTTTGATTAAAAGGTTTAAATGTTCACACAGACCGATGGACTGATGGACATCGCCATATGGTTTTCTTTTCCGACATTTTTACATCCATTCGTTTCGAAGTCACATCAAAAATGAGACCATGCAGGACGATCAACGATATACACACATCAAAATCGCACGTCAAGCGAGCAAAAAATTTAAAATTTTTGATTTTGCTTCAATATTCATCGGTGTTACACATACAAACACATTTTCACTAATGCCCACTTTTTCTGTAAACTGAACTCGGCATAAAGCTGCGTTCACACTACGTGTTTTGCTTGTGTTTTTCTTAGTTTTTTAGCACGTGTAATTTGTACACATAGTGTGAACCCTTTCAAACATTGTTTATGTACAACACATTTTGCAAGACATATGTAAATTTTTCAATTAGAGCAGGTTCTATTTTGGCAAGACAAACATATGAAAATACAACACTGCTTGTGGCGAAAGAAAAAAAGAGTAAATTATAAAGATTAATATTGAAAGAAAAATAAATTGTTTAATATTAATTAACAATTTAAAAATATATAAAATATATAACTTTATTTTTAAGAATAAATTTTTGTAAATTCAAAAATTAAATCAGCTGTTGTTTACATTTAGAGGTTATGTCATACGGAAATACATATGTACGTTTGAACGCAAAAATTATGAATCGTATGTAAAACGCTAATTTTGACACACACACGGAATTACGTATGGATCGTAAAACTGAATTTACATATGGAAAATACACATAGTGTAAACACACCTTTAATAAATTGTTAATTGTTCTAAACGATACTTATTTTGAAATTAATTAATTAGCTGGATAAGCTCATATTTTATATGAGCCGTTTATTATTGGTCTAGCGCAAGAATGATAGAATACAAGATTACGCCATCCGAATGTTTTCCCGTTATATGACGTCACATTACCACATTCAAGGGTTACCAAGTCTGTTTCATGTGTGAAAATTATAAAATCTTCCGAAAAATTTATGTTTTATGTGATAGTTGGCAACCCTTCCATTAAAATCACTTTGACAGTTCTCAAAAAAATATTAAATAACCCACCAATCTCACATCACACTGCAAGTTCGAAAAACTCAATACACTCACATTTTTTTACTAATACACACACATTTTCCGCAGTGGTCACACTAATGGCACCAAATTTTTCGTGCGAGTAGTGGCAGACACTAACGATGATTAATGTTACCTTGTTATAAATTTAATGCAAATTTACTGGATTCTGTAAAATTGTAATTAAAGTTTTAACTTGTTAAATCTATTATAATGATTTATTTTTTGAAATGCGCATACAAAAACGCAAGTTTGTTAATTATAGAGCATAAATATTATTAACTTTTATTAATATAATACTAATAATAATAAATGTAAACATTTTCCCTCAAACATGTGCCTGTATAATAAACTCGGTAACTCTATTTAAAATAAAATAAGAGAGAGAAGTAAACAAATTTTTTCAAGTTTACGCTTCGACAACATTTTAAAAATGAGATTGCAGTCAGATGTGTGAGCATAAAATTTAATGGCGATGGATTCGAATTTTTCGTTGATAATACGTACACAACGATTTTACAATTTCAGTGTGATGTGAGATTGGGGGGTAACCCACCAATCTCACATCACACTGCAAGTTCGAAAAACTCAATACACTCACATTTTTTTACTTATACACACACATTTTCCGCAGTGGTCACACTTGACCTGTTCCACCCATCCATTAGCTTCTCGTCTCTCAACTAACTGAAGCAAAATCTTTCTTTTCTGTATTTCTTTGATGTGTTTTCAGCATCATCGAAAAACGAATCGGACATTTTTCTAAAATTAATTATGTTTCTAAAATTAATTATGTTCAAATTTTTAATATTTTAATGTAATGCACAAAAAAGTTTTTTATACTTGTCATTGTTATTGAAGAAGCCACATAATTACTTCCTTCATATTATAGAGTTATTACCAGACTTAAAAAGACTTTAAAGTTTAAAATTGAAAAAAATTATAGAGTTATTACCAGACTTAAAAAGACTTTAAAGCTTAAAATTTAAAAAAATTATGCGATACTTAACAAATACATTCAAAATAGTTTTGACTGAAATTTTTGGCAGTTTTAGTTTTGCCTTGTATCAGTAAAATGTTCAGATATTAACTAAAAAAAAAAACAATTTGTTAAATATTTTCATCTTAATTATCTTAATTAATTTATAGACACAAAGATAGATTTAATACAATAAAAACAAGTTAGAGTTGAAAGTTGATCTATGCGGACTCACAAATGTGCCCTATACTAATAGTTCTGGAAAATTGAAAAGGATTGTAAAAAATAAAATGCACCTTTGTATTAAAAAATTTTAATTAAAAAGAAAATTACAAAATAAACCATATACCTGGTTAAACTTAATATTGTTTGTAATTATCTGGATCAGGTAAGTATTTAAAATGGGATAAATCGGGTGTCACTGTGCCAATTTATGACCTAAAATATGTAGACACCTCTATAAAATGCTGAAAATTCAGAGCATTTGTTGTAATAATTCACTAAAAGGTATATCAAAGGGTTTACATATTCAAATATTTTGTATACATTTGTTACAAATAGTGCAAGAAGTCCAGATATTAATGTAAACGTAAAACCCAGGTGGAGGGTATCAAAGATTCGGCATAGCCGAATTTAACACTCTTACTTCTTTTTTTTTTTTTTTTGAGTGCAAAATGAACCTTTTATACGATTCCAGTGATGAAAGCGATAATAAAATCGCATTAAAAAAAAGAAGACTCTTTAGACCACGACTGGAATATGAATTCCTGGAATCCACGTTGGAGTTTAATGAGCGTTTCATGCTAAAACGGGACAAATTTATTTTGATATTAAATTTATTGTCTCCAATACTGGAGAGGGAGACAAATAGAAGCCATTCTCTCACGGTGCAACAGCAGCTGCTGATAACATTACGCTGGCTAAGAACAGGAACCACATACCACGCAATAGTTGACTTGCATGGTGTAAGCAAAGCCACTGTGTGCGGAGTAGTAAAAAGCGAAGTAACTGAAATTAATACCACTTTGTTTGCAACGTATGTAAGCTGGCGAGAAAACATGGTTCAAATGGTGTCTAAATTCTACGCCATGAGAGGCATGCCGTTAGTTTGCGGCTGTTTGGACAGCACTTTACTAATATTAGATGCACCCAAATAGCATGAAGAAGCTTGTTGATCGGTATGGTGGTTTGTGGACCCGATCTCCAATTCTATTACTCCTATGCAAATTGGCTTGGGAGTACTCACGACTCTCGCGTCTTGCGTAATAGTTGTTTGTTCCGCAAAATGGAAAACGGCTGGCGTCCAATTCAGAACGGAATCATTTTAGGTGATTCAGCATATCCGCTAAAAGATTGGCAAATTCCTCCTTTATCAAATAACAGAAAATTCCTCAATGCACACAATTCAACAAGAATGCAATTGGCATTTTAAAGGAAAAATTTTCGGTTTTAAATTATTTGCGGGTAATTTTTAATTTTTAATTTTTAATTTTTAATTTTTAATTTTTAATTTTTAATTTTTAATTTTTAATTTTTAATTTTTAATTTTTAATTTTTAATTTTTAATTTTTAATTTTTAATTTTTAATTTTTAATTTTTAATTTTTAATTTTTAATTTTTAATTTTTAATTTTTAATTTTTAATTTTTAATTTTTAATTTTTAATTTTTAATTTTTAATTTTTAATTTTTAATTTTTAATTTTTAATTTTTAATTTTTAATTTTTAATTTTTAATTTTTAATTTTTAATTTTTAATTTTTAATTTTTAATTTTTAATTTTTGATTTTTAATTTTTAATTTTTAATTTTAATTTTAATTTTAATTTTTAATTTTAATTTTAATTTTAATTTTAATTTTAAATTTTAAATTTTAAATTTTTAATTTTAAATTTTTTATTTTTAATTTTGAATTTTTAAGTTTTAATTTTTAATTTTTAATTTATAAATAAAGAAATCCAGGATCTATTGCATAACGAAATTATCCAACCGAGCAAAAGTCCCTACAATAGTCCAATCTTTACTGTAGCAAAAAAAGGTACCGATGACCAAGGTAAACCTAAACGGCGGATGGTTGTAGATTTTCAAAAATTGAATGCACAAACAATTACGGACAGATACCCCATTCCGGACGTGAATATGACTATTAAAAACTTAGGCAAAGCAAAGGTCTTTACAACATTAGATTTAGAATCAGGCTTCCACCAAATTCAAAAAAGAAAAGAAGACCGCGAAAAACAGCCTTCTCAATCAACGGCGCTAAGTATGAATTTCTTCGGATGCCATTCGGTTTAAAGAATGCTCCTTCAATCTTTCAACGATCCGTAGATGATATTTTGAGGCCATATATAGGTACATTTGCATACGTTTATATTGACGACGTACTCATATATTCTTCCACACCCGAAGAACATATTCAACACATCGAAACAATAGTTAACGCACTACACAAAGCAAATATGAAAATTTCAAACGAAAAATCCACTTCTTTAAAGAAGAAATAGAATATTTAGGTCACGTAATTAGATATAATGGAAGCCATTTATTACAGGAAATTTATAAAAAATTTTCTGCAATTGTTAAACCCTTAACAACATTTTGAAAGGAGAAAATGGAAGCATATCTAAAAATCAGAGTGTAAAAGTAAATTTAAAATTAGACCAACCTGCTCTAGAAGCAATGAATAAAATCAAGGATGAACTTGAAGCTCAAGTACAATTATTCCAACCCGATTTCAAAGAACCTTTTGAATTAACTACAGATGCAAGCAATTTTGCTATAGGCGCTGTACTTTCACAAAAACGAAGACCCATTTCATTTATCTCAAGAACTCTAAACGAGACTGAACAAAATTATTCATAGTCTGGTCTTTACAAAAATTAAGAAATTATTTATATGGAATAGCAGATTTGACAATTTATACAGACCATCAATCATTAATATTTTCTATATCCGATAAGAATCCTAATACAAAATTGAAACGATGGAAAAATTTTATTGAGGAATATGGTTCAAAAATATCATACAAACCTGCTGACGTATTATCAAGACAACAAATAATAAATTCAAGTACGAATGAATCTCAGCATTCATATCAGAGTTCACCGATTGAAAAAATACAAAGGAGTCATTTTAAAAATCAAATAATTTTAACTCCCACCAATGAAGATTCCTTGGAATCGAAGAATATTTTCAAATTTAAACGCCACCATATTAAATTCACTACCAACGAAAATTTGGCAAGTAACATGAAATTAATACTGAAACCAAAATTAATTAATGCATTACTCGTCGACGCAGAGACAATGTTTAATATTGGGGATCTATTGAAGGAAACCTTCCCTACAATAAAATTTGTAGAAGCAAACAAATTAGTTGAAGATATATTAGACGAAGAAAGACAGAAACAGCTAGTTAAACAAATTCATGAGAGAGCTCATAGAAACGTACGAAATAATATCCTAGAATTAGAAAGAGATTATTTTTGACCTAACTTAAAAAAACACTGCCACGAACTTAATGATAACTGTGAGTCATGTCTAACTCACAAATATGACAGACAACCTAATAAAATTCCTATTGGTGAAGCACCAATACACACAAAAACTGGTGAGAATATACACATGGATATATTTTACTTCAGTGGACCAAATTTTGTCATATACGACACATTCCAACAAAGAGAGACATGTAAAATATTGACGAAATTCTCTCTCTCACTTACCCGAACGCTAAATTCATCGTTACCGAAAACGAAGCAAGCTCTAATGGTATTTTAGCTAAGCAAATATATGAAAGGCTACAAATACAGCATGTAGTTACACCTCCATACCATTCAACAACAAACGGTCAAGTTGAACGTATTCATAGTACAATTATCGAACTCGCAAATTTATTATCCAAAAAAGGAGTCACTGCTCCCGACGAAAAAATATTCGAAGCGGTTCGCCAATATAGCAAGACTATATTCAGTCACTAAAGAAAAACCCGAGGGCGTGTTCTTTAATCAACAGGGGTATCAACATATACACGATTTAATTAAAAACGCTCAGACAAAAACTTTGGCCTATCACAATAACGACCGCAAATTCATTCAATATAGGAAAGGAGACATCGTTTACTCCAAGACTCATAGAAGAAACAAAAACGTGGCTAAATTTGCTAAACATTTTGTTGAGACAGACAACGGTGAAACAATTACTACGTCTAGGAAATTAATTATACACAAGGACAATATTAGAAGTAAATATGTCAGGAAAGATAGTGATATTATTATCAATAATCCAACTCATACTAGCGAATAATAAAATTGATTTAAGAAATAAAAAATATGTCTTAACCGAAGACAACCAAGTTTATTTACACAAGAACTATGAATACTTGTATCATGTTATAAATATTACAAAAATACTAAAACCATATGAAAATATAATAAAAAGTGCCTACAATACGGAAGACAATGTAGAGACTCAAATTTTAATTAAGAAAATTGAAAATTTAAAAACACAACTCACTGATAATAGAAGTAAAAGATCCCTAAACTTTTTAAGATCAGCCCTAAAATCCATCACTGGTACTCCAGACCATGACGATGAAATCGAAATAAAAACTAGATTAAACCAACTTGTGGAAAATAATAATTAACAAAAAATAATTAACTCACAATTTGAAAAAATACTAGATAAACTAAACATTCAAAAAATTAATGAAGAATTCATATTAAATGAAGTTTACAATGAATTAATGACAGTAACTAACACAATTAATTTTGCAAAAAATAATAATTTTTACTCAGGAACAGTAGATGTACAAGAAATCGAATCTGTTATACAAAATGAAAGAATAACAAGAATAACGACTATACGATACCCTATACCATGCGTTTAGAGACCCTATCTCTTAGATCCAACTAACTGGATATAGAAAATAAGCATAAACCAAATTTGAGTGGGATTTTTATTAATTTTTTTGGCTGCAGATATGAAAAAGTTCATATCGGATGCTATATCTATATGGGGAATAGGCCCAAAAAAGGATCGATCCTGGCCATGTTTGATAAAGTCTCTTGTATTTTTCAAAAATATATACAAACAAAATTTGAGAAGAATCAGTACAATATTTTTGTTTTTTGATATATTTAAGTGAAGATCGGGAAGTAGCTCTATATGGGGCCTATGACTAAGAGTTGTCCAAAGGGGATCTTTTTTGGGCTACTCATTAATAAATGTAATAAACGCATATAAACCCAATTTGACTAAGATCTGTATGATAATTTGGATCTTATGGCAATTTATGTTGATTTCATAGGGGTCATTTGTATGGGGGCTAGGTCTGAACATGGACCGATTATCACCAATTTCAATAGCGTTCATCCTATGGCCGATAGAAGATTATATACCTAATTTCATCAAAATATATTGATATTTGCGACCTGCAGTTTGATTACAAAGTTGACATGGACACACAGACGGACGGACGGACATCGTTAAATCGAATCAGATAGTGATTCTGATTCGATCGGTATAATTAAAGATGGGTCTAGGTCAAATATTTTTGGCAGTTACAAACAGCAGCACAAAGTTATTATACCCAAACCACATAGTGGTATAGGGTATAAAAATACCGGTAATCAATATACTTGAATATTCGGATATACATGTGTGTGAATTTAACCAAGCAATTATAATAATCTATAAATATGCTATAATTGAAAAGGAGTGTAAGCTGTATAACATCTATCCTTTAGCAAATAAGCTCGGAAAGTTATTACTAGATGGTAAGATTGCCTTATGTAAAAATAATTATGAAAGAATAACTAAATGCAAAAATATTATTGGTTCCCTTATATGTAAATTTGAATCTAAAGATAACTGTACAAAAAATATTTTAAACAATGAACCAGCACAATGTAAAACGAAACTTGAAAATAACTCAGACATTGAAGACTTAGGCAAAGGGAATATTTTTATTGACAATGAACATACATTAGACAACCTAACCATAAACGGACCACATTTGGTACAATTTGACCAAAACATAACTATAGACAATAAAACATACTTTAACGAAAAACAAAGAATTTATGACATCATTCATAAGAGACGTAATGAAGAATTAAGTATACTCGAAATCTTGTATAAACAAACTCTGAGAATAGATCTACGAATATTCAGAAAATATCTATTTCATTTCTTTGGAAGAACATCCATTAATGGCTACACTATACGTAGTTTTAATATTCGCTATACTTTACTCTTTAGTACAGCTCTGCGGATGCTACAGGGCACACCAAGAAAGAATGGGACGGGAATTATATAACAGATATTACGAAGCGGAATTACTTAGACTTCGGACTCAAGTATAAAACGAGGACGTTTTTCTTTTTAACACAGGGGAGAGTTAACGCATGTCAGCATTATCAGTTTTCAATGGTAATGTGAGCTTTATGACAGTGGATTGTCTGTGTAAAATATTTATTCTGTTAGTTTAATAATGACGGGATATTCCGAAATGTGTTTATCTCAGTTTATGATATAAGTGAAAAAACATGTTTTGGGATAAAACTTACATTAAGATATTCTAAGAAAATAACAAATTAGTATAAACAAATTTTTTACTGATAATAAAGGTACTTGTGACCTAAACAAATAATAAGTGAAAAATTTGTTTTGAGATAAAAACTTAGATTAAGATATGTCTAAGAAAATTATCAGTATAAATAGATATTAAGAAAACCATTGTAAGGTAGTCTTAAGATTGTAATAAAATGAAGTACACACATTTTTAATGTGACGGAAAAAATATACTATCTTTTACTCATTCCTTAAGTTAGGGAATTAACTTGGGGCTCAACCGGGATCACCAGAGGATTCCAAACGCCACTTAAGTGAACATTGCACTCTTGATCTTTGAATCAACATTATCCTGAAGGAAAAAAGGAATAATTAATCAAAGACAAGAAACACATTGAGTACAAAAGGATTTCCAAGATTAAAAAGGAATAGTCCAATAAAGTACGCACCACGTATCCTGAAAAAGCGGAATAAAAATTCATTGGAATATAGTAGAATTTTATATTCACGACAATCCATCGAAATAAAAATAAAAAACTGGAATCCCAGATTAATAAAAGACAAAATATCTTTGACGCAGCAAGAAGAACAAGCCCAGGAACAGATAGAAATAGAATGTCTGTCCAGGATTTAGCTACTCTGCAAGCTCAAGTCACAGCACTTGTAGCCGCTCAAACTGAGACACAAAGAACTCTCACAGAATTAAGGAATAACCGAGCATTTAATGTAGAACCAGTAGTACAGTTGACTCCATGTTTAAGTGGAATAACAACTGAAAACCAAATAAATTTAGAAGTATTTAAAATCCTCCCAGTATTTGACGGAGACATAAGGAAATATCGTGCCTAAAGATCATCAGCATGGACACATATGGAGAACATTAAAATGTTTGAAAACACCCCAACCTACTATACAGCACTCGCTATAGTACGAGCATAAATTCAAGGTGTGGCCGCAGATATACTCATCAACCACAATACTATATTCAATTTCTATTCAATAATTAATAGACTTGATTATACATATGCCGATCAACGTCCAATGTACGTTTTGCTTGAAGAAATATTGTTTAGTGTTTTATTTAATATAAAATAAATAAATTAACAAATTTTTTAAAATAAAATTTTTTCCCTAACAAATAATCTGAGGAGAAAAATAAAAAATTTTCCCAATGTTACACTTTTATTGTTTATGTGTTACACGGTGGTTTATGTATAAACATACACATAAACAAGAGTTTCACAGCTGAAAATTATTAACTAATAGGAACACAGTTTGCGTGACGTCACATTACCACCAGGCGCTGAAAATTTTAAGTGTCCGCGGGATACCGTAACCTTGTATTCTATCCAGTGTTGCCATTTCAGCATTTTAGTTTCTAGATTTAGCAACTTTTTCTTTGTCGTTTAGCATCCAAAATTTATGAAACGATGCTAGATGCTAACTTAGCATCTTTTATTAATAAAAAGTTGCTTTTAGCATCTTTTTTTTTTTGATTTTTTTCGTTATTTTTGAATACACAATTTTAATTTTAATGGTATTGATATGTTTTAATTTCTCAAAGTGTAATACGAGAATTTTGTGTACTATTCTTTTTACCATTTGTAAAGGCGCTTGCTTTAGAATTTTCCTGAATTTAAATTCATTGTTAACTTTTTTATTTTACGTTTTAAAATATTATATTTTTCATAAGTACATTAACTCCATCTATTTTTGAATTTATCTCACCACGCACCTAACTCCTATCACATGATTGACGTTTATACGCACTTTTGTTTACGCATAATTTGTTAGAATTTGGGAAAAATTGCATTAGTTTTTCAATTTTGTCCAATCATGTTTCAAATCGAAGCTTTCATGAAGGATCGAGGCCTTAATTTTGCCATTTCATTTTCAAACTGCCATTTTGTTAAGTTGTCTTTTTACCGGTGAATTTAAAAGCAATAAAGCGTTAAATTTAACACTGGTTTAAATATATATATACATATATCTTTGAATTGTAAGTATTAATTATTGCTTCAAATTAATTCTTAGTAAGAATTAATTTACTCATTTCCCCATCTAACCAAAATGTTCTTTGGTTTTGTATATTAATTATTTTTAGCCATTAGAACCCTAAATTGAGTTTGGATAATATAGTTTTTTTTGGAAGGTGGAAATTGGCACAAGAATTATTTCTGAGGAAAAAAGGAACAAAGCGAAATTTATATAGATAAGGTAAATTTTATTTAAAAAAAAAATTTTATCATAAAAAGTCTCTTATTTTTCTTTATCTCTAATTTAGAGAGTGGTTTTAATACATAAAATTGAATAATTTGCTGTTGTTCTTTTACTTAAGGTGTCAGCCTTTAATGGTAAATATTTCCTATACTCTTCCCTTTGTGTTAAAAGAAAAAAAAGATTTTACAAAAATTTTTAATTTTATGTAGGATTGGCACCTAATTGCGGTTTTTATTTACACCAACAAAAATTCACCAAAAAAGCTATCGGCATGATATATTGGCTTAGCGGAAAACAAAGGTTTTTTTATTGCTCTCACTTCAACAAAAATAGATCAACAACTTCAGTAGAGTGCGTGAGTTATTCAGTGCAGTGGTGTAATTTGGTGTTCGGCTCTTAGAAAAAATTAGTTAAAACGGAGAAAATCCAATTGGATTGATTTAAAGTTTATTTAAATATGAAAAAAGACCTGTATAGGAACCTAATAAAAAAGATAAAGAAAAAATATTCATCCAGTGAAAAAAAAACAACGTCATCCGTACAAAAATATCCCTAAACAAAAAAATTTAATTACACTACTCTACACCAATTAAAATCTATCATGCAAAAAAAAAACGAAAAAATCTAGTGTAAATCACAACAAATCTATTTGAAGGGAAAATATAAATATAAAAGTGAATTTAACTAAATATAAATTAACCAAACGTTAATTAGAAAAAAAAGACAAAGAAGAGAATATTAAAAAAAAGAAAAACCCCCACAGAAAATGTAATTAAAGTCCGTTTGTTATTAAAATTAGAAGCTTTTAAATTAAATTATTTGAGGACAATGAGATTTTCACAGTTTAAAATTGTTTTGGCTTCACGGTGTAAAAAAAACACAAATTGTCATATAATATTAGCACATATCATGTAGAAACAAATCATATTTTGTACGTTGCTATATTTTACATATAAGCAAGCAAAAAGAATTTTAATGTGGTTTTAAGCTGGCAAAGCTCTTTTGTCAGTAGGCTCTTTTACCAGTGTGTAATATTCATATAAAATATAAAAAAAAATAATTATACTTCACATTCATTAAAAAAAAAAAAAAACAATCATAAAATACATTTCATTGTGTGCGGTTTAATATAAGTGTTTCATGGTTTTTAAATTAATCCTAATTGCACTCTTTTAATAAATCGAAAAAATATTGCCAAGCTTGGCTTATCCACTTTGCATATACTTAAAGAGTAAAATGTTGCTAAGAGTAATTCTCTTCATATTTAGAGGTACACAGTAATAATTAAAATTCACTTACAACAACAACAAGGTGCATGCTGTACTCATCGAAAGATCTTTCGTCGTGGGAACAACAACACCATTAATGTAAGTCTCCTTTTGTTTTTCTTTATTTCAATTTGGTTTTTAAAATTTAGTCTTTCCTCAACTTGCAAATATTTTTATATACTTACAAATATGCAAAAGTGATTGAGTGACCAGCTAAAAAAAAAATTAATTAAAAAAAAATTCCAATAACTTAATATTGAATTGATGTTTTTTTACATCGGAAAAAAAACATTTAGTGTATTTCGTACTAAATCAAATTTTTAAATTAAATTTTACGCCGCTCTATTTTTTTACACTAGTTTTTTTTAAATTTTTTTTGAGGCTATTGACCCATAAAAAAAAATAATAATAAACCATGAATCGCTCATGATTTTTTTGTATTGTTTTTTTTTTCATGAATTTTTGTTAGAATTAATTTTGACTAAACTTAATTAATAAAAAACTTTGATTTAAATTTTAATTATATCTTTTTTTTTCGAATTGAATTTACACAGTTTAATAATTACATTATAATTTTCAATTACATCAAAAATTCTCTTATATTTGTATGTATTAGTTAAATTAATTTAAACTTACTAACAATATCGATACTTTACTACTATTGTTATCATTTCCATGTTAGTTGTATTATTTTTTTTCCATTATTCATAAATGAAATTTCAAAAATACCTTGAAAACATAACTTTAATTTTTGATTTCAAATGAATTTTATTTATAATAAATCACCATGATTTGTCTGTGAATTTGAAAATTTTCTGTTTGATTTAAGCTTTTGGTGATACACTTGCTGTGAAAGGTATGGGATCTCTAAACCTAATTTTTTTTTTTTTTTGGTTTTTAATTATTTAGAGATCATGGTAGGGCGGGCATTGTATATCCATAACAACCCTGATATACGAACAATATTTTCGCAGTTTACTTTTTTTATTTCTGGGCTAAATAATTTCTTTCTTTTATTATTCCCTCTTTCCCTCCTATTTCATTCCTCAGCATGCATAAAAATAAAATTTTTGGCAAGAATGCAGCAGGCCCCGAACCTCCCCTCCGACGAGCAAAAGCTGGACCAAGTGCATGCAACCACCTTGCTATGCATTCAAAATGACACCTGCCAATAAAACATAATTATACTTCGTTATATGCTACAATATAAATTTTTGGCGCCCAACGTGGGGCACGAACAGGTCAATCCAATTTTTATTAACATCTTATGATATATTTTTAATATATCAATGATAACCTGTTCGACTCCAAGTTTTTTTTGTCTTTCCATTTTTTTTCCATTTTCTATATTATAATAAAATTTTTTTTTTTACTTTTCGAAATTCCAAGTAACTTTTATATTTTACGGAACTTAATTCGAGCAAAAGTCCCTTCGACTCTCGTAATTGACCTTTTATTTTTTTGTTGCTTATCGCTTTCTGTATCTCAAGTAAATTTTTTGAATACGTTTCTTACTTTCAGGAATTTAGAGCTTGGGCAATTGAGCTAGGCCTAACCGATTGTGACAAGCGATTTAAATTATTTACCCTATTCAACTGCGGGTGGAATTATAAGACTATGATTAGAATAGTTTTATCCCCTACAGTTACATCTTTTTTTTTATTCTAATTTTTCTATTCCTTATACCTAAAATAATTAAGTTTTCTGTTCGAAAGAATATTACCACAGCAAGTTAACACCATTAGTAAAAATAAAAAAATTATATCAAACAGTACACAAATATAATTACATTTATCAATTTTTTTCCTTTAATTCGGAAATTTTTTTCTTTGGTTACATTTTTGAATACCTCAAAGTTATTCTAATTAATATTTTTTTTAAATAGTTATACATACTATGACTATAGTTTAGTATAAGCAATAACGTTTGTTGCTTAAATCTTCGTTAATAAAAGATTTTTTTTAAAAAGTTCGTTTCTTAAGTCTTCGTTAATAAACGAATACACCAACCTATTAAGACTTTTTTGTTCCAATTGGAAACATTTGTTTACACTCCAGCAACTTGCTGCCTCAAATTTTTTGATATAGTTATATAAATTAGTCAATGGCAATCTCTTAACGAAACCATAGGGAAAAAGCACAATTTTGTTTTGTATTACTCTTATTTCCAATCGGCAATTTAATCTCTGAGTTTTCATTTATTTTATCAATTTTTTTTGTTACCATATAGGGTATATTTATATGCCAATACATACAAGATTTTTAGTTTCTGTTTCCGATAAACAGAATCTTTTGATAGCTTTCCTTTTCCGGTATCTATACAAAGCTGTTTATATTTAATATTTTTATTTACATAATTTACAATTTACATTTAAGATACAAAAAAAAAAGAAAAAATATATATATATTGTGTTTTTTTGTTTTTGTTTTGGTTATTATTTTCAAAAATAATAATCATTTTGATAATAATCCGCGTTATTATTTAATGGAAAATTTTTTTTTCTTATATCTTTGCAAATTTTAGTATTTCCTGAAATATAAATATTTAAATTTAAATTTTTCTAAAATTTTTTTTTTGCTTTTTTGGCTTTAAATATATCCATAATTATTTGTTTTGGTAACTTATATTTTCCTTAATTTTTTTATTTGTCATTTTTCAATATGACTAGTAAAGCTAATTCGCCAGGTACCTCTAGTGGTAATAGATATCCCGACTGCAGTGTGTGTAGTAGTACTATTACCTCGAAAAATGAGTTAGTAAGAGCGTGCTGTGGACATGAGTTTCATAAATCGTGTTTGGGCAAATGTTTGAAAATTAGGCCTTTTTGTCCAATTTGTAATTCGCGTATTATAAATGACCCACCAAAAGATGTTGAACAGCAAACTTTTAGGGATTTGCTAGGTATTAGACCGGTAGAACCTTCATCAAACTCCTCTTATCAACCGCACTCTGAGAATATTACTTCTAATGGCAGATCTAGCTATACTAATTCTGGGTCATCATCATCTTCCGATTTAAATGTACGGCCAGATAAGGTCCTACAAATAATTTCAAACTGGAAAATTAAATTTTCAGGGGTCCAACTAGCCGTTCTGTTGATAGCTTTATATACCGTGTGGAGTCTTTAACTGCGCAAACGTTACAAAATAATTTCGAATTGCTGTGCAAAAATGCTAGCTCTTTGTTTGAGGGAAAAGCCAGTGATTGGTTCTGGCGATACCATAGAACGGTTTCTTCCATTACCTGGCCTAATTTATGTCAGGCCCCTAGACAACAATATAGGGATGCTCATACGGATATCGACTTTTTGGAATTATTAAGGGATCGCAAACAGAAAGTAAATGAAACTTTTGATTCATTTTATGAATCAATTAATGATCTTCTCGATCGACTAAAAGAACCAATTGATGATTCTACTTTAGTAGAAATAATAAGGCGTAATTTGTTACCCGAAATACAACATAAGATTTTGAACACGCAAATCTATTCAGTTCAACATCTTCGTGACATTTGCCGTCGCAGGGAATTTTTCTTGGCTGATGTTAGAAGAAAACATGGGATTGGTTTTCATAGAAATCCACCCATTCATAAACGTATTTCTGAGATTGACGATGATTTTAATAATGATATTGATTTAAAGTTAATACCTGGAAATGATGAAATTTCTGAAGTTAATTTAGTTTGTTGGAATTGCCGTAAATCAGGACATAGATACCAGGATTGACTTTCTGGCCGTACGATATTTTGTTATGGTTGCGGTAAAGTAGATACTTATAAACCAAATTGCAAATATTGTGCTCCAAAAAACTTGCGGTTCAGTGTACCGAAAGGTGCACACAATCAAACGGAAACGGAAATATAGTATCCATCTTAAAGCACTCAACTAAAAATGATTTAAATATTACCGGAGATGACAACTATACAAACTCTACACACATTTCACCAAAATCTGAAACCACAGATTTTTCAAATATGCCCCAACTTTTGAAACCTCTCCATGTTAGAATAAAGGAATATAATCAGGCTAGAGAAAGAATTTTTAGCGACAATCACAAACCTTCTCGTTCATCCTTACGTATATGAAGTTTTTGGCAAAATATTAAACGATTTAGGAAAAAGTTCGTGTACTCTGTTCTTGATAAACCGTGTGATATAAGGCCGTATGCTGAGGTTATTCTCTTTGGCAAAAACATTTTAGGATTACTGGATACTGGAGCATCGATCAGCAGTATTGGTGCAGAAGCCGCACAAAGTTTTCTCAGCTCAGGAGTCCCATATCGTAAGCTGAAAACATCGGTTAAAACTGCGGATGGTAAAAGCCAGAGTGTTATAGGTTTTGTAAACACGGAGGTGATTTTTAAGGGGGTAAACAAGAAGATAGTAATTTTTATTATTCCTAGCCTGGAAAGAAATTTATTTTTAGGAATAGATTTTTGGGAAATGTTTGATTTACTCCCAACAGGCTTAGACAGAGTTATATCTCCTCTCAATTCACAAGTAAGCGAAATTGTGTCCCACTTTCAGCCATTCATCAACAGCGTCTAAAACAGGTGGTAAATTTATTCCTCTCATTTGTAAAGGAAGGGTTGGGAAGAACTAAGGTTTTGTGTCACGTTATAGATACTGGAGATGCAAAGCCGATAAAGCAACGTCATTTTCCTGTCTCCCCGGCAGTAGAAAAACTAATTTATGAAGAAATTGATAGGATGATTTCGTTAGGAGTTATTGAGGAGTCAAACTGTGCCTGGTCTTCTCCAGTTGTTCTTCATCGAAAGCCAGGGAAAAATAGGTTTTGCTTAGACAGTAGAAAATTAAATTCGGTTACGGTTGGTGATGCATATCCCCTGCCGCAGATTGACGGTATTTTGAGCAGACTACCCAAGGCAGAATTTATAACGAGCTTGGATCTTAAGGATGCTTTTTGGCAGATTCCGCTAGACTCACAGTCTAAGGATAAGACAGCATTTACCGTTCCTGGGAGACTGCTATACCATTACAAAGTTATGCCATTCGGGCTTTGTAATGCCCCGCAGACTATGTCTAGATTAATGGATAAGGTTATATCTCCGGCTCTCAGGAGCGAGGTGTTTGTCTATCTTGATGATTTGTTAGTTATTTCGGAATCTTTCGAAAAGCATTTAGAGATTTTAAGGGCAGTTGCTCAATCAATAAAAGACTCAGGGTTGACAATTAATGTAGAGAAAAGTCATTTCTGTGTTCCGGAAGTTAAATACCTAGGACATTTGGTTGGTAACGGGGTTATTCAGACGGATCCAGAAAAAGTGTCCGCTATTACAGAATTCCCAGTCCCTCGATCCGTAAAACAAATTAGAATATTCTTGGGAATGACTGGTTGGTACCGTAAGTTTATACGAAATTATGCCGCTGTTACTACGCCTATAACTGATTTGTTAAAATGTAAAATGAAATTTGTATGGACCGATGAAGCCCAAAAAGCGTTTGATGTTTTAAAGACCCATTTGAACACCGCGCCCGTTTTACACAGCCCCAATTTCTCGCAGCCGTTCTTCATACACTGCGACGCTAGTAAAACAGGTATAGGAGGAGTATTGGTTCAGAAGAATGCGGAGGGTGAAGAGGTTCCTGTGGCATTTATGTCCAAGAAACTCAACCAAGCCCAACGTAATTACTCGTTAACCGAACAGGAATGCTTAGCAGCTTTGCTAAGTATTAAAAAGTTTAGAGCATATGTCGAAGGTCATGAGTTCACGGTCATCACTGATCATGCATCAATGAAGTGGCTCATGTCCCAGACAGATCTCAGTACAAGGTTAGCTCGGTGGGCCTTAAAACTGCAGGGTTTCAAATTTAACATTCAGCATAGACGTGGTACGCAGAATATAGTTCCAGATACTCTTTCGAGGGCCAATACCGAAGACCTGTCCGAATTAAGTCTTGAAAGTTTAACGGATATTGACAGTGACATTGGTTTTTTTGTAGACCTAGAATCTACACATTTTATCTCTGACGAATATAAACAATTGGCTGAAAACATTAATAAAAATTCTAACGAAATGCCAGACTTAAAGGTAGTGGACAGATACATATATAGACGAACTGAACATGCTACAGGGGAAAAGTTGCACGATGATTTGATGTGGAAATTATGGATCCCGAGAGAAATGGTTCCGGAAATTTTATTCAAAGCCCACAATAGTTCGTTAGCTTCACACGGGGGTATAAATAAGACTCTTGAGAGAATTAGATTTTATTTTTGGCCGAATTTAGCTGTCGATGTTAGAAACTATATTAATAATTGTGAGGTATGTAAATTAACTAAGTATCCAAATCAAATTCTCAGACCTCCGATGGGGAAAACTGCTGCAACTCAACGATTTTTCCAGCAAGTATTTGTTGATTTCCTAGGACCTTATCCAAGATCCCGTTCAGGTAATATTGGAATATTTATTGCATTAGACCATTATGCGAAGTTTCCATTTTTGAAAGCAGTTAAAAAGTTAACCTCAGATGTTGTTGTTAAGTATTTAGAACAAGAACTGTTTCACACTTTTGGTGTCCCTGAGACTATTGTGTCTGACAATCGCTCGCAATTTAAAGCCAACCAATTTACGATTTTTTGAAGAAGTACGGTGTGAATCATGTGTATACTGCCATTCATGCTCCCCAGGCTAACGCATCAGAACGTGTAAACCGCTCTGTTTTGTCGGCCATTAAATCCTACGTACGACCTAACCAGAAGAATTGGGATGAGTTACTTAGTAACATTAGCTGTGCGTTGCGGTCGGCAGTACATTCGGCAATTGGTACTTCACCATACTATTTGACATTTGGCCAACATATGGTAACCAATGGTGCCACGTATGCTTTGTTACGCCAGCTTGAAATGCTTGACGACCGCACTGTGCGTTTTGACAGAAATGATTCCCTTCAAATCATGGGGAAACGAGCTGCTGAACTAATCCAAAAACAGTTTGAACGGAACGAAAAAACCTATAATCTTAGAGCCAGAGAAATTTCCTATGATGTGGGACAAGAGGTCTTTAGACGTAATTTCAAGCAGAGCAATTTCGAACAAGGGTATAATGCCAAGCTTGCTTCGACTTTTGTCAAGTCTCGTATACGTAGAAAGCTAGGAAAATCTTATTATGAGCTAGAAGACTTAAGGGGCAATCTTTTAGGAAATTATCATGCCAAGGATATTCGGCAATAACGATTTTTATTTTTTTTTTATTTTTCGATATTAGCAAGCGGGATCAGCCTTGAAATTTGCGCTTTCAAACCCTAAGTCTGATTTTGGCGGGGGAAATGTAAAGGCGCTTGCTTTAGAATTTTCCTGAATTTAAATTCATTGTTAACTTTTTTATTTTACGTTTTAAAATATTATATTTTTCATAAGTACATTAACGCCATCTATTTTTGAATTTATCTCACCACGCACCTAACTCCTATCACATGATTGACGTTTATACGCACTTTTGTTTACGCATAATTTGTTAGAATTTAGGAAAAATTGCGTTAGGTTTTCAATTTTGACCAATCATGTTTCAAATCGAAGCTTTCATGAAGGATCGAGGCTTTACATTTTGCCATTTCATTTTCAAACTGCCATTGAGTTAAGTTGTATTTTTACCGGTGAATTTAAAAGCAATAAAGCATTAAATTTAACACTGGTTTAAATATATACTATATATACATATATCTTTGAATTGTAAGTATTAATTATTGCTTCAAATTAATTCTTAGTAAGAATTAATTTACTAATTTCCC
The DNA here is from genome assembly GCA_963682025.1 of Cordilura impudica. NCBI lineage: Eukaryota > Metazoa > Arthropoda > Insecta > Diptera > Scathophagidae > Cordilura > Cordilura impudica. Next base: position 202,840,619 of record OY821517.1, on the reverse strand, counting down.
CATCTAACCAATATGTTCTTTGGTTTTGTATATTAATTATTTTTAGCCATTAGAACCCTAAATTGAGTTTGGATAATATAGTTTTTTTGGAAGGTGGAAATTGGCCCAAGAATTTTTTCTGAGGAAAAAAGGAACAAAGCGAAATTTATATAGATAAGGTAAATTTTATTTAAAAAAAAATTTTATCATAAAAAGTCTCTTAGTTTTCTTTATCTCTAATTTAGAGAGTGGTTTTAATACATAAAATTGAATAATTTGCTGTTATTCTTTTACTTAAGGTGCCAGCCTTTAATGGTAAATATTTCCTATACTCTTCCCTTTGTGTTAAAAGAAAAAAAAGATTTTACAAAAATTTTTAATTTTATGTAGGATTGGCCCCTAATTGCGGTTTTTATTTACACCAACAAAAATTCACCAAAAAAGCTATCGGCATGATATATTGGCTTAGCGGAAAACAAAGGTTTTTTTATTGCTCTCACTTCAACAAAAATAGATCAACAATTTCAGTAGAGTGCGTGAGTTATTCAGTGCAGTGGTGTAATTTGGTGTTCGGCTCTTAGAAAAAATTAGTTAAAACAGAGAAAATCCAATTGGATTGATTTAAAGTTTATTTAAATATGAAAAAAAGACCTGTATAGGAACCTAATAAAAAAGATAAAGAAAAAATATTCATCCAGTGAAAAAAAAAACAGCGTCATCCGTACATAAATATCCCTAAACAAAAAAATTAAATTACACTACTCTACACCAATTAAAATCTATCATGCAAAAAAAAAACGAAAAAATCTAGTGTAAATCACAACAACTCTATTTGAAGGGAAAATATAAATATAAAAGTGAATTTAACTAAATATAAATTAACCAAACGTTAATTAGAAAAAAAAGACAAAGAAGAGAATATTAAAAAAAGAAAAACCCGCACAGAAAATGTAATTAAAGTCAGTTTGTTATTAAAATTAGAAGCTTTTAAATTAAATTAATTGAGGACAATGCGATTTTCACGGTTTAAAATTGTTTTGGCTTGACGGTGTAAAAAAAAAACACAAATTGTCATATAATATTAGCACATATCATGTAGAAACAAATCATATTTTGTACGTTGCTATATTTTACATATAAGCAAGCAAAAAGAATTTTAATGTGGTTTTAAGCTGGCAAAGCTCTTTTGTCAGTAGGCTCTTTTACCAGTGTGTAATATTCATATAAAATATAAAAAAAAATAATTATACTTCACATTCATTAAAAAAAAAAACAATCATAAAATACATTTCATTGTGTGCGGTTTAATATAAGTGTTTCATGGTTTTTAAATTAATCCTAATTGCACTCTTTTAATAAATCGAAAAAATATTGCCAAGCTTGGCTTATCCACTTTGCATATACTTAAAGAGTAAAATGTTGCTAAGAGTAATTCTCTTCATATTTAGAGGTACACAGTAATAATTAAAATTCACTTACAACAACAACAAGGTGCATGCTGTACTCATCGAAAGATCTTTCGTCGTGGGAACAACAACACCATTAATGTAAGTCTCCTTTTGTTTTTCTTTATTTCAATTTGGTTTTTAAAATTTAGTCTTTCCTCAACTTGCAAATATTTTTATATACTTACAAATATGCAAAAGTGATTGAGTGACCAGCTAAAAAAAAATTAATTAAAAAAAAATTCAATAACTTAATATTGAATTGATGTTTTTTTTTACATCGGAAAAAAAAACATGTAGTGTATTTCGTACTAAATCAAATTTTTAAATTAAATTTTACGCCGCTCTATTTTTTTCACACTAGTTTTTTTAAATTTTTTTTGAGGCCATTGACCCATAAAAAAAAATAATAATAAACCATGAATCGCTCATGATTTTTTTGTATTGTTTTTTTCATGAATTTTTGTTAGAATTAAATTTGACTAAACTTAATTAATAAAAAACTTTGATTTAAATTTTAATTATATCATTTTTTTTCGAATTGAATCAAAATCAAAAATTCTCTTATATTGGTATGTATTAGTTAAATTAATTTAAACTTACTAACAATATCGATACTTTACTACTATTGTTATCATTTCCATGTTAGTTGTATTATTTTTTTTCCATTATTCATAAATGAAATTTCAAAAATACCTTGAAAACATAACTTTAATTTTTGATTTTAAATGATTTTTATTTATAATAAATCACCATGATTTGTCTGTGAATTTGAAAATTTTCTGTTTGATTTAAGCTTTTGGTGATTCACTTGCTGTGAAAGGTATGGGATCTCTAAACGTAATTTATTTTTTTTGGTTTTTAATTATTTAGAGATCATGGTAGGGCGGGCATTGTATATCCATAACAACCCTGATATACGAACAATATTTTCGCAGTTTACTTTTTTTATTTCTGGGCTAAATAATTTCTTTCTTTTATTATTCCCTCTTTCCCTCCTATTTCATTCCTCAGCATGCATAAAAATAAAATTTTTGGCAAGAATGCAGCAGGCCCCGAACCTCCCCTCCGACGAGCAAAAGCTGGACCAAGTGCATGCAACCACCTTGCTATGCATTCAAAATGACACCTGCCAATAAAACCATAATTATACTTCGTTATATGCTACACACTCTGCTCTTTTCTTTCAACAAATATAACAAAAAATTTTGAAATAGAAGAATGTAAACACCAACAACAGTTTTTAATGAATTAAAAAGTCGATTGGCAAAATATATTATTGTACTAAAAAAATGCCAAAATTTTAAATACAAAACACATCAAACGGGGTAAAAGAAAAGATAACCAATATATTAGAAGAGTTTAAATTTAGATCATCTGAAACAGATAAAATTCAAATCCAATGGAGTTATATCACAGAACAATATTGGGATACAACACTGAATACAACCTTTTTATGGATTAAAGTTAACAAAAATTCTATTGGCGAAAATCCATTCAAAGAGTTATCAATATTTGTATTTGTAAGTTTTGTCTTTCTCAAAAGCCGAAGTTGAACGTTTGTTTAGTTTAATGGCTTTAGTTAAAAGCAAACTTTGAACAGAATAAAATCCGAGTTGTTATGTTCTGTAATATGTATAAAAGGTTTGAAATTGAAAAATCGGTGGTGTCACACTTACAATATACCGAGCGATGTCGTTGATAAAAGTCGATCGTCAGAAAAATATCAGAGCCAAGAAGAACTTGAAGATGAAGACATCAGAGAAATATTAGATTCCATAAACCAATTATAGTAATATAATCGTATCTTTTGATAATGTAAATTCATATTTGAAATTAGAAAACAATCCCTCTAAGATTAAAAATATTTAATTTAATTAAAAAAACTCAATTTGTTGTTAAAAAAAATTACAGATGAAATCTAAAATAATTTAAATAAAAATTTAAGAAATATAAATTGAAACTTATGTTTTATATTTTTCAATATAAAGCTAATTAAATTTGAAAAAAAAATTAGCATCTTTTTCTTTTTTTTTGTAATTTAGCATCTTTACAATTTCAAATTATGGCAACACTGATTATATCATTCTTGGTTCTAGCGGATCTCCATTCCCATTATAGCCTGTCCTTAGCCGTCGCGATTTTTCCCGTCAGCCGCCGCCAAGAAAAAAAATCCACTGCGCAGGTTTTTGACTAACTGACTTTTGTATCTACATCGTTTGTGTTCGTCCTTTATATTTTATTCCATGTTGGCAGTTTCTGTTCAAGTTTAAGTCGGATACTTTTTATGAGTTGTGGAAGTGTAAGTATAAGTTTTTTAAAATTTTTTTTAATACAAACGTTTGGAAAATTAAAAATACAACCAATATGGTTCAAATAAAAATTATATATACATATATTTTTTACAAGACCATAAGTACATATACATATGTATATGTATGTAAATTAAAAACGCTCAACTTGGTATTTTAGGCAAATTAAGGATTGCATCGATTTTATTATATACATATGTACATAGATATATTTTTGTTTTCACCAATTCTAAAACAAAAATAAATGCCTTTTCCAACCGTATCTGGAATACAAATGTTTCGTTACTACAATGGTTTCTTGATGCGAAGCGATTTGGTGCACCGCTATTTTGTTTTTTATACATATTTTGTTACTGCAAATTCAATATAACCATGGGTATCGTAATGGTGGATAGGCCTAATGGGGAACCAGCCATTTTAAATAAATTGGTTAACGCGCTATTGCAGTACCTCTAAGGTAGTGTGGAAATCTGCAAGAAATGATTCGACCGGTTATATGTACTGTGAGCGTCAAAATAAAGTAAACACCTTAGGCCGAGGCCACGCAATGAGCGGCAGAGCGATTAGCGGAAAAAAAATTAAAACATGAAATACTACTGAAGTGGCCGCACAATGAGCGGCATGTGAGTGGCATTTCTGAGCGTCTAATACTATGTTCACACGGACAGCAATATTCGCGGTTCGCTCTCTTATTCTCGATTGGCGAGCGAATCATGATTGAATCTACATGATTCGCCATACAAAATTTTTACCCCCCAATCTCGCATCACACTGAAATTGTAAAATCGTTGTGTACGTATTATCAACGAGAAATTGTTCGAATTAGTCGAATCCATCGCCATTAAATTTTATGCTCACACATCTGACTGCAATCTCATTTTTAAAATGTCGAAGCGTAAACTTGAAAAAATTTGTATACTTCTCTCTCTTATTTTATTTTAAGTAGAGTTACCGAGTTTATTATACAGGCACATGTTTGAGGGAAAATGTTTACATTTATTATTATTAGTATTATTTTAATAATAGTTAATAATATTTATGCTCTATAATTAACAAACTTGCGTTTTTGTATGCGCATTTCAAAAAATAAATCATAATAGATTTAACATGTTAAAACTTTAATTAAAATTTTACAGAATCCAGTAAATTTGCATTAAATTTATAACAGGGTAACATTAATCATCGTTAGTGTCTGCCACTACTCGCACGAAAAATTTGGTGCCATTAGTGTGACCACTGCGGAAAATGTGTGTGTATTAGTAAAAAAATGTGAGTGTATTGAGTTTTTCGAACTTGCAGTGTGATGTGAGATTGCTGGGTTAAGGCCTGTATGCAGCTTGCTAAGGAATCAAAAACGCTTCAGATATGCTTAAGGAATTTTTCTGTCAAAAAATTTCTGTTGATAGTCTGCAGCTTTTTAAAAAAGTAGTATTGTTTTTACTACTTTTTTTGACGTAAATTAAGTTAGGCAACCCAGGCTTTGAGCAGGAATATCAAATTTTTCGTTCTTTCTGAACGGAATTTTGACAGAAGAGGTAAGCATAAACAAAATGTAATATGCTAAAAAATTAAAAGTTATTTTTCAGTTGCAAACATGGAAAAAAAACGAACAAAATTCGACAAAGAAAAACAAGAAGCGGATGGGTAATTTTGATACTAAGCTTAAAAAGCGTTTAGCAGGCCAAATAAAGCAGAACCGAAGAATTGATTTGTTTTTAAATTCATAATTCTTAATAATTGACAGAAAACAGCTGATTGCTAGCGTTGCACTGAAAGGTACTTTTGTGCTTTTTTTTTTCTTTAAGAAATATATGAAAATTTTCTGTTAAGATTCCTTATCAAGCTGCGTACAGCTCTTTAGTAAAAAAATGTGAGTGTATTGAGTTTTTCGAACGTGCAGTGTGATGTGAGATTGGTGGGTTAGAGCGAATCTACTTGGTTCACTGTGAACCAAGCTGTCAAATAAAAAATATAAACAAAGAAAAAAGAAAATGTGTAAGTTAATGAACCCTTTGTTTTAATCATTACGTGATTATGAAATTAAACAAACGATCCTTTTGGTTGTCAAGATGTGACTGACCACAGCCTAACACAGTCGTGACAACTTGACAGCTGTCAAAAAAGTAAACACGAACCGTATGGCTTTGTTTACCTTTTTTTTCTTAGAATTGCTCTAACAAATTTGAGAAAGAGATTAAAAAATAAAATATACAAAATATTATGTGTGCAAGTGAACAGCTACACATGTTTGTAACAAGCATAAAAAACAATAATAATGGAAAAAATAGTGAGTATTTGCTATTGATAAACATTTAAAAAACATTAATAATATCGTATTATCTGTTTTGATATAAAAATATGTATAAAAGGTGTATATTAAAACACATAGCTTGTGATTTGTTTTACGTAAGACAATTACATTCAAGACTACTCAAGCCAGGGCCGAAGGAAGAAAGCAAAAATTACTATTGCTGGCACAAAAAAAGGCGGCCAAGAAGGAAGAAGCAAAACAACGATGATGAACAATATGAAGATGCTGGATAATGTAGCCGACATGCTGGATGGTGAAGATTCGAAATTTTTGCAATCGAAAAGAGGCAAAAACAACGAAAAGTAAACATGCTGCTGGTGATGATGAAAGGATGATGAAAGTAAACATGATATTAAGAATTGTTTCCGTTTTGTGTTTGCCAATGCTAAAAAGCTTCACATGACTCTTTTCACAATAAGTACGTCGCGTAAATCATTTAATCAACGCCAAAAACAACAATTTCAACTTGGAATGTATAACTTGTTTGTGGGCTTTGAAGATAAAAAAATGTTTATGTAGATGCAGAGAAAGAAAATAAATTGAAACAAAAGAAGTTGGAGGCTCATCGTCAACGTTTGTTGAGTTTATCGAAAAAGGAACGCAAACAACATAAAAAGTTGGAGGGTTTTGCTGATGCTTGTAAAAATTTGTTTTAAGACAATTGCATACAATACTACTCAACCCAGGGCCGAAAGGAAGTAATCACAAATTACTATAGCTAAGCTAACCATTGGTGCAGTTGCTGGTGACGAAACTTTTCGCAAGTTGAATTGTGGTATTGTATTATTGTTTTTGATTATGACTTGCATGTAGAGTTCGTGTAATGCTTCTCATCGTAATTTGTCTGGTAATATTCCCATCACATTGGGTACTATACCGTTAGCTTCATACATAAAGCATTAATTTTCTACTTTTTTATTCCTGTAAGTAGACGGACTTGTACACCTTGGAATGAAGTTAATGGAGGATTTAATTTTGATAAAAGTAAACAATAACAAAATCAATACGAATAGAAAAAATGTAAGTTGGTGCAATTGGCGGTATGGTCAGAGTGGAATTATGTTGTTAATTTAATAAAATATGTGAATTATATTTTCAACAGCTCGAAAGCAAATAAATCTTAGTAGGAGAGAACGACCAACCATTAGCAGAAATGGTAGCGCAACCTACATATTCCACAAAAGCCCATCAATCCTTAAACAAATTTTAATATATAAGAGAAGGATGAAATAAAAAATGTATTTGTAGATTTCCAACGTTTTTAAACATGATGTCCCCAAAATGATGACAATGTATGCTCAATTTATGAAAAGTAATATATAGATCGCTTAAAACGCGTAAAAAAGTCGAAAGTAAAGCCAAAACTACAAATGGCTAAAGTTAAACCTCTAACTACAACATTAGTTCCTTTTGATTGCTTTAATTTAAAACTCGAATTTAATGTAAATTTTTAATTATCTCTGCATCTATGCAAAAATAAAACGAAACTACGGGCATTTATTTCAAAACTAAAACAAAAGAATGGTTTATTATTTGAAAAACTTTTTTGATACTTTAACATAATGAAATGTATATATTTTTTTGAATTTTTCGATCTAACTGCACAACATAGATTAAAATATAAAAAAATTCTTCAACTGACGTAAAGCACATTTATCAGCAGTACATTTGGCAATCCGATATTTTCTACCGAAAAACTTGTACGGTAACACGAACACGTCGGCCATCAGTTAATTTTTCGGGTTTGCTGAAAATTAAAAAGTTGATCCCATGTACAATTTAAATGTTAAAGCATAAAAAATAACATAAATTTGGCAGTTTCAGGTTCTTATCCAAGTAGTCCCCTTATTTGTAATTTTGGCACCGAATTGCTAAATTGTTCAATTTCAGGACGCATCATATTATTGTAAACCAACTACACAGCATCTAAAGACATATTCGAGTCTAAAAATATCGCACCTGCAACAGACTCGAAAACATCACCTAATTAATGCCTTTGGTATTTCAACGTCTTCATAATATTAACCTCTTCGTTTATACTATAACCATTTTTCGTATGAATACGCACAAAACGATCAATAGCTTCGTTACGACCTGAGACATGTGTCTAAAATATTTGGGGTTTTCATGCCTTACAGCTAATTACACAAATACGGTATTGTTAACTAAAGCAGATCTCAAATCGGTTAAGGCTACAGGTGAATGTTGCCTAGGGTCTTCATACAAAAGCCTTATCAAATAATCCAATACAGCATCACCCAGAATTCTAATCACAATCTATTGGGAGTATGAGGCATAAATAATGGCTTGCAACAAGTACGATCTGCCGCGGAATTTATATTTCAAAGCTTGTTCAAATTTCGTATAACCCGGCGCTTCTTCACCATTGGGTGTAGTGTAGCAGTGGAGATTTGGACGAAGTCTAAAAGCCATAAACAGTAACAACAGTCAGGAAAAGTACTACTAGGTTCACTAGCTTCTTTAGCATCATATGCTATGCTCCAAATAAGGTTTCAACGCAATCGGCAACAGATTTATCTAAACGAGAAATAAAAATTAGTTTTATTTATTTCCAATATATTTTATTTATATTTCGAGTTTTAATGAAATTACCTGGAATACTATTTTTCTGTAAATTTATTTACTGTAACGTGTTATGTTAAATACACTCACTTTAATTACATTATTATTTTGTCAGCAAATATCAGTTATAATGTAAATCTTATTTTACACACTTATTTCAATTTATAATACAATTAACTGCAATAAGAACGCGTTAATTTGCCAACAGAAATTTCAATTTGTGACAATGAATAAGCAGAAATAAATAATAAAAAAAATATACAACGTGTATAAGGGTGACAGCATATTATATTAATATAGTTGTTTCCTCTGAAAGTGGTTGTAAAAATATTATGAAAATTTCTGTAATTCACAAAGAAAAATGTAGATGTCGCTAGTGTGTGTCTGGACTGGTTGGACGGTGTGACTGACTTTATTGTTTTCGTTCCTTTTTAGTTATAGTCTTAAGTTACGGGTTGGCGTTGCCAGATTAATATTAATACGGATTAGAGTTTTCGTATTTACAAATAAATATGAATCTATATAATACTATAATTAGATTATAACAGTTGTGTCATGTGTTAACTTTCCCCTCTCTTAAGAATGAACGTCCTCGTTCCAATAGGCATTATTATTTTTTTTTTAATTTCTTTCCCTTTTAGTTAGGAATTCGTTTAAACGTATTTTGTTCTGGAGATTTAACAGATTGCTAATAAAACGAAAAGGAAAAAAATATAACAAGATGAATATAATCCGTCCCAGTTAAGAAGCATCACTTTATGCTTGACATTATCTTATGTTATTTTTATGCACGTTTTTACCGTCTATAATAACCTTGGTACCTAAATCCTTTTCGACAATTTTTTCAAAATACACTTTATCGACTTTATTGCCCAGTCGTTTATTCCGTCGAACAAATACTGTGTCACCTGCGTTGAATTTTTTTCGGGTATTATCTGATTTGGCTGCCGTACTTGCCTGTGCGGCAACTAATCTCTCCCGTATGTCTTCAAAGTTCTCAGTAGCGGGGCATTGGAGAATGTCGATTGGTTTTTTCTTTGTAACGGAATGTATTGTCTCATTGTATTTATGAGTAGAGATAAGTATTAAATCTATTATATCGGTAATCTCATGCTGTGATTTAACGCACCTGGCGATTTCTAGTAAGGTCGAGTGGAACCGTTCCACTTGGCCGTTGCTTTCACTGTGTAGAGGTGGTACGAAAAATTGCTCGATGCCGAAGAAATCCCTTAGAATATTTTTAATGGTGTTTGATTGAAACGACTTTTCGTTATCGGAAACTATAAGCTTAGTAGTTTTAAAATTATTGAGAATTTGTAATAGGCCAGTTTTAACATCAATTAGAGCTCTTGACGTTATTGGTATAACAACTGCGAATTTTGAAAATTTGTCGAGGCATGTGAGGAAGTATGCTTTATTGGTTGAGAAAATGTCTATGTGAAGTATCTGTCCGGGGAAATCTGGTATTGGTGATGCACCGATTATGAATTTTGAAGGTTTTCTGTTATATTTATTTTCCAAACATATTTTGCAATTCTTAATGACCGATTGGAGCATTTTCTTTATTTTAGGGAAGAAGTATTCGGACGTAATTTGTTTGTAATTTTCATGTAAAGACCTATGGGCACGGTTATGCTCTAAATTCAATGTCTCCAACTGATCGTTTTTATTTGTCAAGTCTATTACGAACCTTTGTGTGTGTATAAATTTTATTGATGGAAAGTGACCGAGTACTTCGTCTTGGATTTCCGCCAACGTCTCTAAATCGCAGTGTATTGCGTTGATTGTTCGGAGGCTAACGCAGTTTTGCAGAGTTAATAAAAGTTGTTGAACATTGCTGTAGTTTATAATGTGTCTTTTGTATTTTTGAAATAGGAATTTAGTTATTTTATTATCGCCAGAGTCTTTTGAAATGATTAATTGATTGTTAAATTGATTAACGGGAGCAGTTATTGAATTGATTGTTTTTGAAAAAGATATTTCGCTATGTACTGTTTCTGAGTCTGTGCCGTTGAAGTTATTCATATACTGCCGCGATAAAGCGTCCGCTACGATATTTTCCTTTCCGGGCTTATAATAGAATTTTGATTTTTGGGTTTGGGTTTTTGTCAGAAGTCGTGAACGTTAAGGGCTGGTGGTCGGTAAAAATGTTAATATTTTTGACTCCGTACAGAAAATGTCGCAGTTTTTGCAGGGACCAAACAATACAGAGCAGTTCCCGTTCGTTTGTTGCGTAATTTTGTTCCGTGGATGAAAGCGTTCGAGAAATCATGGTAATTGGTTTTCCGTTTTGTGACAACACGGCTCCGATTGCGTTAGAACTAGCATCGGTTGTCAGTTCAAATGGGATATCGAAATCTGGATGTTGAAGTAGTACATCCTCGGAAGCCAGTATGCGCTTAACACTTTCGAAAGCATTAAGTGCTTCTTGAGACAAACTGATTTTGACGTTCTTTGACGTTCTCGCATTAACGTACCCGTTGTCTCCGCGGAGGTATGTGGTCAGCGGTTTTACTATATCAGCATAGTTTCTGATAAACCTTCTATAGTATCCGGCTAGCCCTATAAAGGACCTTAACGCCCTCAAGGTTTTGGGTATTTGAAAATTAAGGATATCGTGAACTTTATCAGGGGATGTTTTGATTCCCTTTTGTGAAATAACGAACCCGAGGAATTCGACTTCGTGCCTAAAGAATTTTGATTTTTCCGTTGAGATTCGCATTCCCGCATTTGACAATTTGTTTAATATTTTATCGACGTCAGGGACTATTTGGGTCTTTGGAAAAAATGATTACGTCATCCATGTAAACGAAACACGTTTTCCCGATCTCGTTTCGCAAAATATCGTCAACGGCTCGTTGAAAAATGCTGGGAGCGTTTCTAAGTCCGAAGGGTAATCGACAGAATTCGTATTTCCCGTTATTTATACTAAAGGCGGTTTTGCATCTATCTTTCTCTGCCAGCATAATCTGGTGAAATCCGGATTTTAAATCTAGGGTTGTAAAAAATTTCGATTTGCCTAAATTGGACAAAATTACCGCAATATCCGGCATAGGATATTTGTCTGGGACAGTGAAATCATTTATTTTTCGAAATTCTACGACCATTCGTAGTTTTGGCCTCCCGTCGTAATCAAGGCCTTTTTTACTGACGACGTGGATGGGTGAGTTATAGGGCGATGAAGACTTTCTTATGATGCCGTCTTTAAGGAGATTTTCTATTTCTGTGTTTATAAATTGTGTTGCGGAAATTGGATACGGATAGCTACGAGAATAAATGGGGTTTTTTTCAGTTAGAATTATCTTGGCTTCGACTTGGGTGTTTGCTGGTAAAGCCCTGTCTGGATCAGCGAATGCGATTTCGTTATTTCGAATGAGATTTTCGAATTTTTTTTGTAAATCGGTGGGAACATATTTGTTATCAATTTCTATTGAGTTTACTTCTTTGCATAAAAAATGATTAATTTGCTCCTTCCCGGTTTTGTGAAAAAGAGTGCCAGCTTTAGTATCAATTAAAGCTTGTATTTTTTTAGAAAGTCATAGCCTATAATTCCATCGAAGGAATTTAAGCATGGTAATATAAAAAGGTTGTTGTGTGATTCAAAAGCGATATTTCGCATTTTTCTCTAATGAGCGTAGACCCGTTTATTGATTTGATTCGAAAGCTTTCGGTTACTGGCTTAATACCTTTAATAAAATTGAAGTTTCGTATATAATTTTTAGAGGTGCCTGTGTCCACTAAAAAATTCAGCTCTTGACCATTTATTGTTTTTTAACGATATAAGGCAAGAGCGACTTTATACTAAAAAATTCAGGTTATCGCATTCGGATTCGCTATGAGAAAAGTCTTCGTTTTCGTATCTATCGCCGTTTTCTTCATAATTATCGGCATGATTGATTCTTTGGGTCCTTTGGACTGGGAACTGGGCGGAGTTGTTATTGACAAACCGACCTTTGGACCTATTATCATGGGGAGGTACTTTTTGTCCATTGTAACTCGGGTTGAAGTTTTGGGGATTTTCTGAAGTATGAGGTATTTTTGTTAATTTCCATTGGGACGGGCGATGGATTTCGCAAGTTTGGTCTGCCGATTGGTGTACCTTGAAAATAATCTACTTTGGTCGGGTTGCTACTTGAGTGAGGTGAATGTTTTGAATTAGCGAATGCATTTGCGAATTTATAACGTTCGTGATTCTGTTCAAGCTCTTGAGCTGTCGCTAAGGCTGTAGGTAGGTCTGGTGGGTTTGCTGAGAAACAAGTATCACATAAGGGTTTACGGATCCCTGATATAAATACACGCAGTGCGTTCGCTCTTGCTCGTTCGTTTAAGGCTTCGATAACCTCTTCTTTACCCGTATTAGTCATAAGAATTTTATTTATAATAAGAGTAAGTTGTTTGTTTACTTTATCGTAGTATTCATTTATTGTCAACTTGCCTTGTCTTAAAACACTGAGCTCATTTTCTAATAAATATAATGGCCTTTTATCGGAGAAAGATTGATCTAATAGCAATATTATAGCATCGAAATTAAAAACTGTATTAAACGAGCTTAGAGTAGTATTTGCTTCACCGGTTATCTTGTTTCTCAAAATGCCCATAGCAATATAATATGCTTCGGTTCCCTTTGTATAATAATGCTGGATATTCGCTTGCGTTTCCACTAAACTGTGGAAGCGATTTTATAAGATCTAAATTCGTGTTTCCATTAGTCGCACCAGGTTGAATGACTACTGGGGTTAAAGGTTCTACTTGATTTGGTCTTAATTGTTCGACGGCGATTGTTAGATTACGAATGTGTTCTAGGATTTCTATATTAGTTACTTCTACCGCTGATTCGACAAGGCCTAATACTTCGTTCCTATTCATCTTGTTTCCCTTTTTCCTTTTCTCTTTTTTTTAAAAAATAAGTGTTTTGGAAAATTCGAGTAAATTTAAAAATTTATTAAGTGGGGTTGTAAAAGTTTGATATAAATGTAAGTATTGTTGTAATTCTGTGCTTAGATATAAGAACAAGTATTTGTATAATTGTAAAATGTAAGCATTTAATTATAGAGGTAGTTTGAAACGTAAATGTAAGTACTGGTTTTATGTTAAAAATAGGGGAAAGTATATAGTATATGTGGTTACAATTGTAAGTATTTAATTTAAATGTAATTTTAAATGTAATGGTGAGTATAAATTTGTTTTTAAGTATAAGGATAAATATGTATATAATTTTATGTTTAATTGTAAGTATTTATATATGTAGTTGTGATTTATATAATTGTAAGTATTTTAATTATAAATGTAGTTTTAGATGTAAAAGTAGGTATAAATTTTATGTTTACTGGTAAATATTTGTACATGTAGTTATAATTGTAAGTATTTGATTATAAATATAGTTTTAAATGTAAAGGTAGTTAGTTATAAATTTTATGTTTAATGGTAAGTATTTATACATGTAGTTATAATTGTAAGTATTTGATTATAAATATAGTTTTAAATGTAAAGGTAGTTATAAATTTTATGTTTAATGGTAAGTATTTATACATGTAGTTATAATTGTAAGTATTTGATTATAAATATAGTTTTAAATGTAAAGGTAGGTATAAATTTAATTTTTATATATAGAGGGTTTTTATTTTATAGTTACGGAAGCCGCTGCCGCTATGGTTGTGGTTGACGTTGACAGATCTGGTTGTTCCTTGTTGTAGTTGTTTTTCCTTCAAAGTTGCTGTCGACATCGAGGTATGTTGTTGTTGTTTTAAAAAGCTTTTCTTTATATTATTTTTTGTATCGGTTTTTGTCTCTTTGTATTTATTCCCGTTATTATTTTTTTCGGGTCTGTTACAAAAGCTAATTTATTGTTTACGTTATTCTTAATGAAATTTTTTGTTTCGCTTTTGATTTTGGTACAATGGTACAGTTGTGTTTTTTTGCAAAAGGAGAATTTTTTCCTTTTTTATTTTTAAACCAATTGTAATTGTTTTGAATTTTGTCTGGTTTGTTTGATTGTCTTTTGGTTTCTACAGTTTTTTGATTTTAGTGATTTTTTCAACTTTTGTTTGTTTTGTTTTGTTATGTTTTAATTGTTCAAATTTCTTGTCTTTTGTTTCGCATAGGCAAAATTAGACCGTTTTCTTTTGATTAATTTAATAACCACGTTTTTTGTTCATCATTTCGCTTTTGTATTTTTTATAAATTTCTTACAATATTAGGATATGTTTTTTGAAATATGTTTTTTGACTAATTTTATAATTGTAATTGTTTCTGCATTTGGTTTTTATTTGTATTCTTCTATGAAGAACTTTATGTTTGCCTTTTTTCCACTATTAGGATACGTTATTTTGGAATGTGTTTTTTTTTTCTTTACACAATTTCTTTACAATTACAATTTTAAGCACTTTATTGTTTTTTTCTTCTTTAAAGTTTGAAGGATTTTCTGTGAAGATTTTTTTAAGTTTTTATGTTATCTGTGTTTGTTATTTTTTTACGCACTTTAAAACATTTTTTGTACAAATTTTTTAACTTTTTAGGTTATCCACGTTGGTAATTTTTCACTTTTTTGTAAAGTTTAGTTTTTGTTTTTTTTTTTTCTTTAAGGATTTTGTTTTTCGTATTAGAATGTATTGTTTTTTTTCTTTAAAGTTTGAAAGATTTTCTGTTAAGATTTTTTAAGTTTTTATGTTATCTGTGTTTGTTATTTTTTTACGCACTTGTTTAAAACATTTTTTGTACAAATTTTTTTTTAACTTTTTAGGTTATCCGCGTTGGGCGCCAGTTAATGAACCCTTTGTTTTAATCGTTACGCGATTATGAAATTAAACAAACGATCCTTTTGGTTGTCAAGATGTGACTGACTTTATTGTTTTCGTTGCTTTTTAGTTATAGTCTTAAGCACCGTCCAACCAGTCCAGACACACACTAGTGACATCTACATTTTTGTTTGTGAACTACAGAAATTTTCATAATATTTTTACAACCACTTTCAGATGAAACAACTATATTAATATAATATGCTGTCACCCTTATACACGTTGTATATTTTTTTTATTAATTATTTCTGCTTATTCATTAACGCGTTCTTATTGCAGTTAATTGTATTATAAATTGAAATAAGTGTGTTAAATAAGATTTACATTATAACTGATATTTGCTGACAAAATAATAATGTAATTAAAGTGAGTGTGTTTAACATAACACATTACAGTAAATAAATTTATAGAAAAACAAGTAAGAAAATTATAGTCGGTCTAGACCGACTATACGATGCCCTATACCATGCGTTTAGAAACCCTATCTCTTAGGCCCAACTAACTGGACATTGAAAATAAGCAAAAACCAAATTTGAGTGGGATTTTTATTAATTTTTTTGGCTGCAGATATGAAAAAGTTCATATCGGATGCTATATCTATAAAGGGACTAGGTCCGAAAATGGACCGATCCTGATCATGTTTGGTAAAGTCTCTTGTATTTTGCAAAAATATGTACAAACAAAATTTGAGAAGAATCAGTGCAATATTTTTGTTTTTTAATAGATTTAAGTGAAGATCGGGAAGCAGCTCTATATGGGGTCAAAGGGATCATTTTTGGACTACTCATTAGTGGATGTAATGAACGCATACAAACCCAATTTGAGTAAGATCTATATGACAATTTGGAACTTATGTCAATTTATGTCGATTTCATATGGGTAATTTGTATGGGGGCTAGGTCTGAACATGGACCGATTCTCACCAATTTCAATAGCGTTCATCCCATGACCGATAAAAGCTTATATACCAAATTTCATCAAAATATATTCATATTTGCGACCTGCAGTTTGATTACAAGATTTACATGGACACACGGACGGACGGACGGACATTGTTAAATCAACTCAGAAAGTGATTCTGATTCGACCGGTATAATTAAAGATGGGTCTAGGTCAAATATTTTTGGTTGTTACAAACAGCAGCACAAAGTCATTATACCCAAACCACATAGTGGTATAGGGTATAAATATAGTATTCCAGGTAATTTCATTAAAACTCGAAATATAAATAAAATATATTGGAAATAAATAAAACTAATTTTTATTTCTCGTTTAGATAAATCTGTTGCCGATTGCGTTGAAACCTTATTTGGAGTATAGCATATGATGCTAAAGAAGCTAGTGAACCTAGTAGTACTTTTCCTGACTGTTGTTACTGTTTATGGCTCTTAGACTTCGTCCAAATCTCCACTGCTACACTACACCCAATGGTGAAGAAGCGCCGGGTTATACGAAATTTGAACAAGCTTTGAAATATAAATTCCGCGGCAGATCGTACTTGTTGCAAGCCATTATTTATGCCTCATACTCCCAATAGATTGTGTTTAGAATTCTGGGTGATGCTGTATTGGATTATTTGATAAGGCTTTTGTATGAAGACCCTAGGCAACATTCACCTGGAACCTTAACCGATTTGAGATCTGCTTTAGTTAACAATAACGTATTTGTGTAATTAGCTGTAAGGCATGAAAACCCCAAATATTTTAGACACATGTCTCAGGTCGTAACGAAGCTATTGATCGTTTTGTGCGTATTCATACGAAAAATGGTTATAGTATAAACGAAGAGGTTAATATTATGAAGACGTTGAAATACCAAAGGCATTAATTAGGTGATGTTTTCGAGTCTGTTGCAGGTGCGATATTTTTAGACTCGAATATGTCTTTAGATGCTGTGTGGTTGGTTTACAATAATATGCGTCCTGAAATTGAACAATTTAGCAATTCGGTGCCAAAATTACAAATAAGGGAACTACTTGGATAAGAACCTGAAACTGCCAAATTTATGATATTTTTTATGCTTTAACATTTAAATTGTACATGGGATCAAATTTTTAATTTTCAGCAAACCCGAAAAATTAACTGATGGCCGACGTGTTCGTGTTACCGTACAAGTTTTTCGGTAGAAAATATCGGATTGCCAAATGTACTGCTGATAAATGTGCTTTACGTCAGTTGAAGAATTTTTTTATATTTTAATCTATGTTGTGTAGTTAGATCGAAAAATTCAAAAAAATATATACATTTCATTATGTTAAAGTATCAAAAAAGTTTTTCAAATAATAAACCATTCTTTTGTTTTAGTTTTGAAATAAATGCCCGTAATTTCGTTTTATTTTTGCATAGATGCAGAGATAATTAAAAATTTACATTAAATTCTAGTTTTAAATTAAAGCAATCAAAATTTAGTTAGAGGTTTAACTTTAGCCATTTTTAGTTTTGGCTTTACTTTCGACTTTTTTACGCGTTTTAAGCCATCTACTATATATTACTTTTCATAAATTGAGCATACATTGTCATCATTTTGGGGACATCATGTTTAAAAACGGTGGAAATCTACAAATACATTTTTTATTTCATCCTTCTCTTTATATTAAAATTTGTTTAAGGATTGATGGGCTTTTGTGGAATATGTAGGTTGCGCTACCATTTCTGCTAATGGTTGGTCGTTCTCTCCTACTAAGATTTATTTGCTTTCGAGCTGTTGAAAATATAATTCACATATTTTATTAAATTAAAAACATAATTCCAATCTGACCATACCGCCAATTGCACCAACTTACATTTTTTCTATTCGTATTGATTTTGTTGCTTCTATTGTTTACTTTTATCAAAATTAAATCCTCCATTAACTTCATTCCAAGGTGTACAAGTCCGTCTACTTACAGGAATAAAAAAGTAGAAAATTAATGTTTTATGTATGAAGCTAACGGTATAGTACCCAATGTAATGGGAACATTACCAGACAAATTACGATGAGAAGCATTACACGAACTCTACATAAGTCATAATCAAAAACAATAATACAATACCACAATTCAACTTGCGAAAAGTTTCGTCACCAATGGTTAGCTTAGCTATAGTAATTTGTGATTACTTCCTTTCGGCCCTGGGTTGAGTAGTATTGTATGCAATTGTCTTAAAACAAATTTTTACAAGCATCAGCAAAACCCTCCAAAATGTCACTCAAAACCTTTTGTCTCATCCAACTCCTATTTTAACTCAGCCAACTTTTTATGTTGTTTGCGTTCCTTTTTCGATAAACTCAACAAACGTTGACGATGAGCCTCCAACTTCTTTTGTTTCAATTCATTTTCTTTCTCTGCATCTACATAAACATTTTTTATCTTCAAAGCCCACAAACAAGTTATACATTCCAAGTTGAAATTGATGTTTTTGGCGTTGATTAAATGATTAACGCGAAGTACATATTGTGAAAAGAGTTATGTGAAGCTTTTTATCATTGGCAAACACAAAACGGAAACAATTCTTAATATCATGTTTACTTTCATCATCCTTTCATCATCACCAGCAGCATGTTTACTTTTCGTTGTTTTTGCCTCTTTTCGATTGCAAAAATTTCGAATCTTCACCATCCAGCATGTCGGCTACATTATCCAGCATCTTCATATTGTTCATCATCGTTGTTTTGCTTCTTCCTTCTTGGCCGCCTTTTTTTGTGCCAGCAATAGTAATTTTTGCTTTCTTCCTTCGGCCCTGGCTTGAGTAGTCTTGAATGTAATTGTCTTACGTAAAACAAATCACAAGCTATGTGTTTTAATATACACCTTTTATACATATTTTTATATCAAAACAGATAATACGATATTATTAATGTTTTTTAAATGTTTATCAATAGCAAATACTCACTATTTTTTCCATTATTATTGTTTTTATGCTGGTTACAAACATGTGTAGCTGTTCACTTCCACACATTATATTTTGTATATTTTATTTTTTAATCTCTTTCTCAAAGTTGTTATAGCAATTCTAAGAAAAAAAAGGTAAACAAAGCCATACGGTTCGTGTTTACTTTTTTGACAGCTGTCAAGTTGTCACGACTGTGTTAGGCTGTGGTCTTAAGCACAGCCTAACACAGTCGTGACAACTTGACAGCTGTCAAAAAAGTAAACACGAACCGTATGGCTTTGTTTACCTTTTTTTTCTTAGAATTGCTCTAACAAATTTGAGAAAGAGATTAAAAAATAAAATATACAAAATATAATGTGTGCAAGTGAACAGCTACACATGTTTGTAACAAGCATAAAAAACAATAATAATGGAAAAAATAGTGAGTATTTGCTATTGATAAACATTTAAAAAACATTAATAATATCGTATTATCTGTTTTGATATAAAAATATGTATAAAAGGTGTATATTAAAACACATAGCTTGTGATTTGTTTTACGTAAGACAATTACATTCAAGACTACTCAAGTCAGGGCCGAAGGAAGAAAGCAAAAATTACTATTGCTGGCACAAAAAAAGGCGGCCAAGAAGGAAGAAGCAAAACAACGATGATGAACAATATGAAGATGCTGGATAATGTAGCCGACATGCTGGATGGTGAAGATTCGACAAGTTGGCTGAGTAAAAATAGGAGCTGGATGAGACAAAAGCCAATTCTAAGGTTTTGAGTGACATTTTGGAGGGTTTTGCTGATGCTTGTAAAAATTTGTTTTAAGACAATTGCATACAATACTACTCAACCCAGGGCCGAAAGGAAGTAATCACAAATTACTATAGCTAAGCTAACCATTGGTGCAGTTGCTGGTGACGAAACTTTTCGCAAGTTGAATTGTGGTATTGTATTATTGTTTTTGATTATGACTTGCATGTAGAGTGCGTGTAATGCTTCTCATCGTAATTTGTCTGGTAATATTCCCATCACATTGGGTAGTATACCGTTAGCTTCATACATAAAGCATTAATTTTCTACTTTTTTATTCCTGTAAGTAGACGGACTTGTACACCTTGGAATGAAGTTAATGGAGGATTTAATTTTGATAAAAGTAAACAATAACAAAATCAATACGAATAGAAAAAATGTAAGTTGGTGCAATTGGCTGTATGGTCAGAGTGGAATTATGTTGTTAATTTAATAAAATATGTGAATTATATTTTCAACAGCTCGAAAGCAAATAAATCTTAGTAGGAGAGAACGACCAACCATTAGCAGAAATGGTAGCGCAACCTACATATTCCACAAAAGCCCATCAATCCTTAAACAAATTTTAATATATAAGAGAAGGATGAAATAAAAAATGTATTTGTAGATTTCCAACGTTTTTAAACATGATGTCCCCAAAATGATGACAATGTATGCTCAATTTATGAAAAGTAATATATAGATCGCTTAAAACGCGTAAAAAAGTCGAAAGTAAAGCCAAAACTACAAATGGCTAAAGTTAAACCTCTAACTACAACATTAGTTCCTTTTGATTGCTTTAATTTAAAACTAGAATTTAATGTAAATTTTTAATTATCTCTGCATCTATGCAAAAATAAAACGAAACTACGGGCATTTATTTCAAAACTAAAACAAAAGAATGGTTTATTATTTGAAAAACTTTTTTGATACTTTAACATAATGAAATGTATATATTTTTTTGAATTTTTCGATCTAACTACACAACATAGATTAAAATATAAAAAAAATTCTTCAACTGACGTAAAGCACATTTATCAGCAGTACATTGGGCAATCCGATATTTTCTACCGAAAAACTTGTACGGTAACACGAACACGTCGGCCATCAGTTAATTTTTCGGGTTTGCTGAAAATTAAAAATTTGATCCCATGTACAATTTAAATGTTAAAGCATAAAAAATAACATAAATTTGGCAGTTTCAGGTTCTTATCCAAGTAGTCCCCTTATTTGTAATTTTGGCACCGAATTGCTAAATTGTTAAATTTCAGGACGCATCATATTATTGTAAACCAACTACACAGCATCTAAAGACATATTCGAGTCTAAAAATATCGCACCTGCAACAGACTCGAAAACATCACCTAATTAATGCCTTTGGTATTTCAACGTCTTCATAATATTAACCTCTTCGTTTATACTATAACCATTTTTCGTAAAATATAAAAACGATCAATAGCTTCGTTACGACCTGAGACATGTGTCTAAAATATTTGGGGTTTTCATGCCTTACAGCTAATTACACAAATACGGTATTGTTAACTAAAGCAGATCTCAAATCGGTTAAGGCTCCAGGTGAATGTTGCCTAGGGTCTTCATACAAAAGCCTTATCAAATAATCCAATACAGCATCACCCAGAATTCTAAACACAATCTATTGGGAGTATGAGGCATAAATAATGGCTTGCAACAAGTACGATCTGCCGCGGAATTTATATTTCAAAGCTTGTTCAAATTTCGTATAACCCGGCGCTTCTTCACCATTGGGTGTAGTGTAGCAGTGGAGATTTGGACGAAGTCTAAGAGCCATAAACAGTAACAACAGTCAGGAAAAGTACTACTAGGTTCACTAGCTTCTTTAGCATCATATGCTATACTCCAAATAAGGTTTCAACGCAATCGGCAACAGATTTATCTAAACGAGAAATAAAAATTAGTTTTATTTATTTCCAATATATTTTTATATTTCGAGTTTTAATGAAATTACCTGGAATACTATATTTTTTCTGTAAATTTATTTACTGTAACGCGTTATGTTAAACACACTCACTTAATTTCATTATTATTTTGTCAGCAAATATCAGTTATAATGTAAATCTTATTTTACACACTTATTTCAACAACAGAAATTTCAATTTGTGACAATGAATAAGCAGAAATAAATAATAAAAAAAATATACAACGTGTATAAGGGTGACAGCATATTATATTAATATAGTTGTTTCCTCTGAAAGTGGTTGTAAAAATATTATGAAAATTTCTGTAATTCACAAAGAAAAATGTAGATGTCGCTAGTGTGTGTCTGGACTGGTTGGACGGTGGTCTTAAGTTACGGGTTGGCGTTGCCAGATTAATATTAATACGGATTAGAGTTTTCGTATTTACAAATAAATATGAATCTATATAATACTATAATTAGATTATAACAGTTGTGTCATGTATTAACTTGTACAAAGAACATAAACAAAGAAGAAACAAGAAATTAATGTGTAAAAAACAATATAAAGAAAAAAAACAATAAATTAGCGTGTACAAAACAATACAAACAAAAAAAAAAAACAAGAAATTAACGTGTACAAAAAAATAAATAGAAACATAAATAAATAGAAACAAATAAAAGCCATATATTACATAAAGCATATAAATAATTAAAAAAATGTAAAAAAAAAGAAATGAAACATATTTTGAAGTGCAGAAGGATGTCTTCAAACAGAAAAACCCTAAATATTTAAACGAAAAATGTTAATGTAAATAAAAACAAAACAAAAAGCCGCGCCGTATTGTTATATTTCTATATTTTGTACAAAAACAATTTTTATTAAGTTATTTTAAGTGTTTATTTTTCTATAATTATATTTTTCTGAATGAATGAATATATTAAAAACAAATTAACAAACAAAATTAATTATTCAATGAAATATTGTTTTAACAGAAAAAATTGGAATAGGTTTAAATTTACAAAGTTTAAACATATTACAACTTAAAATCATAACTGATAATAATAATTGAGTTTAAAGTGAAAATAGGTAATAATAATGTTAAAGAGAAAATAGTTAATTATTAATAATATAAAGTAAACTAAATAAAATAAATAACTAGAAAGAAGAGAGAAGGAGATTTTAGGGATAAGTACAATAATATATAACTCCCCCACCCTTTGAGCACACATTGCCCCTGAAATGTGTAAAAACTTATGAAATAAAAACACACATGTTCAAACTAATCGAATTTAAATTAAAATTTACAATATTTTCAATATATATTTTTTTTAATATACATTTATATTACAAATCACACAGTTCAGATTTATTAATAATTCCCCTTAAATTGTATTACAATTCTTATGTATATCGATTTATTTTTCTAATTTAGATTGATATTGTTAATCAATAGTTTTTTTTTTCTTTTAGGATAATTTCTACCCGTTATTTTTCGATTGAATTTTATGTTTGGAATTTCAGTTTGATATTTATAGTTTCTTTTAATAATTTGTCTGTCCCTTTTACAATCTTTGTCATCTTTAAAATGAGTAGCACTTCTATCTTTTACATCTTTAATAATGTATTTTGGCTTTTGCTTTAAATTTGAAAATCCTAAATTTTTTACTAATTCTCGATCTTGAAATTGATGACAATTTAATCTATCTCTATTTATTTTTTCTGACCGTTTTAGTTTCCCCTCATATATATTATTATGAATTTCATCCCATATAGACTTGTCTACTTTATTGTGTAATAAATCATTTGGTTTGTGTCCAGTTGTTGTATGAATTGTCTCATTGTATATTTGTACAGCTTTATAAACCAGAATTTTGTCATCTAATTCTTTATCCTTCTCTTCAAGTTTAAATATTCTTATATGCTCATTTAATGTTAGATGAAAACGCTCAATATCAGAATTGCCGGTATGAGTGTTTGGCGATGTAAAATGATAAGCAATATCTTCTGAATTTAGAAAATTTCTAATATATGCCGTATTGAATTCATTGTCAGCTACGATTTTCTTTGGATTGCCCAAAACAGAAATTCTTTCCCTGATCATATCTACAATTGTAAACGAATTTTTATCAGTAAAATAATGAACTGAAACGTGTTTCGTAAGCTTATCTATACATGTTAAAACTGTCGTATTTTTATTAAGAAACCAAATGTCAATATGAATAATTTCATTAGATCTCTTTGGAGTCTGCGTAATACAAAATTTTGGTTTAATAGGATGTCTATCATATTTACACATGTTGCATATTATACAATTATTAATAAATTTGTGTATTTCCGTCTTTAATTTTGGAAAATAAATAATTTTTTTTAATTCTAGAAAAATTTAATCAATACCTCTATGATTCTTCTCACTATGATATTTGTCAATAATTTCGATCAGTTGTTCTTTATCAAATATATCTTTAACAAATCTAGAACATTTTATAAATTTCATCTCCGTGTTATTCGAAAAATATTGAACAATTGTCATTTGAAAATACTCAAAGATTGCAAAATTCCGACAAAATATAGAAATTTTTCCTTTAATTAGAAATATTTGTTTAAGATATTTTAAAACTTTCTCCTCGTTGTATTCTTTTAAAGTAATTGTATGACGGATTTTTTTGCCATATAAAATCTTTTTGATATATTTGTCACTTTTTCCAACTTCTATGATTAACTGATTCTTATAAATATTAACTGCTGATTCAGTTATCTCAATGTGGTCATTGAGGTTTTCTATACTACTGTGAGTGGTTGCAATATCAGATGCTATTGTCTGTTCATTATCTTCTAAATAATTAATATCTACACGACTAAGAAAATCAGCGACCTGATTAGTTTTCCCTTTTATATATTCGATAATAAAATCATATTCATTAAGTTGCAATTTCCATCGTTGTAACTTAATATTTGGTTCTTTTAAGGAATTCAGCCATACAAGAGGACGGTGATCTGTCTGAATTTTGAATTTTCTTCCAAATAAATAGGGTCGAAAATATTTAGTACCCCAAACAATTGCGAGAAGTTCCTTCTCAATAGTGCTATAATTTAATTCATGTTTATTAAGAGTTCTAGAAGTGAAAGCTACAGGATGACCATTTTGAGACAATACAGCACCTAATGCTTCATTACTCGCATCTGTAGTCAAAATAAACATTTTATCAAAATTTGAATATACTAAAACGGGACTAGTACATATGAGTTTCTTTAATTTATTAGAGTCAATATACTTCTGGTCATTAACGTTTATAACAGAATTTTTTTTTAATCTTGAAATCATTGGTAATGCAATTAGGCTGTAATCCTTAATGAATTTTCATTAAAATCCAATATCAATTTTTGCTGGATTAGGTTTTATCCCACTTGCCGTTATTACGTGTCCTAAATATTCGGATTCGCGCTTAAAAAAATTGCATTTGTCAATCTGAACTTTAAGATTGTATTCCGATAACCTGTTAAAAATTTTCCTTAAAGACAATATATGCTCATCAAGTGATGAAGAAAAAATCAAAATATCATCAAGATAAACTACGCATATATTGTTAATAAAATCATGAAGAACTTCGTTCATCATCCTTTGAAATGATGCCGGAGCATTCTTTAAGCCGAAAGGCATACGAGTAAATTCATAATGACCCGTAGTAGTGGAAAAGGCCGTTTTGTGCCTCAGAAGAAATTGGAATTTGGTGGAAGCCTTTTGCAAGGTCCAACGTAGTAAAATATTGGGAATTCCCCAATTTAGAAAAAAGGTCCTCCATATTAGGAATTGGAAACTTGTCCTCTATAGTCACATTATTAAGTTTTCTGTAGTCCACAACAAACCTCCATTTTTGTTCACCTGACCTATCAACTTTTTTGGGTACACCCAAATTGGTGCATTATATGGGCTTGAAGATTTAGTTACTATTCCTGATTCTAACATTTCCTTAATCTGTTTTTCAACTTCAAGCTTATGAAACTCAGGAAATCGGTATGTTTTTGAATAAACAAGTATATTATTTATTGTTGGAATTTGATGCTGTTATTTACCTGCTGTTGTTAATTTATCACCGTCTACGTAAAAAACTGATTTGAAATCTTTAATTAATTTTATAAGTGAATTTATTTCTTCATCGTTTAAATTGTCAAGTTTTAATCTATTCATTAAAAAATCAATTTCCGGCTTTTGAAAATTAATGTCTACAATTATGGAATCAAAATATGATATATCATCCTTTATGTGCTCATGGGGTGGATCATCAAATATAAGTGGACAACTAGCATTTGAAGTTATTAGCATTTTCCCTTTCAAATCAATTCTTGCTCCTAGCGGTGTTAAAATATTGCAAATATTCCATCAAATTCACTATATGTATATTTCAGTTTCTAACATTTCTATTTTGGCATTTGGTATATTAAATTCTTTAAACATTGGTATTGTTATCTTTGTTTTCGTTACAGTTTTAGAACATATTGTATTAAGAATTATAGGGTGCTCAAGTTCGGTCCTAAATGAACTGTGAAAAAGACCTCTCTTAATTAGGGAAGTACCTGATCCTGTGTCAATCAACAGTTTAATATGAGAAGTTCTTGTCCTTACTATTCGATGTTGTCAATTTCCATAGGAATTTGTCTACTATTATTAGAACGTTGAGTACTACTAGCTACTTGGTTTCGATTATGAATTCCATCGTTATTATTGCGTCGCACATTTACACCAGTAGTATATCCTGAATTGGTATCTCTATTATAGTCTTCATTACCATTGTAGTTATCATATTGTTCACCAAAGTTTCTAGATTGAGAATTATTTGATTTCGATTATTATGTGTTATAATTTCGAAAAATTTTTTATTTCCATTAAAATTATTACCTTGCTCATTAAAATATTCAAATTCAGAATTATTCGTTCTCTGATTGTTACAATTTTGTAAATGTTTATTGTTGTTATATTTAATATAAGAATTGTTACTCTTAGATGAAAAAGATTGTAAATTCGGAGTACAATTTGAAAAATTTTTAAAAAAATATTCTGTCTCCATTAAAATTTCTTTAGCTTTTAACAAAGAGCATGGGTTACGAGCATTGAGAATTAATTTTGTTCGCTAGGTAATTTACCTATGAAAATTTTTAAAACCATTTTCTAATTCTTTTCGCAACTATACCACTCATCCCTATCAATACTATTTTTCAAATTTAATTTTGTTAAAAGCTCTAACAAATAGTCATAAAAATTATTTATAGTAGTTTTACACTCTGCTATTTTCATCTTATTTATTAAGTATTCAACACTTTCTGATACATTAAAATTGGTTCTGAGAATAACTTTCATCTCTTCCCAATTTAAGGGGTTGTTATTATTTATTAAAACAATACTAGCTTTGTTTACTATCTTACTTCTAATTCTCAAGTCAAAGAGAGTTAATATCGTTGGATCAGCATATTTTCGTATTTCCTCAATATGTTGTATAAAGACATTAAGCTCTTCCGGCTTACCATTGACCTCGGGAACACTTTTCAAGAAATCAAGAACATTTGCGGTCGTCATAGTGATAACAGTTCTCTTGAGTGGAGTTGTTGTTTTGTTTATAGTTGCTGATGGTTAAGCGTGATGATTTTCTTTAGCTCCCCTTTTACAGACTTTTTCTTTGTTTTCGCTTTGTTAATAGTATATGTTTTTCTTCACTGTTTTATTACATTTATTATTTAAAATAATATAATATATTAGAATATATTAGATCGTTTGTTTTCTTTATTTTTATAGTGATTAAAACACTTTTATATATTGTTTGGTAGCATATAAAATCACTTTTTAAGATAAACTTCCTTCAGAATATTATTTTAATGACTTCTTTATTTTAAACTTGTGGAATATACGATTTAAAGTGTTTCCGTTTAAAATATTTTGGTTCGTAACTAACGACTGCGCCAGTTATATTTCTATATTTTGTACAAAAACAATTTTTATTAAGTTATTTTAAGTATTTATTTTTCTATAATTATATTTTTCTGAATGAATGAATATATTAAAAACAATTAATTATTCAATGAAATATTGTTTTAACAGAAAAAATTGGAATAGGTTTAAATTTACAAAGTTTAAACATATTACAACTTAAAATCATAACTGATAATAATAATTGAGTTTAAAGTGAAAATAGGTAATAATAATGTTAAAAAGAAAATAGTTAATTATTAATAATATAAAGTAAACTAAATAAAATAAATAACTAGAAAGAAGAGATAAGTAGATATTAAGGATAAGTGCAATAATATATAACTATATGTTTAAAAAAAAATATATATATAAACGTCAAAATGAAACAAGAACACTCGTCTGAACACCTAAGTTCACAATCATGATTCAGAGAGCGAATCAAGTGGTTCATTTTGCCGACTGAACATGCTATATGCGGCGCCGCTCAGGAATAGAACTTGTTCTAATTTTTACTTGTTTTCTGAGCGGCAAAGAATAAAAATGACTTTTCTTTGTTTTGTCAATCTGTAGCGCGATTCAGTAACTTCTTTTTAACGATAATCGAATCGTTAGAAAAAGAAAACAACAAAATTATCGATTTTGGTGTTCAGTAAAATTTTTAAACGATATTCGATATTGGTAAAGTCAGCTGTTGTTATCTTAACGACAACCATTATTGTGTTGTTTTTCAATCGATAAAAAGTTAATAAGGTTGAAATGTAGTCATACATAAATAAAAATCATAAAATAGTGAAAATATTTTGCTTTTATTATAAAAACTATTTATATAAATAAATAGCATTGACAATGGCATTTTGACAACTATCCGCTCAGAAATGACGCTCAGTAATAAGCCACTTGCCGCTCAAACTCGCCGCTTTGCCGCTAATTGCGTGGCCTCAGCCTTAGTTCCTCATATTAAAGTTTTATTAAAATGAAGTAATTAACACAAAATCAAAAATAAATATAAGGAATTCAAGAATTATTTAATTATAGCTGAACTCGATAAGAAAATTAAACAGAAGCATTACAAAACAGAAATTAATGCACTTTATTTAGAAAATGATCAAATTTTACGCGTCAAAAAAAAGTAAACAGCAAAGAAAAGGCAACAGAACTTCAATACAAAAAGTAAATTTTTAAAAATTTTTAATATTTGCTTTATTTTCATTTGGCCTTACGCCCCTTATGTAGTCTTCTAGGCAGCGACTCGATAATTTTTTTTGTTATATCAGGAGAGATTATGCTCCATTCTTTCTTTTGAGGCAGCTTTAAGTTTACCTTGCTTGAAAAAGCCCTTCGACCTATTTTTCTGTCAAGATTTACCCACAGATGCTTGATTGGGTTAAGGTCCGGTTGATCATGTGTCTGAGGAGACCGGTACAGTAGCCACCACAGCCTAACACAGTCGTGACAACTTGACAGATGTAAAAAAAGTAATCTCGAACCGTATGGCTTTGTTTACTTTTTTTTTCTTAGAATTGCTACAAGGACTTTGAGAAAGAGATTAAAAAATAAAATATACAAAATATAATGTGTGCAAGTGAACAGCTACACATGTTTGCAAACAGAATAAAAAACAATAATAATGGAAAAAATAGTGAGTATTTGCTATTATGATAAACATTTAAAAAACATTAATAATATCTTATTTTCTGTTTTGATATAAAAATATAAAAGGTGAATATTAAAACCCATAGCTTGTGATTTGTTTTAAGTAAGACAATTACATACACTACTACTTAACCCAGGGCCGAAAGGAAAGAAACACAAATTCCTATAGCTAAAGGTGCTATTACATGATGTGTTTTTTACATATGTACTGTCAAATTTTCCCACAACAAAAGTAGTACACATCGTGTGATACATATGAAACATTGTTTATGTACAATACATGAGGAAAGTCACGTACATTTTTCAATTAGAACAGGTTCTATTTTTGCATGACAAACATGTGAAAATACAACACTGCTTGTGGCGAAAGAAAAACAGAGTAAATTTTAAAGATTAATATTGAAAGAAAAATAAATTGTTTAGTATTAATTAACAATTAAAAAATATATATTTTTTTTTAACAATTCATTTTTGTAAATTCACAAATTAAATCAGCTGTTGTTTACATTTAGAGGTTAAGTCATACGGAAATTCATATGCACGTGTGATAGCAAAAATTATGAATCTTATGTAAAAGACAATTTTGACAGACATGAGGAATTTCATATGGATAAAAAAAGTGACAGTACATATGTAAAAAACATTTCGTGTAATAGCACCTTAAGCTAACCATTGGTCCAGTTGCTGGTGACGAAACTTTTCGCAAGTTGAATTGTGGTATTGTATTATTGCTTTTGATTATGACTTGCATGTAGAGTGCGTGTCAGTGCTTCTCATCGTTATTTGTCTGGTAATATTCCCATCACATTGGGTACTATACCGTTAGCTTCATAAATAAAACATTAATTTTATACTTTTTTATTCCTATAAGTAGACGGACTTGTACACCAATTTTGATAAAAGTAAACAATAGAAGCAACCAAATCAATACGAATAGAAAAATGTAAGTTGGTGCAATTGGCGGTATGGTCAGAGTGGAATTATGTTTTTAATTTAATATGTGAATTATATTTTCAACAGCTCGAAAGCAAATAAATCTTAGTAGGAGAGAACGACCAACCATTAGAAGAAATGGTAGCGCAACCTACATATTCCACAAAAGCCCATCAGTCCTTAATTAAATAAATTTTAATATATAAGAGAAGTATGAAATAAAAAATGTATTTGTAGATTTCCACCGTTGTTAAACATGATGTCCCCAAACTGATGACAATGTATGCTCAGTTTATGAAAAGTAATACATATATAGTAGATGGCTTAAAACGCGTAAAGAAAGTCGAATGTAAAGCCAAAACTACAAATGGCTAAAGTTAAACCTCTAACTACAACATGAATTCCTTTTTATTGTTTTAATTTAAAACTAGCATTTAATGTAAATTTTTAATTATCTCTGCATCTATGCAAAAATAAAACGAAACTACGGGCATTTATTTTAAAACTAAAACAAAAGAATGGTTTATTAACTATTTGAAAAACTTATTTGATGCTTAAACGTAATGAAATGTACATATTTTTTTGAATTTTTCGATCTAACTACACAACATAGATTAAAATATAAAAAAAAAATTCTTCAACTGGCGTAAAGCACATTTAGCAGCAGTACATTGGCAATCCGATATTTTCTACCGAAAAACTTGTACGGTAACACGAACACGTCGGCCACCAGTTAATTTTTCGGGTTTGCTGAAAATTAAAAATTTGATCCCATGTACAAGTTAAATGTTAAAGCATAAAAAAATAACATAAATTTGGCAGTTTCAGGTTCTTATCCAAGTAGTTCCCTTATTTTTAATTTGGCACCGCTTTACTTAATTGTTCAATTTCAGGACGCATCATATTATAGTAAACCAACCACACAGCATCTAGACATTCGAGTCTAAAAATATCGCACTTGTAACAGACTCGAAAACATCACCTAATTAATGCGTTTGGTATTTCAACGTCTTCATAATATTAACCTCTTCGTTTATACTATAACCGTTTTTCGAATGAATACGCACAAAACGATCAATAGCTTCGTTACGACCTGAGACAAGTGTCTAAAATATTTTTCAATTTCATGCCTTACAGCTAATTGCGCAAATACGGTATTGTTAACAAAAGCAGATCTCAAATCGGTTAAGGCTCCAGGTGAATGCTGCCTAGGGTCTTCATACAAAAGCCTTATCAATAATCCAATACAGCATCATCCAGAATTCTAAACACAATCTATTGGGAGTATGAGGCATAAATAATGGCTTGCAACAAGTACGATCTGTCGCGGAATTTATATTTCAAAGCTTGTTCAAATTTCGTATAACCCAGCGCTTCTTCACCATTGGGTGTATAGTGTAGCAGAGGAGATTTGGACGAAGTCCAAGAGCCATAACAATAGTCAGGAAGAGTACTACTAGGTTCAGTTCACTAGCTTCTTTAGCATCATATGCTATACTCCAAATAAGGTTTCAACGCAATCGGCAACAGATTTATCTAAACGAGAACTAAAAATTAGATTTATTTATTTTCAATATATTTTATTTATATTTCGAGCTTTAATGAAATTACCTGGAATATATTTTTTCTATAAATTTATTTACTGTAATGTATTTTGTTAAACACACTCACTTTAATTACATTATTATTTTGCTAGCAAATATCAATTATAATGTAAATCTTATTTAACGCACTTATTTCAATTTATAATACAATTAACTGAAATAAGAACGTGTTTATTTGCCCACAGAAATTTCAATTTGTGCCAATGAATAAACAGAAATAAATAATAAAAAAGTATACAACGTGTATAAGGGTGACAGCATGTTATATTAATATAGTTGTTTCATCTGAAAGTCGTTGTAAAAATATGAAAATTTCTGTAGTTCACAAACAAAAATGTAGATGTCGCTAGTGTGTGTCTAGGCTGGTTGGACGGTATTTATGACAGTGGATTGTCTGTGTAAAGTATTTATGCCCGTTTTCTCAATAGGCGATTATCTTTTATCCCAACGAGAAACTGCCGCTTACAGAAATTTGGTTTTCTCAATGTCTGGTTTGCTTCTATTTTGTCGCAAAGCTAACCGGCACTCATCTGCCAATTATTTATTTATCGTACAGATAAATTATTCTCCCAACTTTCATATCGATTTTGAGAGCTATTGCCAACTGATAATAATTCTCCCAACTTTCATACGTATTTTGAGAGGCATTGCCAACTGAAAATAATGTTTTTGTTGGTACATTGAGAAAACCAAAATTGTTAACCGGCAGTTTATCGGTCCAATAAATTTATGTCCTGGTTAAGTAACAGACAGTTTGACGATACATTGAGAAAACCGGCATTATTCTGTTAGTTTAATAATGACGGGATATTCCGAAATGTGTTTATCTCAGTTTATAATATAAGTGAAAAAACATGTTTTGGGATAAAACTTACATTAAGATATTCGAAGAAAATAACAAATTAGTATAAACAAATTTTTTACTGATAATAAAGGTACTTGTGACCTAAACAAATAATAAGTGGAAAATTTGTTTTGAGATAAAAACTTAGATTAAGATATGTCTAAGAAAATTATCAGTATAAATAGATATTAAGAAAACCATTGTAAGGTAGTCTTAAGATTGTAATAAAATGAAGTACACACATTTTTAGTGTGACGGAAAAATATACTATCTTTTACTCATTCCTTAAGTTAGGGAATTAACTACCGTATCAATCACTGGTTGTAATATTGAGATTTAGTTACAGATAAAGGGTACCAGAATCGGCACAGCCGAATTTAGCACTTGTTTGTTTATATGTTGCGTGGAATATTCAAATCATTAAAAACAAACTAATTTGGTTAAAAAAAAAAAATAATAATGTGAGTCCGATCACAGGGGAGATGTGTAAACATCTGGTAATAAATAAAACGCAGAAAACAGCAAAAAAAAAAGTTACTACATATCATAATTTTTTCACCAAACAATCATGTCACACAGATTTGTCTTAATGCTCACAATTAACGCGTAAGATCTTACGCTCACATATTACGCTGTTTTTGTGACTGTATTGTGAATTAGAAATTTACCCACCTGCGCGTATAGATGTTTACACATCAAAAAAACAGCATATACTGTGAGCGGCAAAATAAAGTAAACAGCAATTTTTCATCTTTAAATTTTCTTATAACAAAATTATTATTGACTTACGATAAAAAGTAATATTGCAGAGTTTAATACTATACCAATTAGAGATTGACTACTATAAAACATGAAATGGAATCAATTGGGAATATTGCACAAATCTCTCGAAAGTGAAAATGCATCAGATTTTACGCGTCAAAAAAAAGTAAACAGTGGTAATACTTACTTACGCTTTTTTATATTTCGGGGAAGAACCTAATCTTTTTGTGACAAATGTGTACTACTTTACTAAGAATCATTTGAAGTTGATTTTTACTAAATAATAATAGCTAAAAAGATGTAAAAGCAAACATTTTCACTATGAGAAAGCAAATATCGGTTTATACTCGGAAAATATTTTAGATTAAAAAGAAAAATGTAATGCTTTGCGTGAAATTGGTGAAATTGTGGGTAGGAACCACGGCACAATAAAAAAAGTAGTTGATGAATGCGCCAAACACCATCAGATTGTAGATTTAACGAGATATGGACGCCCAAAGAAGCTTAGTGATACTGAAGTTAGAGCTGTAGTAAGAGAAGTGAAGACATATTCAGCCTAAACTGCAGTTAAATTATCAGAAAACATAACGCAGACATCAGGCAAACCAGTAAGTTCGAGTACAGTAAGGAGATCGCTTCACAAAAATGGTCTACATGGAAGGAAACCATGCAAGAAACCATACATATCCAAGGTGAATCAGAGCAAGCTAACGAATTTCGATAAAATGTAGAAAAATTAGGTTCTATCTTTGTGGGAAAGCATATTATATACAGATAAGAAGATTCGAAATTTTCGGCGCGAAAAAGCCTCCAAAAATATGGCGTGCTAAGAATGAAACATGCAAAGAAAAGTGTGTTACCAAAACTGTTATTTACAGTGGCGGTTCAGTTATGTTTTGGGGCGATATGGCGGGAAAATGTGTTGGTTATTTTGTTTTTATTTACTCTTCTATGAACCAAATGGATTACTTAGCCATTTTGAAGGAAAATGTTGGTCCTAGCGTCGAGAAATAAGGCATGGCTGGAAATAGGATCTTCCAACAGGACAACGATCTAAAGCTTACATCTAAAATTGTGAAAGAGTGGCTACTGTACCGGTCTCCTCAGACACCTGATCAACCGTCGCATCCCCGGACCTTAACCCAATCGAGCATCTGTGGGAAAATCTTGACAGAAAAATAGGTCGAAGGGCTTTTTCAAGCAAGGCAAACTTAAAGCTGCCTCAAAAGAAAGAACGGAGCATAATCTCTCCTGATATAACAAAAAAAAATTATCGAGCCGCTGCCTAGAAGACTACATAAGCCCCTTATGAAAAGCCCCAAATGAAAATAAAGCAAATATTAAAAAATTTTAAAAGTTTACTTTTTGTATTGAAGTTCTGTTGCCTTTTCTTTGCTGTTTACTTTTTTTGACGCGTAAAATTTGATCATTTTCTAAATAAAGTGCATTAATTTCTGTTTTGTAATGCTTCTGTTTAATTTTCTTATCGAGTTCAGCTATAATTAAATAATTCTTGAATTCCTATTTATTTTTGATTTTGTGTTAATTACTTCATTTTAATACAACTTTAATATGAGGAACTAAGGCCGAGGCCACGCAATGAGCGGCAAAGCGGCTAGTTTGAGCGGCAAGTGGCTTATTACTGAGCGTCATTTCTGAGCGGATAGTTGTCAAAATGCCATTGTCAATGTTATTTATTTATATAAATAATTTTTATAATAAAAGCAAAATATTTTCACTATTTTATGATTTTTATTTATGTATGACTCAGTTCGAATCTAATTCTCTTTACGAACGGTCGTGTAAATAATTAAAGCGCTTAGAGTACAACTATTTAAAATTAACAACAAGTGTATATTTTTGTTTTTGCAATTGCCTATTATTGATCTCATTTGAACTCACGTGGTAGACAATCCAGCTTATAACAGGAATAAAAATTTAGCGATGGCCCGAGGGGCCAAATCTTCATCAAAAAGAAAGCTTGTGAACAAGAAGATGACAAGACTTCCTCCGGGTTTTGTTAACCCGAACATCGCGTCAACGTCCAGCAACAGATTTAGCCTGCTTGCTGGCCTCAATGATATGGACGTAACTCCTGCATCAAATATTAATGATATTAAACAACACAAACCTCCACCTATAGTTGTAGAAGCCAACGCATCATTTGCAGAAATACGAAAACTACTTGGTAAAGATTGTATTTTCAAACGTACTTCAATTGGTACCAAAATATTTGCTCCAACTAAAGAATTGTACGAATGCTATAAGCAAATTCTTAAAGAGAGTAAAATGGAGTTTCATTCATATGGCTCCAAAGACAATAGGTTATACACAACCTTTCTACACGGTTTACCCCGCATAAACTCTGAGGACATCACCGAAGAGTTAAAAAACTACAACCTATCCCCTTCTTCGGTGGCTGAAATAGTCACCAAATTCAGTTCGAACAACAATGCTGTTTACAAAGTTCAATTTGTTCGTAAAAATTTTAACCCAACTGCCTTAAAAAATGTAAGGACAATTTCCAATATCATAATTTCTTGGAAAAAATACAAATCTAGGTCCAGAAATAAACCAACTCAATGCTGGAACTGCTTAATGTATGGCCATGGCGGTGAACATTGCCATCGAAGTGCTGCATGTATGATATGTGCAGAACAACATCATACAAGTGTGTGTCCGTTTAACACAAATGAAAAAAGACCAGCTGTTTTTACATGCTTTAATTGCAAAAAACATGGAAAAGAGAGAACTGATCACTCTGCAAACGACATCAACTGTCCGTTACGTTCTCTCTATTTGGAAACCAGAACAAGAGTAACTTCCAAAAGTCATAACAACAGCAGGCAACAACAAAATATTTCATTTCAATCAAAGGTTGATTTCCCAAATTTAAGTAACAACAACACAAATTGTAACAATAACATCAATAATAACAGCAAAGCTACATATGCTAACCAGCTGAAAACAAACAACGATTTATTTAGCATTGATGAGCTTTTTGATATTTTCACTACAGCTATGGATGATTTGCATAGGTGCACCTCAAAAGTACAACAAATCAAAGTTGTAATGTCAATGGTAAAATACGCCCATGGATTATACTAATAATTTAAACGAATTCAAAATGCTTCACTTGAATGCCAATGGCATTTCAAACTTTTCTAAATTAAAACAATTTGAGATACTAATTGAACGAGAAAATATTAAAATAGCGTCTTTGAATGAAACTTTTTTTTCAGAAAATCATAGACCCTATTTTAAAAATTATTATTTATATAGAAGTGACAGAACAGATGCAAGAGGAGGAGGAGTAGCTCTGTTAATTCATAAATCTGTCGCTCATAAAAACCTCTTTATTTCAAACACCTCATCAATCGAAAACATCTCAATTGAAGTTATTATAAATAATAGACCTATTGTTGTATCTTCGTTATATTCACCAAGATATACTCATAACTTCTGTGCTGATATCTTGAACCTAACACCTTCCACCAAAGAATATATAGTTTTTGGTGACCTAAATGCCAAACATTGTTCATGGAATTGTCGTTCAAATAATACTGCAGGAATCGCACTTAACAACCTACAACAATCAAGCAATTTTTTTATTCACTATCCTAATAGTCCAACCCTATTCCCCCATCAACACAATCGCGAAGCATCAACAGTCGATATTATTTTAAGCAACTCCGCTTTAAATATAGACGTAAAAACAATGGATTACGAAATACCATCAGACCATCGCCCCATTATATGTACACTTAAAAGGTCAATGGCCTTGCAGGTTGACCTCAATTATTATGATTATAGTGCAACCAACTGGAACATTTATATGAATTTTTTAGACAATAAAATCACGTTATATTCCGATATATACAATACCAAGGTAGTAATTGATCAGGAAATCCAAAAATTTATAAATGTAGTTTTCGAAGCAAGGGATGTGTCTACACCTAAAATAACTCAACAAAATAATTACACATTACCAGAAAGTACTGTGAAATATATAAAACTAAGAAGAAGCTTTAAAAGAAAAAGCCAACGATCTTCAAATATAGCCGAGCAAACTTTTTATAATCAATGTACTAAGTTTCTAAGTAACATGATTGATAAAAGTATTAATTCGGAGCGCAATAAGAAATGGTCTCAATTATTATCCAATTTAAAACCAGGTGATAAATCGTTTTGGAAAAAAAGCAGGAACTTGCGAGGAAAAGGAAAAAATCAAATCGCTCACTTCAAAGTTGGAAATACAAAAATAACATCTGATAAGGACAAGGCTGAAGTCCTGGCAAATACATTTGTCCAAGCAAATAACCTCACTTCGAACTATAACCACTCGGCAGATACACTAATAAATACAACAGTAAATAATTTTAAGACGGAAAATCCCAGTTCTGAATCTGCAATTTATACATCTCTTGAAGAAGTAATGAATATTGTCTCATCAATAAAACCCTCAAAATCCCCCGGTTTTGACAATGTTCCCAACCTGCTTTTAAAGAAACTACCAATTAAAGCTTTAAAATTACTGGTTATAATATTTAACAGCTGCATCAAACTCAACTATTTCCCAAACCATTTCAAAAATGCTAAGGTTATAGCTGTCAACAAACCTAATAAGCCAAAAACTAACCCAAACAGCTACAGACCTATCAGTCTATTAAGTAACTTTGGTAAAATATTTGAAAAAATTCTACATTCTCGTCTTAGTGAATTTGTAACGACCAATTCTATTGTTGCTAAAGAACAATTTGGATTTAAAAAAGGACATAGCACTACTCACCAAATAAACAGAATTAAAAATCAAATAATCACCAATAAAAACAATAAACGTTCAACGGGTGTAATATTGTTAGATATTGAAAAAGCGTTTGACACCGTTTGGCATAATGGCCTCTTATTTAAACTTCTTGATGCAAATATACCAAAATATCTATGTAAACTTATTTCAGATTTCATTCACGACAGAAGCTTTAAAGTTGCAATTAATAATGAAACATCAACTCCAAAAACCATTACCTCAGGGTTACCTCAAGGATCAGTCTTGTCGCCATTGCTTTACTCGATATATACATCCGATTTTAAAGTCCCAAAATATATGAAAATTGCCTATTACGCAGATGACACTGCGTTAATTTCTTCAAACAAACTTACAAGTGCACTCCTGAAGAAAATGGAAAAGGGACTTGTAAATTGCAGTAAATATTTCCACAAATGGAAAATCAAAATTAATCCAAACAAGACCCAAGCAATAATTTTTCCATTCAACAAATCTCCCAAAAGACTGCCAAGACGTCACCTTCTTATTGGAAATAATACCATAAATGTACTTAACGATGTCAAATATCTCGGAGTTGTCTTGGACAAAAAGCTTACATTTAAACAACATATTATGGCTACGTGCCAAAAAGCTATAAAATCATTTAAAGCATTATGGCCACTACTAAATAGAAGGTCATTTCTAAACCACCAAAACAAAAATCTACTCTTCAAAAGTGTTATAAGGCCGATATTAACATACGCGTGTCCTATTTGGAGTGACGCTGCCAACTGCCACCTAAAACGCTTACAAATTATACAAAACAAATGTCTTAAAATGATATATAAAAAGCACTGGAGGTATCCTACAAATCTTCTTCATGAAGAAACCGGTTATGAAAAAATTATCGATTACATATCAAGGATTAATAACAATTACTTTGCCAAAATTGAAAATTCCTCTTACCCACTGCTAAGAGAATGTATAGAAATAACGTAAAATTAAAAAAGAAATCACCAAATTGAAAATTATATGCTTATAGAGGTCTATTATTACTAATAAACCTCCTATAAGCATATAAACATTTTCAGATAGTATTTGAATATATTAAATCATATAAAGGTTTTTTCCTCCCATTTTCCTTTAAAAATCATTAAAAAATAAAATAAAAACTATTTAATATCTTTAGATCCTATGTATTATTTGTTGCAATATCTATATGTAAAGATAAGATCTCATATGTAAATATCAAATTTGTTAAAATATGTAAATAAAGGAAGAATATATAATTGAATTGAAAATTTATGTATGACTACATTTCAACCTTTTTAACTTTTTATCGATTGAAAAACAACACAATAATGGTTGTCGTTAAGATAACAACAGCTGACTTTACCAACATCGAATATCGTTTAAAAATTTTACTGAATACCGAAATCGATAATTTTGTTTTTTTCTTTTTCTAACGATTCGATTATCGTTAAAAAGAAGTTACTGAATCGCGCTACAGATTGACAAAACAAAGAAGTCATTTTTATTCTTTGCCGCTCAGAAAACAAGTAAAAATTAGAACAAGCTCTATTCCTGAGCGGCGACGCTCAGAAATGCCACTCACATGCCGCTCATTGTGTGGCCAGTAGTATTTCATGTTTTAATTTTTTTCCGCTAATCGCTCTGCCGCTCGCCGCACAGTGGACCATATTTTGAGAAGGCGGCCAAATACCATTTTTTTTTCATTTGAAAGTAAATACTAGTAAACCTCGGGAGCCAAAAAATTGCGACTCTATC
This sequence comes from Cordilura impudica, assembly GCA_963682025.1. Lineage (NCBI taxonomy): Eukaryota > Metazoa > Arthropoda > Insecta > Diptera > Scathophagidae > Cordilura > Cordilura impudica. The sequence goes on along the minus strand of OY821517.1, from coordinate 202,800,298 downwards.
TCAACTATATCACAGCGAACAGGGTCTTCGAAAATGGGCTTTCTCAGTATTTTGTAAAATTAAAAATTTCTTTGTAAATTTTTATTTTTGAATGACTGTAACTTTTTTGATTTAAAAGATTTTGAAGTGAAATAAATTTTGTATAATTTTGTGGCTTCCATACTATTAATGTTAAAAATGTAACCTTTTAAAAAAGGTCCAAATTTTCCGTAAATTTCCTACTTAATAGAGCATAACTCCTGCCAGTCAAAAGCAGTCAGAAAAAATCTTGCACTCTTCTATAGCCCGAACCCTCCCCTATACTCGTATACCCCATTATACACCCGCCAGTTTCCGCCCGTGTGCACCAGAACAATTTTTCTGACCCAAGGTTAGATATTTTCTGCAAAATTTATGAATACAAAAGTTGTCCACTATGTGGTTAGGATATTTTAAGTTTGAGGTGATGTTTGTAACTGCCAAAAATATTGCACCTTTAATATCTTTTATTATACGGATCGACTCAAAAACACTTTCTGAGTCGATTAAACGATGTCCGTCCGTCCGTGTATTATGAATAGAAAAGTTGGTCGTACCGGTGCACCGCGGTGTATTTTTTGCGTGTCGGTAGAGTTGTCAGGAGTTGTTAAATACTTATAAAAAGGGTAGAGATATAATGCGCTTAATTGTTACAGGTACATTTACATAGGTATCTTTCAAAAACATTAATAGTCTGAATTAGAGTTATATAGTTTAAATACCTGACAAGATGGGAAACAATTTAAATAACAGGTAAATGGTAAAAAAAAAACTATTGCGACATAGCCCTTTAAGATATGAGCAGGTATGCTTCACCTTTTAAAAGGGGTTAGGGTGTGGGTTTTTTATGCTTCTAAAAGTGGTAATAAAAGATAAAAATTTGTAAATGGTAAAAAAAAACTATTGCGACATAGCCCTTTAAGATATGAGCAGGTATGCTTCACCTTTTAAAAGGGGTTAGGGTGTGGGTTTTTTATGCTTCTAAAAGTGGTAATAAAATTTTTATTTTACATAATTTCAAGAAAGAGTATTTATAATAATAATATTTCCACAATTATTCATTTCAATTTGTGCAATGGCTAAGTACTGTTACAGAGATCTGGCAGATATTTATTTTCAACGAAATGATGTAGACGATGTAATTTTGCACATAGTGAGCAACGACTTCTTTAAGAATTATAACCTAAAAGACATTGAAATGCACAAAGGAAAAATTACTAATTTTGCATCGAATTTGAAAAGACGGTACATTGAATGCTCTCATAGCAAGGAAAAGATGTACAAACGTTACCAAGACTGGTTAATAAAGGAATTTATTTTTGAGAGTGCATCTACAACTGCCAACGAAAGTGGAAAAAAGGGTTGACCAGCAAAACCAATTGACGGATGTAGTGAAAGATCTCGAAGGCGCAAGCTGAAGAATATCAATGAAGAAATTTCTCAAAGAATTATTAAGGATTCATTTTTGCACCAGATTCAACCAACCCAAAATAAAAAAAATTAAATTGAAATAATTGAAAAAATAGTAGAAGCGAGCCCAAGGCGCACAAAGAGGATTTTGAAAAACATTCCTACACCAATTGAAGATAAGAAATTTACGCCGGAAGAAGCGTTCGCCCTATTTTTGGATTTGAACTTGACCAAAAATCAATATAAGGAATTGCGGAAGCGAACCAATGAAAAGAATTGTGGGATTTTTCCAGAGTATCGAGATTTAGTTTCTGCCAAAAAAGAATGCTTACCTTCACAATCTGCTATTAGTGTCACTTCAACATCAGCAGAAATAAATTTGCAAGATCTCCTTGAACATACTGCAGAACGATTGCTAAATACGCTTGATACTGATCATTTAAAAAAAATTGGTAATGGCAGCATTACTTTAATTTCTAAATGGGGATGTGATGGATCCTCTGGTCAGAAACAATACAAGCAATTTAATGCCGAAAATTCATCAGATGCTAATTTATTTATGGTATCTTTCGTTCCATTGCGCTTAACAAAAAGGTATAGCGCCTTAGAGCCGTCAACTAGTAGAACAACAGAAATTGATATATGGAAAAATGAAATTCCTTCAACAAAGTGTTGCAGACCAATAAAATTTGCATTCAAAAAGGAAACCAAAGATGTCATAACTGAAGAAGTTCAAAAAATAAAAGATCAAATTAAGGAACTTCAACCAGGAATATTTAAATTTGATGACCAAGACATTGAAGTATATTTTAAAATGTGTCTCACAATGATTGATGGAAAAGTTGCACAAGCTTTAACTTGAACAAAGTCAACGTCAAGCTGCATTATATGCCAAAAGACATCAAGTAAATTAAGCCATCCCCCACCAGAAGACGATAGTTTTAAGGAAGCCTACGAATTTGCAATGTCCCCTCTTCATGCTAGAATACGTTTCATGGAGCATATTCTTAAATCGGGTTATGATTTGGAATTTGGTCCGTTAGGCGAAACATTGAGAAAAAACAAAGAAAATGAAGAAAAAGAAAGAAAAAAAAAACAAATTCAACAAAAATATCTACAGCTAGGCCTCGTAATCGACCAACCAAAACAAGGGGAAGGAAACATAAATGATGGAAATACTGCAAGATTTTTTTCCGATCCGGAAACTGCAGCATCTATCACAGGTGTAGATCATAAATTAATAAGACGATTCAAAATCATATTACAAGTTCTAGCATGCAGCAGATAGATAAATGCAAAAAAAATTTGGAGAGTACGCCAATAAAACAGCTATACTTTATAATGAAAAATACTCTTGGAGATATATGCCATCCACAGTTCATAAAATTTTGTACCATGGGGAACAAATAATTCAAAACAATATGCTACCAATAGGAGATCTATCTGAAGAAGCGCAAGAAAAAAGGAACAAAGACTACAGATTCTTTCGCGAGCACAACACAAGGAAAATGTCCAGATGTTGTACTAATGAAGACCACTATTTCGTTGTGCACTTCAGATCCATATATGTCCAACATTCGTCAAAAATGGAAAACTACCTCTATTGAATTAGACGAAGAAGCTAAACAACTTCTAGAAGATGAAAATCAAGGCTATTTAGAAGAAATTTTTACTAAAATTGGTTGATTTGAAGTACTTTTTCATTACACTAACAATAAGTTACACTTTTTTTTATATAGTTAAAAAATTTTCTTGATTTAAAAATTTATATATTTTGTAAATTTACAATAAAAATTGTTATATTTCATAAATTTACCATAAAAATTGATATAGAAATATTTAAAAAGATAATAAAAAAAATTTAACTAAAGCAAAAACATACGAGTTTTTCATTGAAACTTCTCTATCCAATATAAGGTAACTTTTACGTTCGCTGCTTAATAAATTATATTTTAACTCGGGATCTTTCAAAAAAAAAAAAAAAAAAACCTTTGGCCCTTGTGCACATTAGGAATAAAAAGTTTACGGGAGCCAAAGTTTGGCATTTTCTGAAAAAATTAACTTAAAGAATTGTTAAAAAGTATTAGTTGTAAAATTAACTGAAAAAATAAGACATATTAAAATAAACCTTTTTTATCTTTTAACATTTCACTTTTGTACTAAAATTCAACTACAAATGAAAATGTATTTTAAACCCTCCGTAACTTTTTTTATTTTCGGTCGAGAATTACGTTTTATAGCAAAACTTAAGGCCTAGTTAGCCACACGTTGCTATAATTTATCCGTACCGTAAATGTAACTTTGACATTTAGTGCAATTATAGAACGTAAAAAACGGATCAGCATGTTGCTTTGTAAAATTAACCAAACTTTATCAGCTGTTCACAAATGTCACGTACAAACGTAGCATAAATCTATTTTCAACAGATAGGAACGTTCCGGTTACGTGACAGTTGAGTTCGGTAACTGCTCTAATTGCTTTTCATGTAACAGAAAACAACAGCTGACACATTTGGTTAAGGTTACGTGTGGCTAACTAGGCCTTTAAAGGCTAAAGTCTCTCCTACCAAAAAAAAACCGAATATCAAAATTCAAATCCAATCAACAGTTATAGATTTTTGACCGCCTTCTCGTCAAATGGTCCATTGTGCGCCGCTCATTGCGTGGCCTCGGCCTAAGGTGTTTACTTTATTTTGACGCTCACAGTACATATGACCTGGGCGAATCATTTCTTGCAGATTTCCACACTACCTTAGAGGTACTGCAATAGCGCGTTAACCAATTTATTTAAACTGGCTGGTTCCCCATTAGGCCTATCCACCATTACGATACCCATGGTTATATTGAATTTGCAGTAACAAAATATGTATAAAAAACAAAATAGCGATGCACCAAATCGCTTCGCATCAAGAAACCATAGTAACGAAACATTTGTATTCCAAATACGGTCTGAAAAGGCATTTATTTTTGTTTTAGAATTGGTGAAAACAAAAATATATCTATGTACATATGTATATAATAAAATCGATGCAATCCTTAATTTGCCTAAAATACCAAGTTGAGCGTTTTTAATTTACATACATATACATATGTATATGTACTTATAGTCTTGTAAAAAATATATGTATATATAATTTTTATTTGAACCATATTGGTTGTATTAATTTTCCAAACGTTTTTATTAAAAAAAAATTATACTTACACTTCCACAACTCATAAAAAGTATCCGACTTGAACTTGAACAGAAACTGCAAACAATGAATAAAATATAAAGGACGAATACACACGATGTAGATACAAAAGAGCAAAAGGAAATTAGTCAAAAACCTGCGCAGATGATTTTTTTTCTTGGCGGCGGCTGACGGTAAAAATCGCGACGGCTAAGAACAGGCTATAATGCGAATGGAGATCCGCTAGACCCAAGAATGATAGAATCAGTGTTGCCATAATTTGAAATTGTGAAGATGCTAAATTACAAAAAAAAAGATACTAAAACGTACTGGAGTCAAAAAAATGCTAATTTTTTTTCAAATTTAATTAGCTTTATATTGAAAAATTAAATACTTATTAATTAATTAATAATTAATTAATATAAAACATAAGTTTCAATTTATATTTCTAAAATTTTAATTTAAATTCATCTTTAATTTTTTTTAACAACAAATTGAGTTTTTTTAATTAAATTAATTATTTTTAATATTAGAGGTACAGTTCGAATCTAAATCTCTTTTTTCGAACGTTCGTGTAAATAATAAAAGCGCTTAGAGTACAACTATTTAAAATTAAAAAAGTGTATATTTTTGTTTTTGCAATTGCCTATTCTTGATCTCATTTGAACTCACGTGGTAGACAATCCAGCTTAAAACAGGAATAAAAATTTAGCGATGGCCCGAGGGGCCAAATCTTCATCAAAAAGAAAGCTTGTAAACATGATGACAAAACTTCCTCCGGGTTTTGTTAACCCGAACATAGCGTCAACTTCAAGCAACAGATTTAGCCTGCTTGCTGGCCTCAGTGATATGGACGTAACTCCCGTATCAAATATTAACGATGTTAAGGAATACAAACCTCCACCCATTGTTGTAGAAGCTAACGCTTCATTTACAGAAATACAAAAGCTGCTTGGTAAGGATTGTATTTTCAAACGTACTTCAATTGGTACTAAAATTTTTGCTCCAAGTAAAGATATGTAAGAATGCTACAAGCAAATTCTTAAAGAGAGTAAGTTGTAGTTTCACTCTTATGGCTCCAAAGATAATAGGTTATACACCACTTTTTACACGGTTTACCTCGCATAAAAACTGAGGACATCACCGCAGAGCTAAAAAACTACAACCTGTCCCCTTCTTCCGTAGCTGAAATAGTCACCAAATTCAGTTCGAACAACAATGCAGTTTAGAAAGTTCAATTTGTACGTAAAGATTTTAACCCAACTGCCTTAAGAAACGTAAGAACAATTTCAAATATAATTTCCTGGAAAAAATACAAATCTAGATCCAGAAATAAACCAACTCAATGCAGGAACTGCTTAATGTATGGCCATCGCGGAGAACATTGTCATCGTAGTGCTGCGTGTATGATATGTGCAGAACAACATCATACAAGTGTGTGTCCGTTTAACACAAATGAAAAAAGATCAGCTGTTTTTACATGCTTTAATTGCAAAAAACATTTCTTTTTTTAGTAGTAGTAGTAGCATTTATTATACTTTAATTTAAAACTAATAATTAATATTTAACAATTTTTATACAACTTCTTGATTTGTGTTATTATATCTTAAAAATTGTGTGACATTTCTTTTAAAAACATTAACATTTCTTTCAAATTTGACATAGTTAGGTAACGTATTATATATTTTTAGTCCCTTGAAGAAGAGAGATCTTTGCATTGCTGTTGTTGTCACCCTTTGTAATCTAAAGTTTTCCGCGTTTCTTAAGTTACTAGAACAAGAGTAACTTCTAAAAGTCAGAACAATAGCAGACAACAACAACAAATAACTAATTTCAATTAAAGGTAGGAGATTTCCCTAATTTAAGAAACAACAACTCAAATTGTAATAATAACATCAGTAATAACACAATAAATAACAGCAAAGCCACATATGTATGCTAACCAGCTGAGAACAACGATTTATTTAGCATCGATGAGCTTTTTGACATTTTCACTACAGCTACGGATGATTTGCATAGGTGCACTTCAAAAGTACAACAAATCAAAGTTGTAATGTCAATGGTAAAATACGCCCACGGATTATACTAATAATTTAAACGAATTCAAAATGCTTCACTTGAATGCTAATGGCATTTCAAACTTTTCTAAATTAAAACAATTTGAGATACTAATTGAACGAGAAAATATTAAAATAGCGTCTTTGAATGAAACATTTTTTCAGAAAATCATAGACCCTATTTTAAAAATTATTATTTATATAGAAGTGACAGAACAGATGCAAGAGGAGGAGGAGTAGCTCTGTTAATTCATAAATCTGTCGCTCATAAAAACCTCTTTATATCAAACACCTCATCAATCGAAAACATCTCAATTTAAGTTATTATAAATAATATACCTATTGTTGTATCTTCGTTATATTCGCCATTATATACCCGTAACTTCTGTGCTGATATCTTGAACCTAACACCTTCCACCAAAGAATATATAGTTTATGGTGACCTAAATGCCAAACATTGTTCTTGGAATTGCCGTTCAAATAATACTGCAGGAATTGCACTCAACAACCTACAGCAATCAAGCAATTTTTTCATTCACTATCCTAATAGTCCAACCCTATTCCCCCATCAACACAATCGCATCCACAGTCGATATTATTTTAAGCAATTCTGCTTTAAGTATAGACGTAAAAACAATGGATTACGAAATACCATCAGACCATCGCCCCATTATATGCACACTTAAAAGATCAATGGCCTTGCAGGTTGACCTCAATTATTATGATTATAGTGCAACCAACTGGAACATTTTTATGAATTTTTTAGACAATAAAATCACGTTATATTCGGATATATACAATACCACGGTAGTTATTGATCAGGAAATCCAAAAATTTATAAATGTAGTTTTCGAAGCAAGGGATGTGTCCACACCTAAAATAACTCAACAAAATAATTACATATTACCAGAAAGTACTGTGAAATATATTAAACTAAGAAGAAGCTTTAAAAGAAAAAGCCAACGATCTTCAAATATAGCCGAGCAAACTTTTTATAATCAATGTACTAAGTTTCTAAGTAACATGATTGATAAAAGTATTAATTCGGAACGCAATAAGAAATGGTGTCAATTATTATCCAATTTAAAACCAGGTGATAAATCATTCTGGAAAATAAGCAGGAACTTGCGAGGAAAGGGAAAAAATCAAATCTCTCACTTTAAAATTGGAAATACAAAAATATCATCTGATAGGGGCAAGGCTGAAATCCTGGCAAATACATTTGTCCAAGCAAATAACCTCACTTCGAACTACAGCCACTAAGCGGACACATTAATAAATACAACAGTAAATAATTTTAAAAAGGAAAATCCTAGTTCTGAATCAGCTATTTATACATCTCTTGAAGAAGTAATGAATATTGTCTCATCAATAAAACCCTCAAAATCCCCTGGTCTTGACAATGTTCCGAACCTGCTCTTAAAGAAACTACCACTCAAAGCTCTAAAATTACTGGTTATAATATTTAACAGCTGCATCAAACTCAACTATTTCCCAAACCATTTCAAAAATGCTAAGGTTATAGCCATAAACAAACCTAGTAAGCCAAAAAATAGCCCAAACAGCTACAGACCTATTAGTCTACTAATTAACTTAGGTAAAATATTTGAAAAAATACTACATTATCGTCTTAGTGAATTTGTAACGAACAATTCTATTGTTGCCAAAGAACAATTTGGATTTAAAAAGGGCATAGCACTACGCACCAAACAAACAGAATTAAAAATCAAATAATCACAAATAAAAACAATAAACGTTCAACGGGTGTAATATTGTTAGATATTGAAAAAGCGTTTGACACCGTTTGGCATAATGGCCTAGTATTTAAACTTCTTGATGCAAATATGCCAAATATTTATGCAAACTTATTTCAGATTTCATTCACGGCAGAAACTTTAAAGTTGCGATTAATAATGAAACATCATCGCCAAAAACCATTACCACAGGGTTACCTCAAGGATCAGTCTTAACGCCATTGCTTTACTCGATATATACATCCGACTTTAAAGTCCCGAAATATATGAAAATTGCTTATTACGCAGATGATACTGCGTTAATTTCTTCAAACAAACTTACAAGTGCACTCCTGAAGAAAATGGAAAAGGGACTTGTAAATATTTTCACAAATGGAAAATCAAAATTAATCCAAACAAGACCCAAGCAATAATTTTTCCATTCAACAAATCTCCTAAAAGACTACCAAGACGTCATCTTCTTATTGGAAATAATACCATAAATGTACTTAATCATGTCAAATATCTCATGTCCCCTCTTCATGCTAGAATACGTTTCATGGAGCATATTTTTAAATCGGGTTATGATTTGGAATTTGGTCCGTTAGGCGAAACATTGAGAAAAAACAAAGAAAATGAAGAAAAAAGAAAGAAAAAAAAAACAAATTCAACAAAAATATCTACAGCTAGGCCTCGTAATCGACCAACCAAAACAAGGGGAAGGAAACATAAATGATGGAAATACTGCAAGATTTTTTTCCGATCCGGAAACTGCAGCATCTATCACAGGTGTAGATCATAAATTAATAAGACGATTCAAAATCATATTACAAGTTCTAGCATGCAGCAGATAGATAAATGCAAAAAAATTTGGAGAGTACGCCAATAAAACAGCTATACTTTATAATGAAAAATACTCTTGGAGATATATGCCATCCACAGTTCATAAAATTTTGTACCATGGGGAACAAATAATTCAAAACAATATGCTACCAATATGAGATCTATCTGAAGAAGCGCAAGAAAAAAGGAACAAAGACTACAGATTCTTTCGCGAGCACAACACAAGGAAAATGTCCAGATGTTGTACTAATGAAGACCACTATTTCGTTGTGCACTTCAGATCCATATATGTCCAACATTCGTCAAAAATGGAAAACTACCTCTATTGAATTAGACGAAGAAGCTAAACAACTTCTAGAAGATGAAAATCAAGGCTATTTAGAAGAAATTTTTACTAAAATTGGTTGATTTGAAGTACTTTTTCATTACACTAACAATAAGTTACACTTTTTTTTATATAGTTAAAAAATTTTCTTGATTTAAAAATTTATATATTTTGTAAATTTACAATAAAAATTGTTATATTTCATAAATTTACCATAAAAATTGATATAGAAATATTTAAAAAGATAATAAAAAAAATTTAACTAAAGCAAAAACATACGAGTTTTTCATTGAAACTTCTCTATCCAATATAAGGTAACTTTTACGTTCGCTGCTTAATAAATTATATTTTAACTCGGGATCTTTCAAAAAAAAAAAAAAAAAAACCTTTGGCCCTTGTGCACATTAGGAATAAAAAGTTTACGGGAGCCAAAGTTTGGCATTTTCTGAAAAAATTAACTTAAAGAATTGTTAAAAAGTATTAGTTGTAAAATTAACTGAAAAAATAAGACATATTAAAATAAACCTTTTTTATCTTTTAACATTTCACTTTTGTACTAAAATTCAACTACAAATGAAAATGTATTTTAAACCCTCCGTAACTTTTTTTATTTTCGGTCGAGAATTACGTTTTATAGCAAAACTTAAGGCCTAGTTAGCCACACGTTGCTATAATTTATCCGTACCGTAAATGTAACTTTGACATTTAGTGCAATTATAGAACGTAAAAAACGGATCAGCATGTTGCTTTGTAAAATTAACCAAACTTTATCAGCTGTTCACAAATGTCACGTACAAACGTAGCATAAATCTATTTTCAACAGATAGGAACGTTCCGGTTACGTGACAGTTGAGTTCGGTAACTGCTCTAATTGCTTTTCATGTAACAGAAAACAACAGCTGACACATTTGGTTAAGGTTACGTGTGGCTAACTAGGCCTTTAAAGGCTAAAGTCTCTCCTACCAAAAAAAAACCGAATATCAAAATTCAAATCCAATCAACAGTTATAGATTTTTGACCGCCTTCTCGTCAAATGGTCCATTGTGCGCCGCTCATTGCGTGGCCTCGGCCTAAGGTGTTTACTTTATTTTGACGCTCACAGTACATATGACCTGGGCGAATCATTTCTTGCAGATTTCCACACTACCTTAGAGGTACTGCAATAGCGCGTTAACCAATTTATTTAAACTGGCTGGTTCCCCATTAGGCCTATCCACCATTACGATACCCATGGTTATATTGAATTTGCAGTAACAAAATATGTATAAAAAACAAAATAGCGATGCACCAAATCGCTTCGCATCAAGAAACCATAGTAACGAAACATTTGTATTCCAAATACGGTCGGAAAAGGCATTTATTTTTGTTTTAGAATTGGTGAAAACAAAAATATATCTATGTACATATGTATATAATAAAATCGATGCAATCCTTAATTTGCCTAAAATACCAAGTTGAGCGTTTTTAATTTACATACATATACATATGTATATGTACTTTAGTCTTGTAAAAAATATATGTATATATAATTTTTATTTGAACCATATTGGTTGTATTAATTTTCCAAACGTTTTTATTAAAAAAAAATTATACTTACACTTCCACAACTCATAAAAAGTATCCGACTTGAACTTGAACAGAAACTGCAAACAATGAATAAAATATAAAGGACGAATACACACGATGTAGATACAAAAGAGCAAAAGGAAATTAGTCAAAAACCTGCGCAGATGATTTTTTTTCTTGGCGGCGGCTGACGGTAAAAATCGCGACGGCTAAGAACAGGCTATAATGCGAATGGAGATCCGCTAGACCCAAGAATGATAGAATCAGTGTTGCCATAATTTGAAATTGTGAAGATGCTAAATTACAAAAAAAAAGATACTAAAACGTACTGGAGTCAAAAAAATGCTAATTTTTTTTCAAATTTAATTAGCTTTATATTGAAAAATTAAATACTTATTAATTAATTAATAATTAATTAATATAAAACATAAGTTTCAATTTATATTTCTAAAATTTTAATTTAAATTCATCTTTAATTTTTTTTAACAACAAATTGAGTTTTTTTAATTAAATTAATTATTTTTAATATTAGAGGTACAGTTCGAATCTAAATCTCTTTTTTCGAACGTTCGTGTAAATAATAAAAGCGCTTAGAGTACAACTATTTAAAATTAAAAAAGTGTATATTTTTGTTTTTGCAATTGCCTATTCTTGATCTCATTTGAACTCACGTGGTAGACAATCCAGCTTAAAACAGGAATAAAAATTTAGCGATGGCCCGAGGGGCCAAATCTTCATCAAAAAGAAAGCTTGTAAACATGATGACAAAACTTCCTCCGGGTTTTGTTAACCCGAACATAGCGTCAACTTCAAGCAACAGATTTAGCCTGCTTGCTGGCCTCAGTGATATGGACGTAACTCCCGTATCAAATATTAACGATGTTAAGGAATACAAACCTCCACCCATTGTTGTAGAAGCTAACGCTTCATTTACAGAAATACAAAAGCTGCTTGGTAAGGATTGTATTTTCAAACGTACTTCAATTGGTACTAAAATTTTTGCTCCAAGTAAAGATATGTAAGAATGCTACAAGCAAATTCTTAAAGAGAGTAAGTTGTAGTTTCACTCTTATGGCTCCAAAGATAATAGGTTATACACCACTTTTTACACGGTTTACCTCGCATAAAAACTGAGGACATCACCGCAGAGCTAAAAAACTACAACCTGTCCCCTTCTTCCGTAGCTGAAATAGTCACCAAATTCAGTTCGAACAACAATGCAGTTTAGAAAGTTCAATTTGTACGTAAAGATTTTAACCCAACTGCCTTAAGAAACGTAAGAACAATTTCAAATATAATTTCCTGGAAAAAATACAAATCTAGATCCAGAAATAAACCAACTCAATGCAGGAACTGCTTAATGTATGGCCATCGCGGAGAACATTGTCATCGTAGTGCTGCGTGTATGATATGTGCAGAACAACATCATACAAGTGTGTGTCCGTTTAACACAAATGAAAAAAGATCAGCTGTTTTTACATGCTTTAATTGCAAAAAACATTTCTTTTTTTAGTAGTAGTAGTAGCATTTATTATACTTTAATTTAAAACTAATAATTAATATTTAACAATTTTTATACAACTTCTTGATTTGTGTTATTATATCTTAAAAATTGTGTGACATTTCTTTTAAAAACATTAACATTTCTTTCAAATTTGACATAGTTAGGTAACGTATTATATATTTTTAGTCCCTTGAAGAAGAGAGATCTTTGCATTGCTGTTGTTGTCACCCTTTGTAATCTAAAGTTTTCCGCGTTTCTTAAGTTACTAGAACAAGAGTAACTTCTAAAAGTCAGAACAATAGCAGACAACAACAACAAATAACTAATTTCAATTAAAGGTAGGAGATTTCCCTAATTTAAGAAACAACAACTCAAATTGTAATAATAACATCAGTAATAACACAATAAATAACAGCAAAGCCACATATGTATGCTAACCAGCTGAGAACAACGATTTATTTAGCATCGATGAGCTTTTTGACATTTTCACTACAGCTACGGATGATTTGCATAGGTGCACTTCAAAAGTACAACAAATCAAAGTTGTAATGTCAATGGTAAAATACGCCCACGGATTATACTAATAATTTAAACGAATTCAAAATGCTTCACTTGAATGCTAATGGCATTTCAAACTTTTCTAAATTAAAACAATTTGAGATACTAATTGAACGAGAAAATATTAAAATAGCGTCTTTGAATGAAACATTTTTTCAGAAAATCATAGACCCTATTTTAAAAATTATTATTTATATAGAAGTGACAGAACAGATGCAAGAGGAGGAGGAGTAGCTCTGTTAATTCATAAATCTGTCGCTCATAAAAACCTCTTTATATCAAACACCTCATCAATCGAAAACATCTCAATTTAAGTTATTATAAATAATATACCTATTGTTGTATCTTCGTTATATTCGCCATTATATACCCGTAACTTCTGTGCTGATATCTTGAACCTAACACCTTCCACCAAAGAATATATAGTTTATGGTGACCTAAATGCCAAACATTGCTCTTGGAATTGCCGTTCAAATAATACTGCAGGAATTGCACTCAACAACCTACAGCAATCAAGCAATTTTTTCATTCACTATCCTAATAGTCCAACCCTATTCCCCCATCAACACAATCGCATCCACAGTCGATATTATTTTAAGCAATTCTGCTTTAAGTATAGACGTAAAAACAATGGATTACGAAATACCATCAGACCATCGCCCCATTATATGCACACTTAAAAGATCAATGGCCTTGCAGGTTGACCTCAATTATTATGATTATAGTGCAACCAACTGGAACATTTTTATGAATTTTTTAGACAATAAAATCACGTTATATTCGGATATATACAATACCACGGTAGTTATTGATCAGGAAATCCAAAAATTTATAAATGTAGTTTTCGAAGCAAGGGATGTGTCCACACCTAAAATAACTCAACAAAATAATTACATATTACCAGAAAGTACTGTGAAATATATTAAACTAAGAAGAAGCTTTAAAAGAAAAAGCCAACGATCTTCAAATATAGCCGAGCAAACTTTTTATAATCAATGTACTAAGTTTCTAAGTAACATGATTGATAAAAGTATTAATTCGGAACGCAATAAGAAATGGTGTCAATTATTATCCAATTTAAAACCAGGTGATAAATCATTCTGGAAAATAAGCAGGAACTTGCGAGGAAAGGGAAAAAATCAAATCTCTCACTTTAAAATTGGAAATACAAAAATATCATCTGATAGGGGCAAGGCTGAAATCCTGGCAAATACATTTGTCCAAGCAAATAACCTCACTTCGAACTACAGCCACTAAGCGGACACATTAATAAATACAACAGTAAATAATTTTAAAAAGGAAAATCCTAGTTCTGAATCAGCTATTTATACATCTCTTGAAGAAGTAATGAATATTGTCTCATCAATAAAACCCTCAAAATCCCCTGGTCTTGACAATGTTCCGAACCTGCTCTTAAAGAAACTACCACTCAAAGCTCTAAAATTACTGGTTATAATATTTAACAGCTGCATCAAACTCAACTATTTCCCAAACCATTTCAAAAATGCTAAGGTTATAGCCATAAACAAACCTAGTAAGCCAAAAAATAGCCCAAACAGCTACAGACCTATTAGTCTACTAATTAACTTAGGTAAAATATTTGAAAAAATACTACATTATCGTCTTAGTGAATTTGTAACGAACAATTCTATTGTTGCCAAAGAACAATTTGGATTTAAAAAGGGCATAGCACTACGCACCAAACAAACAGAATTAAAAATCAAATAATCACAAATAAAAACAATAAACGTTCAACGGGTGTAATATTGTTAGATATTGAAAAAGCGTTTGACACCGTTTGGCATAATGGCCTAGTATTTAAACTTCTTGATGCAAATATGCCAAATATTTATGCAAACTTATTTCAGATTTCATTCACGGCAGAAACTTTAAAGTTGCGATTAATAATGAAACATCATCTCCAAAAACCATTACCACAGGGTTACCTCAAGGATCAGTCTTAACGCCATTGCTTTACTCGATATATACATCCGACTTTAAAGTCCCGAAATATATGAAAATTGCTTATTACGCAGATGATACTGCGTTAATTTCTTCAAACAAACTTACAAGTGCACTCCTGAAGAAAATGGAAAAGGGACTTGTAAATATTTTCACAAATGGAAAATCAAAATTAATCCAAACAAGACCCAAGCAATAATTTTTCCATTCAACAAATCTCCTAAAAGACTACCAAGACGTCATCTTCTTATTGGAAATAATACCATAAATGTACTTAATCATGTCAAATATCTCATGTCCCCTCTTCATGCTAGAATACGTTTCATGGAGCATATTTTTAAATCGGGTTATGATTTGGAATTTGGTCCGTTAGGCGAAACATTGAGAAATAACAAAGAAAATGAAGAAAAAAGAAAGAAAAAAAAAACAAATTCAACAAAAATATCTACAGCTAGGCCTCGTAATCGACCAACCAAAACAAGGGGAAGGAAACATAAATGATGGAAATACTGCAAGATTTTTTTCCGATCCGGAAACTGCAGCATCTATCACAGGTGTAGATCATAAATTAATAAGACGATTCAAAATCATATTACAAGTTCTAGCATGCAGCAGATAGATAAATGCAAAAAAATTTGGAGAGTACGCCAATAAAACAGCTATACTTTATAATGAAAAATACTCTTGGAGATATATGCCATCCACAGTTCATAAAATTTTGTACCATGGGGAACAAATAATTCAAAACAATATGCTACCAATAGGAGATCTATCTGAAGAAGCGCAAGAAAAAAGGAACAAAGACTACAGATTCTTTCGCGAGCACAACACAAGGAAAATGTCCAGATGTTGTACTAATGAAGACCACTATTTCGTTGTGCACTTCAGATCCATATATGTCCAACATTCGTCAAAAATGGAAAACTACCTCTATTGAATTAGACGAAGAAGCTAAACAACTTCTAGAAGATGAAAATCAAGGCTATTTAGAAGAAATTTTTACTAAAATTGGTTGATTTAAAGTACTTTTTCATTACACTAACAATAAGTTACACTTTTTTTTATATAGTTAAAAAATTTTCTTGATTTAAAAATTTATATATTTTGTAAATTTACAATAAAAATTGTTATATTTCATAAATTTACCATAAAAATTGATATAGAAATATTTAAAAAGACAATAAAAAAAAATTTAACTAAAGCAAAAACATACGAGTTTTTCATTGAAACTTCTCTATCCAATATAAGGTAACTTTTACGTTCGCTGCTTAATAAATTATATTTTAACTCGGGATCTTTAAAAAAAAAAAACCTTTGGCCCTTGTGCACATTAGGAATAAAAAGTTTACGGCAGCCAAAGTTTGGCATTTTCTGAAAAAATTAACTTAAAGAATTGTTAAAAAGTATTAGTTGTAAAATTAACTGAAAAAATAAGACATATTAAAATAAACCTTTTTTTATCTTTTAACATTTCACTTTTGTACTAAAATTCAACTACAGATGAAAATATATTTTAAACCCTCCGTAACTTTTTTTATTTTCGGTCGAGAATTACGTTTTATAGCAAAACTTAAAGGCTAAAGTCTCTCCTACCAAAAAAAAACCGAATATCAAAATTCCAATCCAATCAAAAGTTATAGATTTTTGACCGCCTTCTCGTCAAATGGTCCACTGTGCGCCGCTCATTGCGTGGCCTCGGCCTAAGGTGTTTACTTTATTTTGACGCTCACAGTACATATAACCTGGGCGAATCATTTCTTGCAGATTTCCACACTACCTTAGAGGTACTGCAATAGCGCGTTAACCAATTTATTTAAAATGGCTGGTTCCCCATTAGGCCTATCCACCATTACGATACCCATGGTTATATTGAATTTGCAGTAACAAAACATGTATAAAAAACAAAATAGCGATGCACCAAATCGCTTCGCATCAAGAAACCATAGTAACGAAACATTTGTATTCCAAATACGGTCGGAAAAGGCATTTATTTTTGTTTTAGAATTGGTGAAAACAAAAATATATCTATGTACATATGTATATAATAAAATCGATGCAATCCTTAATTTGCCTAAAATACCAAGTTGAGCGTTTTTAATTTACATACATATACATATGTACTTATAGTCTTGTAAAAAATATATGTATATATAATTTTTATTTGAACCATATTGGTTGTATTAATTTTCCAAACGTTTTTATTAAAAAAACTTATACTTACACTTCCACAACTCATAAAAAGTATCCGACTTGAACTTGAACAGAAACTGCAAACAATGAATAAAATATAAAGGACGAATACACACGATGTAGATACAAAAGAGCAAAAGTCAATTAGTCAAAAACCTGCGCAGATGATTTTTTTTCTTGGTGGCGGCTGACGGGAAAATTCGCGACGGCTAAGAACAGGCTATAATGCGAATGGAGATCCGCTAGACCCAAGAATGATAGAATCAGTGTTGCCATAATTTGAAATTGTGAAGATGCTAAATTACAAAAAAAAAAGATACTAAAACGTACTGGAGTCAAAAAAATGCTAATTTTTTTTCAAATTTAATTAGCTTTATATTGAAAAATTAAATACTTATTAATTAATTAATAATTAATTAATATAAAACATAAGTTTCAATTTATTTTTTTTTTTTTTATTTTTTTTTCATTTTATTTAGTATATAACATTTATTTGTATTTACAGTTGATTATATATTTTAAGAGTTTAGGGACTATGTTCCTTTTCTACTTAGTAATTAAATTATAGTTTTAATATTTGCATTTCAAATTATTAATTGTGGAGGAAAAATTTAAAAAAAAAACCTTTTTGAAGCAGGGGTATAAGATAAAATTTAGGATTGGATAAGGGGGTAAAATTACGATGAAAGTATTTCATTAATATGGGAATGTTGAGACAGTTCGCATCTTCTTCTGAAATTTTCAGTCAATCTGCTTATTTTTTCATTAATTTGTTCGATGTTAGCAATTATATGCAAACGTCTGGTGGAGTAATGCCAGGGAAGTTGAAATATCATTTTTAACAGTTTGTTCTGAGCTATTTGTAGCTTACTGATATGACATTTTGCAGCAGTGGACCAAACTGGACAACAGTAGAACATGATGGGATGGAAGATAGCTTTTATTATTTGCTTTTTGTTATCAGTATTTAGATCAGAATTTCGGTTTATCAGTGGGTACATAAGCCGTGTAGTTTTGTTTATTTTGTCGAGCAGATAGTGTATATGTTCATTAAAGTTTAATTTGGTATCAAGAATAACTCCAAGATATTTAACTTTACTTTCCCAAGAAATATCATAGCTCATAAACCTGAGCGGTGACTGTGGAATAAAACATGCTTTCCTTTTCCTCGTAAAATATATGGCTTGCGTTTTTTCGGGGTTTACTAGGATGTTCCATTTGTTAAAGTACTTGTTTAACTCAACTAATGCACTTTGTAGATTTGAAACGATGCTAGTTGCGTGAAGATCGGAGCTTAATATTGAAGTATCATCTGCAAAGATTGAAGTGGTACAATTTGGGAAGGTTGGAATGTCTGATGTAAAAATATTATATAATATTGGTGAAAGACATGAGCCTTGCGGACAATCTGCTGATATGTAGGATTTTTGAGAACAAGTTTTACCCAAATATACCTGAAACGACCTGCCATGCAAAAAACTTTGTATTATTTTTATTATTTCCAAAGGAAAGTTACTTCCTTTTAATTTTAAAATGAGGCCATCGTGCCAGACTGAGTCAAAAGCAGCTTTTATGTCTAGCAGTACCATACCGGATGATTTTCCATTTCGAAAATTATTTTTGACCAAATTCCTGATTTTTTTCAAAGGTTGGCATGTATTGTGTTCACTTCTAAATCCAAATTGTTGTATTGGAAGTATATTATTTGAATCAATAAATATAGATAATTTTTCTTTTATAATTTTTTCTAATATTTTGCTCACAGAAGAAAGCAGACTTATTGGTCTGTATGAAAGAGGTGAGTTAGATGGTTTATTTGGTTTTGGTATTGCTATTGTTTTGGATATTTTCCAGGAATTTGGGAAGTAACATTGTTTTAAACATCCATTAAAGATAGTTGTAAGATATGTTATAGCTTTTTTTGGTAGCTTTTTTAAGCATTTATTATTAATTTGATCCAGTCCTGGTGACTTTTTCGTCTTTAAATTTTTAATAATTGGCGCTATTTTCTCATGCGTTACGAAGTAACAATTTTGAGGACTTGTTTCCACTGATCGCACAAAGTCTGCTGTATTGTTCACTTCTAAAACAGTTTCTGTATCGCTAAGATGAGATGAAAGACAATGGTTCATTTTAAAATTGTGAGCTAAGATTTCACACTTATCTTGCTGGGTGTAATACGTTTCATTATTTTGTTTAAGTATCGGCATATTTTTAGATTTCTTTCTTAATATTTTAGAAATTTTCCAAAACGAAGAAGAAAATTTATCCAATGTTGACAGCATACTATTCCAGGACTTATTTTTAAAGTCATTTATTTCTTTTGTGATCTGGTTGTTCAGTCTCGCCATTTGTTGGTGGTCATAACTATCCCTATAGCGTTTCCAATTCCGCCTGAATCTGTTCCTAATTTGTATCATCAATTTGATGTTATGAGGTAATGGTTTTGACGAAGGTGTAATTCTGCGTTTAGGCACACTGTTTTCTATTGCTATTTTAATGTTTTCATTGAAAATATTTATCATGCTATCGATCTGAGTGCAATCATTTATTTCACTTACTTCACGTCCTCTTGGCAGATTTCTTTTAATGAACCTAGAAAATCGGGTCCAGTTAGCTTTATTAAAATCGTAGTATAGATCATCCAAAAAAACACACCTTAAATCAATCTCACTACTAATAGGTAGGTGATCAGAGCTTAGATCATTTATCACTCTAACTGCAGACATGTTAATCGCTACATTTGTTAGAAAAAAGTCTAGAGTAGACCCTTGTTTATTTGGATCTGATGGTATGTACGTGTGTTCGTGGGGAAAATTTATTTGGGTTTGATTTAATTGCAGTTTTCCATACAATATATTTCCCCAACAATTGTTTCTTATACAGCCCCAGTAGCTGTGCCTGCAGTTGAAATCGCCCCCTATAATATATTTATGATTTGATGCTGTTAATTTTCGAAGATCATTAGTAAAGGCTTGTGTTTTAGATTGGTCGTGTCCCGATGAACCCCCTGGAAAGTAACAGGAGTAGATGTGTACAAAATCATTAACATTTTGGATTATAACACCTACATTTTCAATTAATGATGTATTTATTACAGGTAATAGTTGATGTTTAATATTTTTTTTAACAAGAATTGCTACTCCCCCACCTCTGCCTTCTTGACGGTCATTTCTATAGCAATAGTAATTTTGGTTTCTTATTGAAATATTTTCATTAAGCCATGTTTCGCATAACATACAGACATCAACATTGTTTTCTTCCAAAAACTGAAACAATTCTAATTTTTTGTTGCGTACTCCTCGTGCGTTCCATGATACTATTTTGGTTTTCGCATTCATTGAAAAAGAAATTTACAAGCTAGGTCGGTTACAACCTTAAACTGATCTTCTCTAGATTTGCAATTTCCTAGTCTAGAAATCAGTTCAAACGTAAGATCTTTTATTTCTTCAATAGAAAACATGTTGTTTGTGTTATTATTTCCATTAGTACCATTTGTTGTAGTACTGAATGGTAGATTATAATTTAAATTTGGAGCGTTTGCCCTAACATTTTGGTTTAACGCGTTGGGGAAGTTACCATTGTAATTTGCAGTGGTATTATATGTTCGACTGGCTACCCTGCGCGTTTTCGGTTGTGTGCGCCGTCGTATCTGCATGTAGGTACCTCTACTTGGGCATTCGAGAGACATGGCTTTATGAGGACCATTGCAATTTGCACATTTTTCGAAAGATGCGTTACATTCTACAGTTTTGTGTTCCCCTGCACAGTGGGCACAGAATGATTTTACCTTACATTTACTTGAACCGTGTCCATACATTTGACAGTTATAACATTGTGTCACCCTCGACTTGTTGGGCTTTTGGTACTCCCACCTGACTTTAATATAATTTATGACCGAGTAATTTTCCCGCAATTCCTTTAACGTAATAGTTTTATGTTCGAAATATACAATATATATAACTATTTCATTACGATTTTCTCTAGTTTTTGTAACGATTTTAACATCAGAACATTTCAATCCTAATGATGTAAGTTCATGTTTTATTACTTTTGGGTCTGTTTTATCCAAACCTAAAAGGACAGCTTTATAGGGTTTTTCACTTTTAGTGGCATATGTGAAATATTCCAATTGAAATGTTTTTGTTAATGACTCACAAATGTCGTCAAAGTCTTTTTTATTGGTACAGAAAAGTTTTAGACCAATAGATATTTTTCGTATTGAATATTCTTTTATATTTAATATTCTGCATACTTCATGGACTTGCTCTGTTTTGCATTTAAGTATAGTTATTGGTGGTATTTTAACTTTTACGGTGGTATCGATAACAACTTCGTCATCTTGATCGTCGATTGTTTGTAGAGGTGCATAATAATTTTGATTTGCAGTTCTCTGAGAACTGTTTGGTTTTGTTTTTTTAGTCATGCTCTGACTAGCAGAGGCATCGACATCACTCGCTCGCACGCGTTTAATTTTGTTGTTTTTTATAGTTGTTTGTTTTTATTAAAAATGTTTTACAAAAGTAAGGAAAAAAGAAAAAGTAGCTGTAAACTGAGTTTTACAAGAAGACAATAAATCACGACCATACGCATTAAATGCTAGTACGAGACTGAAGTTTCAATTTATATTTCTAAAATTTTAATTTAAATTCATCTTTAATTTTTTTTAACAAAAAATTGAGTTTTTTTTAATTAAATTAATTATTTTTAATATTAGAGGTACAGTTCGAATCTAACTCTCTTTTTTCGAACGTTCGTGTAAATAATTAAAGCGCTTAGAGTACAACTATTTAAAATTAAAAAAGTGTATATTTTTGTTTTGCAATTGCCTATTCTTGATCTCATTTGAACTCACGTGGTAGACAATCCAGCTTTAAACAGGAATAAAAATTTAGCGATGGCCCGAGGGGCCAAATCTTCATCAGAAAGAAAGCTTGTAAACAAGAAGATGACAAAACTTCCTCCGGGTTTTGTTAACCCGAACATAGCGTCAACTTCAAGCAACAGATTTAGCCTGCTTGCTGGCCTCAATGATATGGACGTAACTCCCGTATATAATTTAAATAATTACACTTTTTATTATTTGTTTAAAAACAGCCGCTCATGCGACTGTTTACTTTCACGTCTCTTTATTAATTCTTTTTCTATACTAATTTTAACGTATATCTACCTACGTACGCGCGCACATGCATTGTACACGCGTACACATACACTTACATTATGTGTAACTGAGTAGACGAGTGAATTTGCGTATTAAGCAGTTCACACGTAACTATACTACAGTACAATTGTGAGAAATACTTTTCTCACGCTTGAGTTCGGTGCAGGTGGATATATTTAGTTACAATTAGTAATTTAATTTTACTATTTAGTTACCGTACAGAAGGTAGGGTAACTATGACTTATCAAACACACTACACCTCCCTTTTACAGAAAAAGAATGATATATATTCCTGATCATTCTTTCATATACTTATAGTATTTTTAAATTTAGTTTGAAAAAAAAATATTAGGTCTCAAGATCTATTTTGGGTTCTTCACCTTCCCTTTTTTCCTTAAAATAAAATTAAATTTTAATTAATTCGATTTTGAAATTTATTTTTAATTTTAATTTAAATTTTATAAAGTTATTTAAAATTAATGTTGTAGGTAAAATTATAATTTATATGTAAAATGTTTTCTTCTTTTTTTTTTTGAATGTTAGTTTACAATAAATTCTTCTTTTATTTTTAATGTTGGTTTACAATAAATTCTTCTTTTTTTCTTAAATTAATTATAATGTTAGTTTTAAAAATTTTAAATTTTATATTTAGAATTGTTGTTAAATTTTAATCTTAAACTTATTTTGACCTGGCCAGGTATTTTTAAAATTAGAATGAAAAATTTTTTTTTTTTTTTTTAGCTACATTGTTTTAGTCTATTTTTATGTACATTGGCTTTTTTACCGTCACTCATTGATAGGGTACAATTACCTAATTCGTCTATTTTCTCTACCGAATAAGGTCCCTTAAACAAGCTTTCCAGTTTATGGCCCGCATTGTTCTCTATCAAAACCAAATCTCCTATTTTTATTTCAATGGGATTAATTCTTCTATCGTACAGAGTCTTACTACTTTGTTTTTGCCTTTCTATCATACTCTTTACCTCTTTTTCGTATGACTCTATGTTATATATTGGGTCAACGATATTGTTATCAAGAAATGGTATGTTAGGTGATTTCTTACCAAATATCAGTTCATACGGACAGTACCCATGGACAGTAGAAGGTGTTGTATTGAAGCAATACGTGAAGTATGTCAACCATTCGTCCCAATCTGTTCTGTCCGCTGAAAGATATGAACGAACGTATTCGTTAAATGTTCTATGTGATCTTTCTATAGTACCCAACGTTTGATGATGGTATGCTGTCGATGTTGTGTACTCAATATTCAGCAATCCACAAAGCTCTTGTATGGTCTGGTTCTTATACTCCGTTCCCATATCAGTCAGAATTCTATTCATTGGACCGTATATTAAAATGAAATTTTCAAAAATAGCCTTGGCTACGGTTTTAGCCTGTTTGTCAGGAATTGGTATAGTGATCAAATACTTCGTTAGATCACATATTATGGTTATGGCATATTCATTGCCGTTATTAGATTTAATAAAAGGACCAATTGTGTCAATAACGACTATATCGAATGCTTTCACTGGTGTTTCCGTTATCACCATTGGTTCCCTTGTTTTCGGTAGGGATTTATTTGTCTGACACTGCTTACATCCTTTTATATAGTTACGTATGTCTCTTGACATTCCGTTCCAGAAATATTTTTCATTTATTTTTGCTGTCATCCTTGTTATCCCTGGATGACCTCCGTATAAAGGATCATTGTGATATTTTTCTAGGAGTGTGTTTTTCTGCTCGTCAGCAGTAACATTTATTCTCCGTGGCGCTAGAGCTATTATTAATTTTTTTAATTCTTTGTTCCCTATTTCTTTAAACACATTGATTCGAATCTTCTCAAATATTTTGTCATTTAGTGATAGTTGCAACTTTTTGATGCCTTTGTTGTCGGTCATATTTTCCAACCTAGGGAAGAATTGATTTAGATCAACTTTCCCATTAACAATAAGGTCATCTATCCTAAGCTCCTCTAAAGTTATTTTCCCGTGTTTAAGGTAACACCTCGGTGTTTTGCCTTGTAAGTCAAACTTTAGGCGAACATTTTTTCTTACTTCCTTTATACTAAGTGTTTCATAAACCCTTGGGGTTGTCGTTATACTCTTTATTTTCTCATCTATTCCTGGTTGTGTTTTTCTAGATTTTGTTCTAGTGGTTACCATAAAAATGTTTCTGCTAGTTTTTATGTCTGCTATTGTTATTCTGGATAAAGCGTCTGCCGCATGGTTATCCTTTCCCCTCAGGTACTCTATTGTAAAATCATACTCTTCTAAATCCAATCTCATTCGCGTCAATTTTGAGGAAGGGTTTTTCATCGAGAACAAGTACGACAGTGGTCTGTGATCGCTTCTCACTAAAAATCTCGTGCCATATATGTATGGTCTGAAATATGTAATCGCCCAGTGTACAGCTGCTAATTCCTGTTCAATAGTAGATTTGTTCGCTTCACCTTTCGTGAACGATCGTGAGGCATATGCTATTGGAAGTTGTATTCCATCATGCTCTTGGCTTAGCACTGCACCGCATGCATATTTACTTGCATCGGTTGTGATACAGAATTGTTCATCAAAATTGGGATATTGTAATATTCTTGGGTTCAGTAGTGAGTTTTTCAAATATTCGAATGCTTTCTCACACTCTCTACTCCATTCGAATTTTGTATTTTTCCTACATAATCTCGTTAAGAGACGAGCGTGTTCCGCAAAATTAGGAACAAAACGTCTATAGTAATTGCAAAATGCTACAAATCGTTTTGTTTCATCGGCATTTTTAGGTGTGGGATAGTCTTGAATTATTTTGAATTTGCTATCGTCTGGAAGAATGCCTTTATCTGTACATTTGTGTCCCAAATAAGTCACTTCATGACTGAAAAATGAACATTTTCCTGGATGTAGTTTAAGGTTATATTTCCGACAGGTTTCAAAAACATCTACCAGATTCCTAATCATGTGTCGTTCTGAACGACCAATTACAACTAAATCATCCATATATAAGAAAGCTTGAGCTGGTGATAAACCAGCGAATGCAATTGTCATCATTCTCTGAAATGAATTTGGGGCTATTTTAAGCCCGTATGGGAGGCGCTTAAAACGGAATGATCCCTTATCTGTTGAAAATGATGTGATATCCCTGGAGTCCTCATCTAATTCAATTTGATGAAACCCAGACGTTAAGTCTAGACAAGAAAAATATTTCGCTTTGCCAAGTTGATCAAGAATGTCATCTATTCTTGGTAATGGAAATTTATCTGCAATCAATTTTTTATTAACCGCCCTGTAATCTACTACTAATCTCCATCTTTTATTAACGCTTCCAGCTAAAGATTTTTTCGGTACTAATAATATTGGGCTATTGTATTCAGAAGCTGATGGTTCAATTATACCATCTTTTATTAATTTATCCACTTGTCCTGTTATTTCCTCCTTATGCGCATAAGGTATCCTATAGTTTTTAATATATGTTGGTTCTATATCTTTTAAACGCAATTTTTGCCTGTAAAAATTATTCGCAGATATTTTTTCTGTTTCTAGTGCGAAAACATCAATATATTTCATGCATATTTCCTTTAGTTCATTCTCAATGAATTTAGGAAATTTTTCGGACAATATCTTAAATTTATCATCGTTATTCTGACACTCGACCATTGATACTGTTTCATAATTATCCAAGCTTTCAGTCTCTATTTGAGCATCAGATATAACAACTTCTTCGTCTGTTGTATTCATTATACGTACAAAAGTTTGTGAGGCGTTAGAAATTGTATTTGCTATAAATATCCCCTCCTTAGGGGTTTGGTTAGGAATTAATATGTCCCCCTTTGAATCTCCTACATTTATTCTTCTAATTACCTCTGATCTCGCAGGTAATGATATTGTGTTGATGTTTGGGTATTTTCGCATTTTCATCCGTATACTTTGTGGGAAATCATCTGGTCTTAATACTATCCAATCTTGATCCGTTCCATATTCTAGTTTACAATTGTACTTTCTAATGAAGTCAAGTCCCAATATTCCATCAGATGGAACTGGAAAGTCATCATCTACCACATGGAGTTTATGTTTAACTAACAGATTTTCAAATATCAGATCCGTTGTGATCTTTCCCCTAGTATAGGTTATACCCTTTCCTATGCCATGTAGGCTAATTGTGTTGGATGTATCTATTCTTTCAAATTTATTCTGTCCGCTTTTTATTATTGATATGTCCGCACCTGTGTCTACCAAAAATGTCGACACTCCTTCATTGAATTTTGATTTTAGTGAAATATATGATGCTGAATTCAGATTAACGTTTAAGATTCTACTATTTCTAATTATTTCATCTATTGAGTACCCGGGGATTGTACGTTTTCCGTACTCCCATGCAAAGCCCGGACATCACGTCCTCTATTATTATTGCGGTTGTTATAGTTCCCGCTGTAGTTATTATTGTTCCTGTTGTAACTGTCACGGCCATTATATTGCCTATTGACCTCATTGTTACCATTGTGGGACTGGTTACTCCCACTGTTGTATCTCCTGTTATTGTTACTACGACCGCTATTTCCGGTGTAATTTCCACGTCGGCTAAAATTTGCGTAGGATCGCCCACGTCTTTGACCCTGGGTATTGTGCATATCCCTGTTATAGTACATTATTGTACTATTTTTAGGCGCATCGGTTGAACAACTTATAAACTTAGCTACCGCATCATTGAGAGTGTTAAATTGACCTGCTTCTAGTATGAGTCCCACTCTGTCGTTGGTACTGTTTTTTGTCATTGCCTTTACAGCAATGTTTGTTGTGTATTTTTCGGCTAGTGTAGTATTTAAACCGTCCACTATGTAGGCGCTTTGTAATCCTTTCGCCAGTTCTTCTATCTCTTTGGTGTAGTCATTTGGTGTCCTACCACACTGTTTGAGATTCATTATCTTTGCCGAAAGCAACTCAACGGACTCGCCCTTGACTGTTGTTTTTAACCTAGCTATTATGCCGGCTAAATTTACTTCATTACCCTCTATGAGAGTACGTGCCGTTCCCTTCAATTTAGTCTTTACTAAATTGACGGCCACCGCATCCTGGTCTTCCGCAATTGAATCCACCAGTGTTAATGCATCCAGAAAACTTTGTAGGTTCTCTGCCCTACCATCAAAATCAGGTATGATTCTGGATGCTGTCCTTAAAAATTCCGTTGCTGTTTGTGGCATGTTTGCGCTTATTATTTCTGTCTGTATTGCTAATTTATTTTTGTCATCCGCAAATTCTACCCTTTCATGTAATGAGTTGGGCAATTCTACTTCAAGACCCCTACGAGCTGCTACACTGATGAGTTTACTTCTTAGGTCAATGAAAAAACCCTCTGCTGCAACCTTATGTGCGGGTGTTAAACGCTGATAATTTACGTTTAATACGACTCTTATTTCTTCAAGTCGTAAGTAGAGGTTTTTTAGATGTTTTTCAACAGTTTCCTCTTTGGTAGGCCTATCGCTATTGAGGCATTTATAGGACTTGTCAAATTCCTCTCTGATAAGTCTGCACTGGCCTAGTATCGCAGACCAGTCCATACATGCAGATTAAAATTGACTTTTGTCTGCTAGGACAGAAAATCTTACCAGAAAATCGCACAAAAAAAAATATTCAAAATATTTGTCATTTAGGATTTGTCCCCCAAAGTTCCCGCTATATTAGCAATTAATTCAAATATTCAACAAAATAAAGTAATTCAATAATAGGACTCCTCCGGCACTTTATGTAAAATTTTATTCTCTTTAGTCAGTATTTTTAATAATGATGACAAAATAAAAAAATTTTGATAATATATAACATGATGTTATCGCAGTCTCTGCTTTGTTCTCTTTCTTTTTTTTTTTTTGTTTAAATCTATTCGAGGAGTATATAATTTTAAAATCTTATGGGCCCATTTTTAAACCTTGTCAAGGTTGTCGCCTCTACTTAGATATCTCTTACGGAGAGATCTTTTGTGCAGTAGGTATAATTTTAGCGTTAAGTTTACCCCGCTTATCAATACCAAGCACAATGTGAGGTACCACAAGGATTGTATTTGGTTTGTGTGGTCGACAACCTCAACGTTGGTTATTACATTTGCGTTCGGGTTTTCCAATTTTGATTCCGGCTTACCCATGTTAAAATATAATTTATCTTTTAATTTCCTATTCCCAATAAAAATCAATATTTAAATTTATATTAAAGAATCAATATTTTAGTTTTAATGATACATTAAATATTTTAATTTGTCGATTTATTCCTAAATATGATGACTTTTCTATGTTCTGTTCTATATATTAAGTTATTCTATTTTATAGAAAAATTCACAGTTTAATTAATTTTAAAGTGAGTTCAATATTAATAATCATGTTTTTTTGTTTTTAAAAAAATTTTTTTTTTTTTTTTAATATAATTAAATACATAATTTTTTTTCTAATATTTTGTATTCAAATTTCTTTTCAATTGATTGATTTTAACAAAAAAAATGTTATCAATACGAGTATCGAAGAAATCAATATTTAACTACTATGTAATATGTATGATTCAACTTATTTAAAAAAATAAAATATGCTACTTAGCTGTTGTTTTATTCTCCAGCTGCTGTAGATGATGGTTACTGTTGTTGACGTAGAGTTTGATGAATCTGTTGCTGGGGTTGCTTATTCATGTTGTTATTACCGTTTTTCGACTCTTCACTTTTTACAATTATTTTGGCTGTTACACTTTTGGTATTCCAGTTTGATGAATCCGTTGTTGCTGCGGTTGCTTATTCATGTCGTTATTACCTTTTTCAACTCTTCACTTTTTTACAATTATTTTGGCTTTTACATTTTTGGTATTCCTTCTTAACAAATTTTTAATTGTTGATTAAATTTAAATGTTGATTAATAATGTACGTTTTTCGACTCTTCACTTTTTTACAATTATTTTGGCTTTTACACTTTTGGTATTCCTTCTTAACAAATTTTCAATTGTTGATTAAATTTAAATGTTGATTAATAATATACGTTTTTCGACTTTTCATGCTTGGTATATGTAGTTATTGTTTTTCTGATTTTTTCACAAATTAAATTTTTTCTTAAAATTTTAATTGACTTATTATTTTTTTTATATTTTATTTTTTTTTCATTGGCAGGATCGCCATATAATTTAAATAATTACACTTTTTATTATTTGTTTAAAAACAGCCGCTCATGCGACTGTTTACTTTCACGTCTCTTTATTAATTCTTTTTCTATACTAATTTTAACGTATATCTACCTACGTACGCGCGCACATGCATTGTACACGCGTACACATACACTTACATTATGTGTAACTGAGTAGACGAGTGAATTTGCGTATTAAGCAGTTCACACGTAACTATACTACAGTACAATTGTGAGAAATACTTTTCTCACGCTTGAGTTCGGTGCAGGTGGATATATTTAGTTACAATTAGTAATTTAATTTTACTATTTAGTTACCGTACAGAAGGTAGGGTAACTATGACTTATCAAACACACTACACGTATCAAATATGAACGATGTTAAGGAACACAAACCTCCACCCATTGTAGAAGCTAACGCTTCATTTACAGAAATACAAAAGCTGCTTGGTAAGGATTGTATTTTCAAACGTACTTCAATTGGTACTAAAATTTTTGCTCCAAGTAAAGAAATGTAAGAATGCTACAACCAAATTCTTAAAGAGAGTAAGTTGGAGTTTCACTCTTATGGCTCCAAAGATAATAGGTTATACACCACTTTTTACACGGTTTACCTCGCATAAAAACTGAGGACATCACCGCAGAGCTAAAAAACTACAACCTGTCCCCTTCTTCCGTAGCTAAAATAGTCACCAAATTCAGTTCGAACAACAATGCAGTTTAGAAAGTTCAATTTGTACGTAAAAATTTTAACCCAACTGCCTTAAGAAACGTAAGAACAATTTCAAATATTATAATTTCCTGGAAAAAATACAAATCTAGATCCAGAAATAAACCAACTCAATGCAGGAACTGCTTAATGTATGGCCATCGCGGAGAACATTGTCATCGTAGTGCTGCGTGTATGATATGTGCAGAACAACATCATACAAGTGTGTGTCCGTTTAACACAAATGAAAAAAGATCAGCTGTTTTTACATGCTTTAATTGCAAAAAACATTTTTTTTTTAGTAGTAGTAGTAGTATTTATTATACTTTAATTTAAAACTAATAATTAATATTTAACAATTTTTATACAACTTCTTGATTTGTGTTATTATATCTTAAAAATTGTGTGACATTTCTTTTAAAAACATTAACATTTCTTTCAAATTTGACATAGGTAACGTATTATATATTTTTAGTCCCTTGAAGAAGAGAGATCTTTGCATTGCTGTTGTTGTCACCCTTTGTAATCTAAAGTTTTCCGCGTTTCTTAAGTTACTAGAACAAGAGTAACTTCTAAAAGTCAGAACAATAGCAGACAACAACAACAAATAACTAATTTCAATTAAAGGTAGGAGATTTCCCTAATTTAAGAAACAACAACTCAAATTGTAATAATAACATCAGTAATAACACAATAAATAACAGCAAAGCCACATATGTATGCTAACCTGCTGAGAACAACGATTTATTTAGCATCGATGAGCTTTTTGACATTTTCACTACAGCTACGGATGATTTGCATAGGTGCACTTCAAAAGTACAACAAATCAAAGTTGTAATGTCAATGGTAAAATACGCCCACGGATTATACTAATAATTTAAACGAATTCAAAATGCTTCACTTGAATGCTAATGGCATTTCAAACTTTTCTAAATTAAAACAATTTGAGATCCTAATTGAACGAGAAAATATTAAAATAGCGTCTTTGAATGAAACATTTTTTTCAGAAAATCATAGACCCTATTTTAAAAATTATTATTTATATAGAAGTGACAGAACAGATGCAAGAGGAGGAGGAGTAGCTCTGTTAATTCATAAATCTGTCGCTCATAAAAACCTCTTTATATCAAACACCTCATCAATCGAAAACATCTCAATTGAAGTTATTATAAATAATATACCTATTGTTGTATCTTCGTTATATTCGCCATTATATACCCGTAACTTCTGTGCTGATATCTTGAACCTAACACCTTCCACCAAAGAATATATAGTTTATGGTGACCTAAATGCCAAACATTGTTCTTGGAATTGCCGTTCAAATAATACTGCAGGAATTGCACTCAACAACCTACAGCAATCAAGCAATTTTTTCATTCACTATCCTAATAGTCCAACCCTATTCCCCCATCAACACAATCGCGAAGCATCCACAGTCGATATTATTTTAAGCAATTCTGCTTTAAGTATAGACGTAAAAACAATGGATTACGAAATACCATCAGACCATCGCCCCATTATATGCACACTTAAAAGATCAATGGCCTTGCAGGTTGACCTCAATTATGATTATAGTGCAACCAACTGGAACATTTTTATGAATTTTTTAGACAATAAAATCACGTTATATTCGGATATATACAATACCACGGTAGTTATTGATCAGGAAATCCAAAAATTTATAAATGTAGTTTTCGAAGCAAGGGATGTGTCCACACCTAAAATAACTCAACAAAATAATTACACATTACCAGAAAGTACTGTGAAATATATTAAACTAAGAAGAAGCTTTAAAAGAAAAAGCCAACGATCTTCAAATATAGCCGAGCAAACTTTTTATAATCAATGTACTAAGTTTCTAAGTAACATGATTGATAAAAGTATTAATTCGGAACGCCATAAGAAATGGTGTCAATTATTATCCAATTTAAAACCAGGTGATAAATCATTCTGGAAAATAAGCAGGAACTTGCGAGGAAAGGGAAAAAATCAAATCTCTCACTTTAAAATTGGAAATACAAAAATATCATCTGATAGGGGCAAGGCTGAAATCCTGGCAAATACATTTGTCCAAGCAAATAACCTCACTTCGAACTACAGCCACTAAGCGGACACATTAATAAATACAACAGTAAATAATTTTAAAAAGGAAAATCCTAGTTCTGAATCAGCTATTTATACATCTCTTGAAGAAGTAATGAATATTGTCTCATCAATAAAACCCTCAAAATCCCCTAGTCTTGACAATGTTCCGAACCTGCTCTTAAAGAAACTACCACTCAAAGCTCTAAAATTACTGGTTATAATATTTAACAGCTGCATCAAACTCAACTATTTCCCAAACCATTTCAAAAATGCTAAGGTTATAGCCATAAACAAACCTAGTAAGCCAAAAAATAGCCCAAACAGCTACAGACCTATTAGTCTACTAAGTAACTTAGGTAAAATATTTGAAAAAATACTACATTATCGTCTTAGTGAATTTGTAACGAACAATTCTATTGTTGCCAAAGAACAATTTGGATTTAAAAAGGGCATAGCACTACGCACCAAACAAACAGAATTAAAAATCAAATAATCACAAATAAAAACAATAAACGTTCAACGGGTGTAATATTGTTAGATATTGAAAAAGCGTTTGACACCGTTTGGCATAATGGCCTAGTATTTAAACTTCTTGATGCAAATATGCCAAATATTTATGCAAACTTATTTCAGATTTCATTCACGGCAGAAACTTTAAAGTTGCGATTAATAATGAAACATCATCTCCAAAAACCATTACCACAGGGTTACCTCAAGGATCAGTCTTAACGCCATTGCTTTACTCGATATATACATCCGACTTTAAAGTCCCGAAATATATGAAAATTGCTTATTACGCAGATGATACTGCGTTAATTTCTTCAAACAAACTTACAAGTGCACTCCTGAAGAAAATGGAAAAGGGACTTGTAAATATTTTCACAAATCGAAAATCAAAATTAATCCAAACAAGACCCAAGCAATAATTTTTCCATTCAACAAATCTCCTAAAAGACTACCAAGACGTCATCTTCTTATTGGAAATAATACCATAAATGTACTTAATCATGTCAAATATCTCATGTCCCCTCTTCATGCTAGAATACGTTTCATGGAGCATATTTTTAAATCGGGTTATGATTTGGAATTTGGTCCGTTAGGCGAAACATTGAGAAAAAACAAAGAAAATGAAGAAAAAAGAAAGAAAAAAAAAAACAAATTCAACAAAAATATCTACAGCTAGGCCTCGTAATCGACCAACCAAAACAAGGGGAAGGAAACATAAATGATGGAAATACTGCAAGATTTTTTTCCGATCCGGAAACTGCAGCATCTATCACAGGTGTAGATCATAAATTAATAAGACGATTCAAAATCATATTACAAGTTCTAGCATGCAGCAGATAGATAAATGCAAAAAAATTTGGAGAGTACGCCAATAAAACAGCTATACTTTATAATGAAAAATACTCTTGGAGATATATGCCATCCACAGTTCATAAAATTTTGTACCATGGGGAACAAATAATTCAAAACAATATGCTACCAATAGGAGATCTATCTGAAGAAGCGCAAGAAAAAAGGAACAAAGACTACAGATTCTTTCGCGAGCACAACACAAGGAAAATGTCCAGATGTTGTACTAATGAAGACCACTATTTCGTTGTGCACTTCAGATCCATATATGTCCAACATTCGTCAAAAATGGAAAACTACCTCTATTGAATTAGACGAAGAAGCTAAACAACTTCTAGAAGATGAAAATCAAGGCTATTTAGAAGAAATTTTTACTAAAATTGGTTGATTTAAAGTACTTTTTCATTACACTAACAATAAGTTACACTTTTTTTTATATAGTTAAAAAATTTTCTTGATTTAAAAATTTATATATTTTGTAAATTTACAATAAAAATTGTTATATTTCATAAATTTACCATAAAAATTGATATAGAAATATTTAAAAAGACAATAAAAAAAAATTTAACTAAAGCAAAAACATACGAGTTTTTCATTGAAACTTCTCTATCCAATATAAGGTAACTTTTACGTTCGCTGCTTAATAAATTATATTTTAACTCGGGATCTTTAAAAAAAAAAAACCTTTGGCCCTTGTGCACATTAGGAATAAAAAGTTTACGGGAGCCAAAGTTTGGCATTTTCTGAAAAAATTAACTTAAAGAATTGTTAAAAAGTATTAGTTGTAAAATTAACTGAAAAAATAAGACATATTAAAATAAACCTTTTTTTATCTTTTAACATTTCACTTTTGTACTAAAATTCAACTACAAATGAAAATATATTTTAAACCCCCGTAACTTTTTTTATTTTCGGTCGAGAATTACGTTTTATAGCAAAACTTAAAGGCTAAAGTCTCTCCTACCAAAAAAAAACCGAATATCAAAATTCCAATCCAATCAAAAGTTATAGATTTTTGACCGCCTTCTCGTCAAATGGTCCACTGTGCGCCGCTCATTGCGTGGCCTCGGCCTAAGGTGTTTACTTTATTTTGACGCTCACAGTACATATAACCTGGGCGAATCATTTCTTGCAGATTTCCACACTACCTTAGAGGTACTGCAATAGCGCGTTAACCAATTTATTTAAAATGGCTGGTTCCCCATTAGGCCTATCCACCATTACGATACCCATGGTTATATTGAATTTGCAGTAACAAAACATGTATAAAAAACAAAATAGCGATGCACCAAATCGCTTCGCATCAAGAAACCATAGTAACGAAACATTTGTATTCCAAATACGGTCGGAAAAGGCATTTATTTTTGTTTTAGAATTGGTGAAAACAAAAATATATCTATGTACATATGTATATAATAAAATCGATGCAATCCTTAATTTGCCTAAAATACCAAGTTGAGCGTTTTTAATTTACATACATATACATATGTACTTATAGTCTTGTAAAAAATATATGTATATATAATTTTTATTTGAACCATATTGGTTGTATTAATTTTCCAAACGTTTTTATTAAAAAAAACTTATACTTACACTTCCACAACTCATAAAAAGTATCCGACTTGAACTTGAACAGAAACTGCAAACAATGAATAAAATATAAAGGACGAATACACACGATGTAGATACAAAAGAGCAAAAGTCAATTAGTCAAAAACCTGCGCAGATGATTTTTTTTCTTGGTGGCGGCTGACGGGAAAAATCGCGACGGCTAAGAACAGGCTATAATGCGAATGGAGATCCGCTAGACCCAAGAATGATAGAATCAGTGTTGCCATAATTTGAAATTGTGAAGATGCTAAATTACAAAAAAAAAGATACTAAAACGTACTGGAGTCAAAAAAATGCTAATTTTTTTTCAAATTTAATTAGCTTTATATTGAAAAATTAAATACTTATTAAGTAATTAATAATTAATTAATATAAAACATAAGTTTCAATTTATTTTTTTTTTTTTTTATTTTTTTTTCATTTTATTTAGTATATAACATTTATTTGTATTTACAGTTGATTATATATTTTAAGAGTTTAGGGACTATGTTCCTTTTCTACTTAGTAATTAAATTATAGTTTTAATATTTGCATTTCAAATTATTAATTGTGGAGGAAAAATTTAAAAAAAAAACCTTTTTGAAGCAGGGGTATAAGATAAAATTTAGGATTGGATAAGGGGGTAAAATTACGATGAAAGTATTTCATTAATATGGGAATGTTGAGACAGTTCGCATCTTCTTCTGAAATTTTCAGTCAATCTGCTTATTTTTTCATTAATTTGTTCGATGTTAGCAATTATATGCAAACGTCTGGTGGAGTAATGCCAGGGAAGTTGAAATATCATTTTTAACAGTTTGTTCTGAGCTATTTGTAGCTTACTGATATGACATTTTGCAGCAGTGGACCAAACTGGACAACAGTAGAACATGATGGGATGGAAGATAGCTTTTATTATTTGCTTTTTGTTATCAGTATTTAGATCAGAATTTCGGTTTATCAGTGGGTACATAAGCCGTGTAGTTTTGTTTATTTTGTCGAGCAGATAGTGTATATGTTCATTAAAGTTTAATTTGGTATCAAGAATAACTCCAAGATATTTAACTTTACTTTCCCAAGAAATATCATAGCTCATAAACCTGAGCGGTGACTGTGGAATAAAACATGCTTTCCTTTTCCTCGTAAAATATATGGCTTGCGTTTTTTCGGGGTTTACTAGGATGTTCCATTTGTTAAAGTACTTGTTTAACTCAACTAATGCACTTTGTAGATTTGAAACGATGCTAGTTGCGTGAAGATCGGAGCTTAATATTGAAGTATCATCTGCAAAGATTGAAGTGGTACAATTTGGGAAGGTTGGAATGTCTGATGTAAAAATATTATATAATATTGGTGAAAGACATGAGCCTTGCGGACAACCTGCTGATATGTAGGTTTGTTGAGAACAAGTTTTACCCAAATATACCTGAAACTACCTGCCATGCAAAAAACTTTGTATTATTTTTATTATTTCCAAAGGAAAGTTACTTCCTTTTAATTTGAAAATGAGGCCATCATGCCAGACTGAGTCAAAAGCAGCTTTTATGTCTAGCAGTACCATACCGGATGATTTTCCATTTCGAAAATTATTTTTGACCAAATTCCTGATTTTTTTCAAAGGTTGGCATGTATTGTGTTCACTTCTAAATCCAAATTGTTGTATTGGAAGTATATTATTTGAATCAATAAATATAGATAATTTTTCTTTTATAATTTTTTCTAATATTTTGCTCACAGAAGAAAGCAGACTTATTGGTCTGTATGAAAGAGGTGAGTTAGATGGTTTATTTGGTTTTGGTATTGCTATTGTTTTGGATATTTTCCAGGAATTTGGGAAGTAACATTGTTTTAAACATCCATTAAAGATAGTTGTAAGATATGTTATAGCTTTTTTTGGTAGCTTTTTTAAGCATTTATTATTAATTTGATCCAGTCCTGGTGACTTTTTCGTCTTTAAATTTTTAATAATTGGCGCTATTTTCTCATGCGTTACGAAGTAACAATTTTGAGGACTTGTTTCCACTGATCGCACAAAGTCTGCTGTATTGTTCACTTCTAAAACAGTTTCTGTATCGCTAAGATGAGATGAAAGACAATGGTTCATTTTAAAATTGTGAGCTAAGATTTCACACTTATCTTGCTGGGTGTAATACGTTTCATTATTTTGTTTAAGTATCGGCATATTTTTAGATTTCTTTCTTAATATTTTAGAAATTTTCCAAAACGAAGAAGAAAATTTATCCAATGTTGACAGCATACTATTCCAGGACTTATTTTTAAAGTCATTTATTTCTTTTGTGATCTGGTTGTTCAGTCTCGCCATTTGTTGGTGGTCATAACTATCCCTATAGCGTTTCCAATTCCGCCTGAATCTGTTCCTAATTTGTATCATCAATCTGATGTTATGAGGTAATGGTTTTGACGATGGTGTAATTCTGCGTTTAGGCACACTGTTTTCTATTGCTATTTTAATGTTTTCATTGAAAATATTTATCATGCTATCGATCTGAGTGCAATCATTTATTTCACTTACTTCACGTCCTCTTGGCAGATTTCTTTTAATGAACCTAGAAAATCGGGTCCAGTTAGCTTTATTAAAATCGTAGTATAGATCATCCAAAAAAACACACCTTAAATCAATCTCACTACTAATAGGTAGGTGATCAGAGCTTAGATCATTTATCACTCTAACTGCAGACATGTTAATCGCTACATTTGTTAGAAAAAAGTCTAGAGTAGACCCTTGTTTATTTGGATCTGATGGTATGTACGTGTGTTCGTGGGGAAAATTTATTTGGGTTTGATTTAATTGCAGTTTTCCATACAATATATTTCCCCAACAATTGTTTCTTATACAGCCCCAGTAGCTGTGCCTGCAGTTGAAATCGCCCCCTATAATATATTTATGATTTGATGCTGTTAATTTTCGAAGATCATTAGTAAAGGCTTGTGTTTTAGATTGGTCGTGTCCCGATGAACCCCCTGGAAAGTAACAGGAGTAGATGTGTACAAAATCATTAACATTTTGGATTATAACACCTACATTTTCAATTAATGATGTATTTATTACAGGTAATAGTTGATGTTTAATATTTTTTTTAACAAGAATTGCTACTCCCCCACCTCTGCCTTCTTGACGGTCATTTCTATAGCAATAGTAATTTTGGTTTCTTATTGAAATATTTTCATTAAGCCATGTTTCGCATAACATACAGACATCAACATTGTTTTCTTCCAAAAACTGAAACAATTCTAATTTTTTGTTGCGTACTCCTCGTGCGTTCCATGATACTATTTTGGTTTTCGCATTCATTGAAAAAGAAATTTACAAGCTAGGTCGGTTACAACCTTAAACTGATCTTCTCTAGATTTGCAATTTCCTAGTCTAGAAATCAGTTCAAACGTAAGATCTTTTATTTCTTCAATAGAAAACATGTTGTTTGTGTTATTATTTCCATTAGTACCATTTGTTGTAGTACTGAATGGTAGATTATAATTTAAATTTGGAGCGTTTGCCCTAACATTTTGGTTTAACGCGTTGGGGAAGTTACCATTGTAATTTGCAGTGGTATTATATGTTCGACTGGCTACCCTGCGCGTTTTCGGTTGTGTGCGCCGTCGTATCTGCATGTAGGTACCTCTACTTGGGCATTCGAGAGACATGGCTTTATGAGGACCATTGCAATTTGCACATTTTTCGAAAGATGCGTTACATTCTACAGTTTTGTGTTCCCCTGCACAGTGGGCACAGAATGATTTTACCTTACATTTACTTGAACCGTGTCCATACATTTGACAGTTATAACATTGTGTCACCCTCGACTTGTTGGGCTTTTGGTACTCCCACCTGACTTTAATATAATTTATGACCGAGTAATTTTCCCGCAATTCCTTTAACGTAATAGTTTTATGTTCGAAATACACAATATATATAACTATTTCATTACGATTTTCTCTAGTTTTTGTAACGATTTTAACATCAGAGCATTTCAATCCTAATGATGTAAGTTCATGTTTTATTACTTTTGGGTCTGTTTTATCCAAACCTAAAAGGACAGCTTTATAGGGGTTTTCACTTTTAGTGGCATATGTGAAATATTCCAATTGAAATGTTTTTGTTAATGACTCACAAATGTCGTCAAAGTCTTTTTTATTGGTACAGAAAAGTTTTAGACCAATAGATATTTTTCGTATTGAATATTCTTTTATATTTAATATTCTGCATACTTCATGGACTTGCTCTGTTTTGCATTTAAGTATAGTTATTGGTGGTATTTTAACTTTTACGGTGGTATCGATAACAACTTCGTCATCT
Organism: Cordilura impudica; assembly: GCA_963682025.1. Classification (NCBI taxonomy): domain Eukaryota; kingdom Metazoa; phylum Arthropoda; class Insecta; order Diptera; family Scathophagidae; genus Cordilura; species Cordilura impudica. The sequence continues at coordinate 202,760,615 of OY821517.1, read as the reverse complement.
TGATCGTCGATTGTTTGTAGAGGTGCATAATAATTTTGATTTGCAGTTCTCTGAGAACTGTTTGGTTTTGTTTTTTTAGTCATGCTCTGACTAGCAGAGGCATCGACATCACTCGCTCGCACGCGTTTAATTTTGTTGTTTTTTGTAGTTGTTTGTTTTTATTAAAAATGTTTTACAAAAGTAAGGAAAAAAGAAAAAGTAGCTGTAAACTGAGTTTTACAAGAAGACAATAAATCACGACCATACGCATTAAATGCTAGTACGAGACTGAAGTTTCAATTTATATTTCTAAAATTTTAATTTAAATTCATCTTTAATTTTTTTTAACAAAAAATTGAGTTTTTTTTAATTAAATTAATTATTTTTAATATTAGAGGTACAGTTCGAATCTAACTCTCTTTTTTCGAACGTTCGTGTAAATAATTAAAGCGCTTAGAGTACAACTATTTAAAATTAAAAAAGTGTATATTTTTGTTTTGCAATTGCCTATTCTTGATCTCATTTGAACTCACGTGGTAGACAATCCAGCTTTAAACAGGAATAAAAATTTAGCGATGGCCCGAGGGGCCAAATCTTCATCAGAAAGAAAGCTTGTAAACAAGAAGATGACAAAACTTCCTCCGGGTTTTGTTAACCCGAACATAGCGTCAACTTCAAGCAACAGATTTAGCCTGCTTGCTGGCCTCAATGATATGGACGTAACTCCCGTATCAAATATGAACGATGTTAAGGAACACAAACCTCCACCCATTGTAGAAGCTAACGCTTCATTTACAGAAATACAAAAGCTGCTTGGTAAGGATTGTATTTTCAAACGTACTTCAATTGGTACTAAAATTTTTGCTCCAAGTAAAGAAATGTAAGAATGCTACAACCAAATTCTTAAAGAGAGTAAGTTGGAGTTTCACTCTTATGGCTCCAAAGATAATAGGTTATACACCACTTTTTACACGGTTTACCTCGCATAAAAACTGAGGACATCACCGCAGAGCTAAAAAACTACAACCTGTCCCCTTCTTCGGTGGCTGAAATAGTCACCAAATTCAGTTCGAACAACAATGCAGTTTAGAAAGTTCAATTTGTACGTAAAGATTTTAACCCAACTGCCTTAAGAAACGTAAGAACAATTTCAAATATTATAATTTCCTGGAAAAAATACAAATCTAGATCCAGAAATAAACCAACTCAATGCAGGAACTGCTTAATGTATGGCCATCGCGGAGAACATTGTCATCGTAGTGCTGCGTGTATGACATGTGCAGAACAACATCATACAAGTGTGTGTCCGTTTAACTCAAATGAAAAAAGATCAGCTGTTTTTACATGCTTTAATTGCAAAAAACATTTCTTTTTTTAGTAGTAGTAGTAGCATTTATTATACTTTAATTTAAAACTAATAATTAATATTTAACAATTTTTATACAACTTCTTGATTTGTGTTATTATATCTTAAAAATTGTGTGACATTTCTTTTAAAAACATTAACATTTCTTTCAAATTTGACATAGGTAACGTTTTATATATTTTTAGTCCCTTGAAGAAGAGAGATCTTTGCATTGCTGTTTTTGTCACCCTTTTTCAAGTTTTCCGCGTTTCTTAAGTTACTAGAACAAGAGTAACTTCTAAAAGTCAGAACAATAGCAGACAACAACAACAAATAACTAATTTCAATTAAAGGTAAGATTTCCATAATTTAAGAAACAACAACTCAAATTGTAATAATAACATCAGTAATAACACAATAAATAACAGCAAAGCCACATATGTATGCTAACCAGCTGAGAACAAACAACGATTTATTTAGCATCGATGAGCTTTTTGACATTTTCACTACAGCTACGGATGATTTGCATAGGTGCACTTCAAAAGTACAACAAATCAAAGTTGTAATGTCAATGGTAAAAAACGCCATGGATTATACTAATAATTTAAACGAATTCAAAATGCTTCACTTGAATGCTAATGGCATTTCAAACTTTTCTAAATTAAAACAATTTGAGATATTAATTGAACGAGAAAATATTAAAATAGCGTCTTTGAATGAAACATTTTTTTCAGAAAATCATAGATCCTATTTTAAAAATTATTATTTATATAGAAGTGACAGAACAGATGCAAGAGGAGGAGGAGTAGCTCTGTTAATTCATAAATCTGTCGCTCATAAAAACCTCTTTATATCAAACACCTCATCAATCAAAAACATCTCAATTGAAGTTATTATAAATAATATACCTATTTTTGTATCTTCGTTATATTCACCATTATATACCCGTAACTTCTGTGCTGATATCTTGAACCTAACACCTTCCACCAAAGAATATATAGTTTATGGTGACCTAAATGCCAAACATTGTTCTTGGAATTGCCGTTCAAATAATACTGCCTACAGCAATCAAGCAATTTTTTCATTCACTATCCTAATAGTCCAACCCTATTCCCCCATCAACACAATCGCGAAGCATCCACAGTCGATATTATTTTAAGCAACTCCGCTTTAAATATAGAGGTAAAAACAATGGATTACGAAATACCATCAGACCATCGCCCCATTATATGTACACTTAAAAGGTCAATGGCCTTGCAGGTTGACCTCAATTATTATGATTATAGTGCAACCAACTGGAACATTTATATGAATTTTTTAGACAATAAAATCACGTTATATTCCGATATATACAATACCAAGGCAGTAATTGATCAGGAAATCCAAAAATTTATAAATGTAGTTTTCGAAGCAAGGGATGTGTCTACACCTAAAATAACTCAACAAAATAATTACACATTACCAGAAAGTACTGTGAAATATATAAAACTAAGAAGAAGCTTTAAAAGAAAAAGCCAACGATCTTCAAATATAGCCGAGCAAACTTTTTATAATCAATGTACTAAGTTTCTAAGTAACATGATTGATAAAAGTATTAATTCGGAGCGCAATAAGAAATGGTCTCAATTATTATCCAATTTAAAACCAGGTGATAAATCGTTTTGGAAAATAAGCAGGAACTTGCGAGGAAAAGGAAAAAATCAAATCGCTCACTTCAAAGTTGGAAATACAAAAATAACATCTGATAAGGACAAGGCTGAAGTCCTGGCAAATACATTTGTCCAAGCAAATAACCTCACTTCGAACTATAACCACTCGGCAGATACACTAATAAATACAACAATAAATAATTTTAAGAAGGAAAATCCCAGTTCTGAATCTGCAATTTATACATCTCTTGAAGAAGTAATGAATATTGTCTCATCAATAAAACCCTCAAAATCCCCTGGTTTTGACAATGTTCCCAACCTGCTTTTAAAGAAACTACCAATTAAAGCTTTAAAATTACTGGTTATAATATTTAACAGTTGCATCAAACTCAACTATTTCCCAAACCATTTCAAAAATGCTAAGGTTATAGCTATTAACAAACCTTGTTGATAATGCCGATAACTCTCATCCCTGATCAGCTGTTTTGTTCTGTTTGCTTTGTTTATGTATTTTTATGTTTAATTATCATTTCCCCTAATTTCTCCTTTTGAGACAGTAAGGCCAACTTTTAAATTATTAATAATTATATATAGAAGCATTACGGCCATTTTATTATTGAAACTATTTAATGTTGGCGGCAGTTTGTTTAATGTCGTCCAAAAGATAAGATGTCCAACAAAATGTAAGTGGCCCGTAAATAAAAAAGAAACCTTTGTTAACCTATATCTTTTTAGAGAATAAATTACTCAAATTACTCAACTTAGTTTTATACGCATATCGACGGAGTTTTTTATTTAATTTGGAGGACGACATCTTTATTCTATTTTGGGCGCAATTATTCTTTATGTAATAAAGAGTAATTTGTATAGAACGGTAGGCGATTTCACCATTTTGTTTGGACACTTGTTTGGTTCTGTCTAGTAACATTGTCGGAGTTTGTTGTCCTTGTGTCTCCAGTGTTACAACAATTGTTAAAATTTTGTGTTGTTTGTACAACGTATGGCGGAACAGTCTCCCAGAACAAGTGATCGGTCCAATAAAGGTGTGCCACCAAAACGTTTGGCCGATATGGATGGTAATGTAAAAAAAAAATTCAGCAGCCGCGGCGCCGGCGACCGGCCAACAATCGTCCGTCAATTCACCGGTGGTACCGCCCGGTCAGCCGGGAGGTAGTAAAGTACAACCACAGTCATCTCAGCCCGAAATTTTGCGTCTTATGGCGGACATGCAAAATGAAATGATGAAGCAGATTGATGCAGTGAACATGAATTTGCAAAATTTGCTCGTGGCACAAAGAGAGCAGACAGCCGCAAGCATAACGTCACTGCAACAAGAAATGCAATTGGTGTCGCAAAGTGTAGCTCATAGTGGACAGACGGTCGCAGCAAATGTCAACGATATACCAAGAGCAGCCTTGAGGGCCTCAACTTCAAATACAGTTCAGGCAGCATTATTGGATGAAAACGGTGAGTCCTCTACTAATGTTTCTTCCCACAGCCAAGGTTCCACGTCCGTAAGAGCCAAGAAAATTTACCCCCTTCCAAAATTTTACGGTCTGCCAGAGGAGTGGCCGACATTCAAAGAAGAATTTGAACAAACGACAGCCGAATTTGAATACAGTCCCTTACAGAACATAATACGCATTCGTGAAGCACTACATGGTCCGGCAAAAGAAACAGTGGAGTCTTTGTTATCAAGTTCCAGAAATGTAAATGTGATTTTGGATATTTTGTGTGAAACTTACGGTCGTCCTGAACAATTAATAAAAAGCCAAATACACAAAATAAATTCACTTTCATATGTCCCTGAAGGAAGACTTGATTTATTGATACAATTCGCTACAAAGGTCACAAATATGGTACGGTTTCTGCAGACAGCTAGTGGTACGCATCATTTGAACAACCCAACCTTACTCAGCGAATTAGTTTCCAAGCTGCCGCCAACAAAACAGATGCAGTGGGCTGAAAAATGTATTGCCCTGGAAGAGCCTCCCAATTTGAAACGTTTCTCCGAGTGGCTCGATGGTGTCAGAAAAGTCGCCAACATGGTTTCTGATGGTCTTCCCGTGTCGTCGTCATCATCTGTAAAAAAGGCAAGTAAAAATAAATATGCATTAACCACAACTTCTACCAAAAAATGTATAGTCTGCTCTGAAAATTGTAATGCACTTACCGATTGTCCAGTATTTAAGAGCGCTCCTATTGATGAACGTTGGAAGAAGGTACGGGAACTCCGGCTTTGTTTTGCATGCCTAAAAGGACCACATCAAGTTGGAAAGTGTTACAAGAAACAATTATGTGGTATAAGTGGCTGTAAAAAACATCACAATCCATTATTGCACTCACCAAATGATAAAAAATGTAAACAAAACAATAGCGTTGCCACAGTTGCTCGAAATGAAAATCCCAGAGAAGTTGTAAATCTACATGCAGGTACTCAAAAGAGTGAAATCTTATTTCAAATAATCCCAGTGATGATTTATGGTCCCAAAAAGCGTATATCCATCTACGCATTTATAGACGACGGCGCTGACGCCACCATGCTAGATTGGGATATTGGAAAACAAATTGGATTGGAAGGAAAAAGGGAAAATTTGAAATTGCAATGGCTTAATGGGCACAGTAGTAGCCAACAAACAGAAATTGTTGACTTGACAATTAGTGGCTCACAAAATGAAAGTGAGAAATATAACATTTCAAAAGTATATTTGGTTAAAAATTTAGAGTTGCCAACACAGTCGTTTTCCATGGGTGGCATAAATTGTAAAAATCATCTTGAAGAGTTGCCCCTCGCCGATTATTACAGAATAAGGCCAAAGATGATAATTAGTTTGTCGCATGCATTTTTGTCAGTTCCCGTGGAAATACCCAGATGTCCAGATGAAAATGGCCCTATAGCTGTAAGGACAAGACTTGGCTGGGTAGTTTATGGTCCAACTGGTAACAATAACAAGGACATGGTCAAAAGTGTGTTTCTGGCAAAGCACCAAGAAAATAACAGTTGTATGGAGCACATGATGAAACAATATTTTGAAATTGAATCGTGTTTGGTAAAACTCGATTCGAAACCTGTCATGCCTAAAAGTGAAGAAAAGGCGCTAAATATTCTAAAGTCCACAACAAAATACTATGATGGCAGGTACGAATGTGGCCTTTTATGGCGAAACGAAAGTAGGTCGTTTCCCGATAGCTATGGTTCAGCTTCAAGACGTCTCCATCTAGTGGAAAACAAATTTAAAATAAACCCAAAATTTGAAATCGAATACAGGCAAAAAATGCAACATATTTTGAAAAATGGTTATGCAAGACGTGTTACTTCAGAAGAAGAAAACATTTGTTGCTCTAATATTTTCATTTTACCTCATTTTGCAGTATTTAATCCTAACAAGGAAAGTCTACGCTTGGTATTTGATGCTGTTGCGAAAGTACAGGGTGTTTCGTTAAATGACTGTCTCTTGCCGGGTCCAGATTTAAATCAACCATTACTTAGTGTTTTATTTAAATTTCGAGAAGAACCAATTGCAGTTTGTGGCGATATAAAGGAAATGTTTTTGCAAGTGGCCATCCGAAAAGAGGATCAGCATTTCCAACGCTTTTTATATCGCGAAAACAACAACGGGCCCATTGAGCAATATGTCATGACAAGGGCAATATTCGGAGCTACATGTTCACCCACAATAGCCCAGTACATTAAAAATTTGAATGCTGAAAAATTTAAACAAAATATGCCCAGAGCAGCAGAAGCTATTGTAAAACGTCACTATGTGGATGATTATGCTGATTGTTTTAGCTCCGTTGATGTAGCTATGAATGTGGTCCAAGATGTTATCAAAATACACCGAGCGGCGGGATTTACGATGCACAAAATTATTTCCAACTCGGATAAAATAAATGAACACTTTGGCAACCCTGCTTTATCAAACATAAACATATCAGCTGATAAGACAGAGAAAATTTTGGGAATGCAGTGGTCCCCAGCAAATGATAAGTTTATCTTCAATTTGCAATTTAATCGTGCCTCTGCGGATATTTTGGAAAACAAACGGACACCGACAAAGCGTGAAGTGCTCAGTTTGATAATGTCGGTATTTGACCCCTACGGTTTCTTATGCGATTTCACTATCGCTGGCAAAATCTTTATGCAGTCGCTTTGGAAGTGTGGCTTGGAATGGGATGAAGTAATACCAGAGGCGTTACGCGGTCGTTGGAGTTCTTGGATCTGTGGGTTGAAAAAGGTAAGGGACTTTTGTATCCCAAGATGTTATTTTTCTAATTTGTCTCATCGAGGTACAACCTTACATATATTTTGCGATGCAAGCGAGGTAGCAATGGCAGCGGTGGCATATTGGAGGCTCGATACTGACGGCGGAACTAAAATATCGTTTGTTACGGGAAAAAGTAATTGTGCCCCCAATAAGTTTATGACGATCCCAAGGCTAGAATTGCAGGCTGCGGTGATGGCTGTGCGGCTTAAAGCTGGCATCATCAAATACCACAATATTCAACCAGAACAAATTTGGTTTTGGACGGACTCCAGTACAGTGATTAAATGGCTCACATCAGATCATCGACGTTATAAACAGTTTGTGGCCAACCGAGTCGCGGAGATTTTGGAATCTTCACAAGAAGATCAATGGCGTTGGGTTCCAGGTGAAATGAATCCTGCTGATGATGGTACAAGACCGTGTACCGTATATAATCCTGATAGCCGATGGAAAAATGGACCGGGTTTTTTGCGTCGCCCATCAAATTTGTGGCCCTCTAGCGGTAATTCAACTGAAGAAACACACAGTGAAGAAGAACTACGCCAAGGACGTTTTGTGCTGTCCACTAAAACTATAAACATTTCGATTTTTGATGCGAAACGATTTTCGAAGTACCGGCGACTTAAAAGGTGTATGGCATGGGTATTTAGATACATAAAGAACTTGAAGTCGAAATGCAAACAACTGCCAGATTCAAAGGGGGATCTGTCTGTGGACGAAGAGGAATATGCTGAACGATTTATAATAAGGTCAGTGCAGAGAACTGCATTTAATAATGAATATTCCTGTCTTTTAGAGAAGATAAATGTGCCTCCAGACAGTCCCATAAAATCTCTTAACCCGTATATTGACGCATTTGAAAATCTACGCTGCGGTGGCAGGATCGATAACGCACCACTTATAACGTTTGGTACCAAAAGACCGTACATTTTGCCCAAAAGTGATCCATTGACCCACCTTATAGTTAAATGGTATCACGAAGGTCAACACCATATCAATGATGAGTCTGTGATCTGTCAAATACGCCTTAAATTTTGGATTCCATCAATACGTGTCGTGCTGAGAAGTGTCAAAGCTGCATGCTGTGGATGCAAACTAAGGAAATGTAAGCCCTTGCAACCTATAATGGGGCCCCTTCCAGAAGATCGTTTAAGTGCCTTTGTTCGTCCATTTTCTTATACTGGCTTGGACTATTTCGGCCCTGTCTTGGTGGCCGTACGCCGCAGTCATGAAAAGCGTTGGGTTGCACTATTTACGTGTTTGACAACTCGAGCTGTACATTTGGAGCTGTCCGTGGATCTGTCTAGCGATTCGTGTTTGCTGTGTATTCGCAATTTTATAAATCGTCGTGGTGTCCCCGTCCAGATGAGAAGCGACAACGGTACAAATTTTGTTGGTATTAATAAAGAGCTGGGCGAAGAAGAGAACTTTATTGATTTTGATAAAATTGATGCTGGTTTGAAACCTCTAGGCATAAAGTGGAAATTCAACACCCCTTCTGATCCCAGTGCTGGTGGCTCATGGGAACGTCTCGTCCAATCAATAAAGAGGGCTTTGTATGCAACACTAAAAGAGAAAACACCTCGGCCAGAAACATTGTATAGTCTATTAGTGGAGTGTGAAAATATTGTAAATTCGAGGCCTCTCACACATTTGCCTGTTACTCCGGATGAGCCAGAGCCGCTGTCGCCCAATCATTTTTTATTAGGCTGCCACAACTCTACACAGACTCCAGCTCCATTTAACCCAAGATTTTGCTCTTTAAGAAAGCAGTGGAGAATTCTACAAAACCTAAAAAATTGTTTATGGAAAAGATGGACGCTGGAATATTTGCCCGAGCTTACTCGAAGGACAAAATGGTGTCTCCCTGCTAAACCGTTGTCCACAGGAGCCTTAGTTTTGATCTGCGAAACTGACCAGCCGAGATCTAAATGGAAAAGAGGACGTATCGTACATTTGTTTGTGGGCAAAGATGGTGTTGCAAGATCAGCAGAGGTGAACACGAATACCGGGTGCCTGCGACGTCCTGTTTCAAAACTTGCAGTATTAGATGTTCAAGATGTTGGTGAAGTGGTCCACATGGAGACCATTCACGGAGGCGGGGATGTTGATAATGCCGATAACTCTCATCCCTGATCAGCTGTTTTGTTCTGTTTGCTTTGTTTATGTATTTTTATGTTTAATTATCATTTCCCCCAATTTCTCCTTTTGAGACAGTAAGGCCAACTTTTAAATTATTAATAATTATATATAGAAGCATTACGGCCATTTTATTATTGAAACTATTTAATGTTGGCGGCAGTTTGTTTAATGTCGTCCAAAAGATAAGATGTCCAACAAAATGTAAGTGGCCCGTAAATAAAAAAGAAACCTTTGTTAACCTATATCTTTTTAGAGAATAAATTACTCAAATTACTCAACTTAGTTTTATACGCATATCGACGGAGTTTTTTATTTAATTTGGAGGACGACAAACCTAGCAAGCCAAAAACTAACCCAAACAGCTACAGACCTATCAGTCTATTAAGTAACTTTGGTAAAATATTTGAAAAAATTCTACATTCTCGTCTTAGTGAATTTGTAACGACCAATTCTATTGTTGCTAAAGAACAATTTGGATTTAAAAAAGGACATAGCACTACTCACCAAATAAACAGAATTAAAAATCAAATAATCACCAATAAAAACAATAAACGTTCAACGGGTGTAATATTGTTAGATATTGAAAAGGCGTTTGACACCGTTTGGCATAATGGTCTCTTATTTAAACTTCTTGATGCAAATATACCAAAATATCTATGTAAACTTATTTCAGATTTCATTCACGACAGAAGCTTTAAAGTTGCAATTAATAATGAAACATCAACTCCAAAAACCATTACCTCAGGGTTACCTCAAGGATCAGTCTTGTCGCCATTGCTTTACTCGATATATACATCCGATTTTAAAGTCCCAAAATATATGAAAATTGCCTATTACGCAGATGACACTGCGTTAATTCTTCAAACAAACTTACAAGTGCACTCCTGAAGAAAATGGAAAAGGGACTTGTAAATTGCAGTAAATATTTCCACAAATGGAAAATCAAAATTAATCCAAACAAGACCCAAGCAATAATTTTTCCATTCAACAAATCTCCCAAAAGACTGCCAAGACGTCACCTTCTTATTGGAAATAATACCATAAATGTACTTAACGATGTCAAATATCTCGGAGTTGTCTTGGACAAAAAGCTTACATTTAAACAACATATTATGGCTACGTGCCAAAAAGCTATAAAATCATTTAAAGCATTATGGCCACTACTAAATAGAAGGTCATTTCTAAACCACCAAAACAAAAATCTACTCTTCAAGTGTTATAAGGCCGATATTAACATACGCGTGTCCTATTTGGAGTGACGCTGCCAACTGCCACCTAAAACGCTTACAAATTATACAAAACAAATGTCTTAAAATGATATATAAAAAGCACTGGAGGTATCCTACAAATCTTCTTCATGAAGAAACCGGTTATGAAAAAATTATCGATTTCATATCAAGGATTAATAACAATTACTTTGCCAAAATTGAAAATTCCTCTTACCCACTGCTAAGAGAATGTATAGAAATAACGTAAAATTAAAAAAGAAATCACCAAATTGAAAATTATATGCTTATAGAGGTCTATTATTACTAATAAACCTCCTATAAGCATATAAACATTTTCAGATAGTATTTGAATATATTAAATCATATAAAGGTTTTTTCCTCCCATTTTCCTTTAAAAATCATTAAAAAATAAAATAAAAGCTATTTAATATTTTTAGATCCTATGTATTATTTGTTGCAATATCTATATGAAAAGATAAGATCTCATATGTAAATATCAAATTTGTTAAAATATGTAAATAAAGGAAGAATATATAATTGAAAAAATACACTTTTTTTTATATAGTTAAAAAATTTTCTTGATTTAAAAATTTATATATTTTGTAAATTTACAATAAAAATTGTTATATTTCATAAATTTACCATAAAAATTGATATAGAAATATTTAAAAAGACAATAAAAAAAAATTTAACTAAAGCAAAAACATACGAGTTTTTCATTGAAACTTCTCTATCCAATATAAGGTAACTTTTACGTTCGCTGCTTAATAAATTATATTTTAACTCGGGATCTTTAAACAAAAAAAACCTTTGGCCCTTGTGCACATTAGGAATAAAAAGTTTACGGGAGCCAAAGTTTGGCATTTTCTGAAAAAATTAACTTAAAGAATTGTTAAAAAGTATTAGTTGTAAAATTAACTGAAAAAATAAGACATATTAAAATAAACCTTTTTTTATCTTTTAACATTTCACTTTTGTACTAAAATTCAACTACAAATGAAAATATATTTTAAACCCTCCGTAACTTTTTTTATTTTCGGTCGAGAATTACGTTTTATAGCAAAACTTAAAGGCTAAAGTCTCTCCTACCAAAAAAAAAACCGAATATCAAAATTCCAATCCAATCAAAAGTTATAGATTTTTGACCGCCTTCTCGTCAAATGGTCCACTGTGCGCCGCTCATTGCGTGGCCTCGGCCTAAGGTGTTTACTTTATTTTGACGCTCACAGTACATATAACCTGGGCGAATCATTTCTTGCAGATTTCCACACTACCTTAGAGGTACTGCAATAGCGCGTTAACCAATTTATTTAAAATGGCTGGTTCCCCATTAGGCCTATCCACCATTACGATACCCATGGTTATATTGAATTTGCAGTAACAAAACATGTATAAAAAACAAAATAGCGATGCACCAAATCGCTTCGCATCAAGAAACCATAGTAACGAAACATTTGTATTCCAAATACGGTCGGAAAAGGCATTTATTTTTGTTTTAGAATTGGTGAAAACAAAAATATATCTATGTACATATGTATATAATAAAATCGATGCAATCCTTAATTTGCCTAAAATACCAAGTTGAGCGTTTTTAATTTACATACATATACATATGTACTTATAGTCTTGTAAAAAATATATGTATATATAATTTTTATTTGAACCATATTGGTTGTATTAATTTTCCAAACGTTTTTATTAAAAAAAACTTATACTTACACTTCCACAACTCATAAAAAGTATCCGACTTGAACTTGAACAGAAACTGCAAACAATGAATAAAATATAGATACAAAAGAGCAAAAGTCAATTAGTCAAAAACCTGCGCAGATGATTTTTTTTCTTGGTGGCGGCTGACGGGAAAAATCGCGACGGCTAAGAACAGGCTATAATGCGAATGGAGATCCGCTAGACCCAAGAATGATAGAATCAGTGTTGCCATAATTTGAAATTGTGAAGATGCTAAATTACAAAAAAAAAGATACTAAAACGTACTGGAGTCAAAAAAATGCTAATTTTTTTTCAAATTTAATTAGCTTTATATTGAAAAATTAAATACTTATTAATTAATTAATAATTAATTAATATAAAACATAAGTTTCAATTTATTTTTTTTTTTTTTATTTTTTTTTCATTTTATTTAGTATATAACATTTATTTGTATTTACAGTTGATTATATATTTTAAGAGTTTAGGGACTATGTTCCTTTTCTACTTAGTAATTAAATTATAGTTTTAATATTTGCATTTCAAATTATTAATTGTGGAGGAAAAATTTAAAAAAAAACCTTTTTGAAGCAGGGGTATAAGATAAAATTTAGGATTGGATAAGGGGGTAAAATTACGATGAAAGTATTTCATTAATATGGGAATGTTGAGACAGTTCGCATCTTCTTCTGAAATTTTCAGTCAATCTGCTTATTTTTTCATTAATTTGTTCGATGTTAGCAATTATATGCAAACGTCTGGTGGAGTAATGCCAGGGAAGTTGAAATATCATTTTTAACAGTTTGTTCTGAGCTATTTGTAGCTTACTGATATGACATTTTGCAGCAGTGGACCAAACTGGACAACAGTAGAACATGATGGGATGGAAGATAGCTTTTATTATTTGCTTTTTGTTATCAGTATTTAGATCAGAATTTCGGTTTATCAGTGGGTACATAAGCCGTGTAGTTTTGTTTATTTTGTCGAGCAGATAGTGTATATGTTCATTAAAGTTTAATTTGGTATCAAGAATAACTCCAAGATATTTAACTTTACTTTCCCAAGAAATATCATAGCTCATAAACCTGAGCGGTGACTGTGGAATAAAACATGCTTTCCTTTTCCTCGTAAAATATATGGCTTGCGTTTTTTCGGGGTTTACTAGGATGTTCCATTTGTTAAAGTACTTGTTTAACTCAACTAATGCACTTTGTAGATTTGAAACGATGCTAGTTGCGTGAAGATCGGAGCTTAATATTGAAGTATCATCTGCAAAGATTGAAGTGGTACAATTTGGGAAGGTTGGAATGTCTGATGTAAAAATATTATATAATATTGGTGAAAGACATGAGCCTTGCGGACAACCTGCTGATATGTAGGTTTGTTGAGAACAAGTTTTACCCAAATATACCTGAAACGACCTGCCATGCAAAAAACTTTGTATTATTTTTATTATTTCCAAAGGAAAGTTACTTCCTTTTAATTTTAAAATGAGGCCATCGTGCCAGACTGAGTCAAAAGCAGCTTTTATGTCTAGCAGTACCATACCGGATGATTTTCCATTTCGAAAATTATTTTTGACCAAATTCCTGATTTTTTTCAAAGGTTGGCATGTATTGTGTTCACTTCTAAATCCAAATTGTTGTATTGGAAGTATATTATTTGAATCAATAAATATAGATAATTTTTCTTTTATAATTTTTTCTAATATTTTGCTCACAGAAGAAAGCAGACTTATTGGTCTGTATGAAAGAGGTGAGTTAGATGGTTTATTTGGTTTTGGTATTGCTATTGTTTTGGATATTTTCCAGGAATTTGGGAAGTAACATTGTTTTAAACATCCATTAAAGATAGTTGTAAGATATGTTATAGCTTTTTTTGGTAGCTTTTTTAAGCATTTATTATTAATTTGATCCAGTCCTGGTGACTTTTTCGTCTTTAAATTTTTAATAATTGGCGCTATTTTCTCATGCGTTACGAAGTAACAATTTTGAGGACTTGTTTCCACTGATCGCACAAAGTCTGCTGTATTGTTCACTTCTAAAACAGTTTCTGTATCGCTAAGATGAGATGAAAGACAATGGTTCATTTTAAAATTGTGAGCTAAGATTTCACACTTATCTTGCTGGGTGTAATACGTTTCATTATTTTGTTTAAGTATCGGCATATTTTTAGATTTCTTTCTTAATATTTTAGAAATTTTCCAAAACGAAGAAGAAAATTTATCCAATGTTGACAGCATACTATTCCAGGACTTATTTTTAAAGTCATTTATTTCTTTTGTGATCTGGTTGTTCAGTCTCGCCATTTGTTGGTGGTCATAACTATCCCTATAGCGTTTCCAATTCCGCCTGAATCTGTTCCTAATTTGTATCATCAATTTGATGTTATGAGGTAATGGTTTTGACGATGGTGTAATTCTGCGTTTAGGCACACTGTTTTCTATTGCTATTTTAATGTTTTCATTGAAAATATTTATCATGCTATCGATCTGAGTGCAATCATTTATTTCACTTACTTCACGTCCTCTTGGCAGATTTCTTTTAATGAACCTAGAAAATCGGGTCCAGTTAGCTTTATTAAAATCGTAGTATAGATCATCCAAAAAAACACACCTTAAATCAATCTCACTACTAATAGGTAGGTGATCAGAGCTTAGATCATTTATCACTCTAACTGCAGACATGTTAATCGCTACATTTGTTAGAAAAAAGTCTAGAGTAGACCCTTGTTTATTTGGATCTGATGGTATGTACGTGTGTTCGTGGGGAAAATTTATTTGGGTTTGATTTAATTGCAGTTTTCCATACAATATATTTCCCCAACAATTGTTTCTTATACAGCCCCAGTAGCTGTGCCTGCAGTTGAAATCGCCCCCTATAATATATTTATGATTTGATGCTGTTAATTTTCGAAGATCATTAGTAAAGGCTTGTGTTTTAGATTGGTCGTGTCCCGATGAACCCCCTGGAAAGTAACAGGAGTAGATGTGTACAAAATCATTAACATTTTGGATTATAACACCTACATTTTCAATTAATGATGTATTTATTACAGGTAATAGTTGATGTTTAATATTTTTTTTAACAAGAATTGCTACTCCCCCACCTCTGCCTTCTTGACGGTCATTTCTATAGCAATAGTAATTTTGGTTTCTTATTGAAATATTTTCATTAAGCCATGTTTCGCATAACATACAGACATCAACATTGTTTTCTTCCAAAAACTGAAACAATTCTAATTTTTTGTTGCGTACTCCTCGTGCGTTCCATGATACTATTTTGGTTTTCGCATTCATTGAAAAAGAAATTTACAAGCTAGGTCGGTTACAACCTTAAACTGATCTTCTCTAGATTTGCAATTTCCTAGTCTAGAAATCAGTTCAAACGTAAGATCTTTTATTTCTTCAATAGAAAACATGTTGTTTGTGTTATTATTTCCATTAGTACCATTTGTTGTAGTACTGAATGGTAGATTATAATTTAAATTTGGAGCGTTTGCCCTAACATTTTGGTTTAACGCGTTGGGGAAGTTACCATTGTAATTTGCAGTGGTATTATATGTTCGACTGGCTACCCTGCGCGTTTTCGGTTGTGTGCGCCGTCGTATCTGCATGTAGGTACCTCTACTTGGGCATTCGAGAGACATGGCTTTATGAGGACCATTGCAATTTGCACATTTTTCGAAAGATGCGTTACATTCTACAGTTTTGTGTTCCCCTGCACAGTGGGCACAGAATGATTTTACCTTACATTTACTTGAACCGTGTCCATACATTTGACAGTTATAACATTGTGTCACCCTCGACTTGTTGGGCTTTTGGTACTCCCACCTGACTTTAATATAATTTATGACCGAGTAATTTTCCCGCAATTCCTTTAACGTAATAGTTTTATGTTCGAAATACACAATATATATAACTATTTCATTACGATTTTCTCTAGTTTTTGTAACGATTTTAACATCAGAACATTTCAATCCTAATGATGTAAGTTCATGTTTTATTACTTTTGGGTCTGTTTTATCCAAACCTAAAAGGACAGCTTTATAGGGTTTTTCACTTTTAGTGGCATATGTGAAATATTCCAATTGAAATGTTTTTGTTAATGACTCACAAATGTCGTCAAAGTCTTTTTTATTGGTACAGAAAAGTTTTAGACCAATAGATATTTTTCGTATTGAATATTCTTTTATATTTAATATTCTGCATACTTCATGGACTTGCTCTGTTTTGCATTTAAGTATAGTTATTGGTGGTATTTTAACTTTTACGGTGGTATCGATAACAACTTCGTCATCTTGATCGTCGATTGTTTGTAGAGGTGCATAATAATTTTGATTTGCAGTTCTCTGAGAACTGTTTGGTTTTGTTTTTTTAGTCATGCTCTGACTAGCAGAGGCATCGACATCACTCGCTCGCACGCGTTTAATTTTGTTGTTTTTTGTAGTTGTTTGTTTTTATTAAAAATGTTTTACAAAAGTAAGGAAAAAAGAAAAAGTAGCTGTAAACTGAGTTTTACAAGAAGACAATAAATCACGACCATACGCATTAAATGCTAGTACGAGACTGAAGTTTCAATTTATATTTCTAAAATTTTAATTTAAATTCATCTTTAATTTTTTTTAACAAAAAATTGAGTTTTTTTTAATTAAATTAATTATTTTTAATATTAGAGGTACAGTTCGAATCTAACTCTCTTTTTTCGAACGTTCGTGTAAATAATTAAAGCGCTTAGAGTACAACTATTTAAAATTAAAAAAGTGTATATTTTTGTTTTGCAATTGCCTATTCTTGATCTCATTTGAACTCACGTGGTAGACAATCCAGCTTTAAACAGGAATAAAAATTTAGCGATGGCCCGAGGGGCCAAATCTTCATCAGAAAGAAAGCTTGTAAACAAGAAGATGACAAAACTTCCTCCGGGTTTTGTTAACCCGAACATAGCGTCAACTTCAAGCAACAGATTTAGCCTGCTTGCTGGCCTCAATGATATGGACGTAACTCCCGTATCAAATATGAACGATGTTAAGGAACACAAACCTCCACCCATTGTAGAAGCTAACGCTTCATTTACAGAAATACAAAAGCTGCTTGGTAAGGATTGTATTTTCAAACGTACTTCAATTGGTACTAAAATTTTTGCTCCAAGTAAAGAAATGTAAGAATGCTACAACCAAATTCTTAAAGAGAGTAAGTTGGAGTTTCACTCTTATGGCTCCAAAGATAATAGGTTATACACCACTTTTTACACGGTTTACCTCGCATAAAAACTGAGGACATCACCGCAGAGCTAAAAAACTACAACCTGTCCCCTTCTTCCGTAGCTAAAATAGTCACCAAATTCAGTTCGAACAACAATGCAGTTTAGAAAGTTCAATTTGTACGTAAAAATTTTAACCCAACTGCCTTAAGAAACGTAAGAACAATTTCAAATATTATAATTTCCTGGAAAAAATACAAATCTAGATCCAGAAATAAACCAACTCAATGCAGGAACTGCTTAATGTATGGCCATCGCGGAGAACATTGTCATCGTAGTGCTGCGTGTATGATATGTGCAGAACAACATCATACAAGTGTGTGTCCGTTTAACACAAATGAAAAAAGATCAGCTGTTTTTACATGCTTTAATTGCAAAAAACATTTTTTTTTTAGTAGTAGTAGTAGTATTTATTATACTTTAATTTAAAACTAATAATTAATATTTAACAATTTTTATACAACTTCTTGATTTGTGTTATTATATCTTAAAAATTGTGTGACATTTCTTTTAAAAACATTAACATTTCTTTCAAATTTGACATAGTTAGGTAACGTATTATATATTTTTAGTCCCTTGAAGAAGAGAGATCTTTGCATTGCTGTTGTTGTCACCCTTTGTAATCTAAAGTTTTCCGCGTTTCTTAAGTTACTAGAACAAGAGTAACTTCTAAAAGTCAGAACAATAGCAGGCAACAACAACAAATAACTAATTTCAATTAAAGGTAGGAGATTTCCCTAATTTAAGAAACAACAACTCAAATTGTAATAATAACATCAGTAATAACACAATAAATAACAGCAAAGCCACATATGTATGCTAACCAGCTGAGAACAACGATTTATTTAGCATCGATGAGCTTTTTGACATTTTCACTACAGCTACGGATGATTTGCATAGGTGCACTTCAAAAGTACAACAAATCAAAGTTGTAATGTCAATGGTAAAATACGCCCACGGATTATACTAATAATTTAAACGAATTCAAAATGCTTCACTTGAATGCTAATGGCATTTCAAACTTTTCTAAATTAAAACAATTTGAGATCCTAATTGAACGAGAAAATATTAAAATAGCGTCTTTGAATGAAACATTTTTTTCAGAAAATCATAGACCCTATTTTAAAAATTATTATTTATATAGAAGTGACAGAACAGATGCAAGAGGAGGAGGAGTAGCTCTGTTAATTCATAAATCTGTCGCTCATAAAAACCTCTTTATATCAAACACCTCATCAATCGAAAACATCTCAATTGAAGTTATTATAAATAATATACCTATTGTTGTATCTTCGTTATATTCGCCATTATATACCCGTAACTTCTGTGCTGATATCTTGAACCTAACACCTTCCACCAAAGAATATATAGTTTATGGTGACCTAAATGCCAAACATTGTTCTTGGAATTGCCGTTCAAATAATACTGCAGGAATTGCACTCAACAACCTACAGCAATCAAGCAATTTTTTCATTCACTATCCTAATAGTCCAACCCTATTCCCCCATCAACACAATCGCGAAGCATCCACAGTCGATATTATTTTAAGCAATTCTGCTTTAAGTATAGACGTAAAAACAATGGATTACGAAATACCATCAGACCATCGCCCCATTATATGCACACTTAAAAGATCAATGGCCTTGCAGGTTGACCTCAATTATGATTATAGTGCAACCAACTGGAACATTTTTATGAATTTTTTAGACAATAAAATCACGTTATATTCGGATATATACAATACCACGGTAGTTATTGATCAGGAAATCCAAAAATTTATAAATGTAGTTTTCGAAGCAAGGGATGTGTCCACACCTAAAATAACTCAACAAAATAATTACACATTACCAGAAAGTACTGTGAAATATATTAAACTAAGAACAAGCTTTAAAAGAAAAAGCCAACGATCTTCAAATATAGCCGAGCAAACTTTTTATAATCAATGTACTAAGTTTCTAAGTAACATGATTGATAAAAGTATTAATTCGGAACGCAATAAGAAATGGTGTCAATTATTATCCAATTTAAAACCAGGTGATAAATCATTCTGGAAAATAAGCAGGAACTTGCGAGGAAAGGGAAAAATCAAATCTCTCACTTTAAAATTGAAAATACAAAAATATCATCTGATAGGGGCAAGGCTGAAATCCTGGCAAATACATTTGTCCAAGCAAATAACCTCACTTCGAACTACAGCCACTAAGCGGACACATTAATAAATACAACAGTAAATAATTTTAAAAAGGAAAATCCTAGTTCTGAATCAGCTATTTATACATCTCTTGAAGAAGTAATGAATATTGTCTCATCAATAAAACCCTCAAAATCCCCTGGTCTTGACAATGTTCCGAACCTGCTCTTAAAGAAACTACCACTCAAAGCTCTAAAATTACTGGTTATAATATTTAACAGCTGTATCAAACTCAACTATTTCCCAAACCATTTCAAAAATGCTAAGGTTATAGCCATAAACAAACCTAGTAAGCCAAAAAATAGCCCAAACAGCTACAGACCTATTAGTCTACTAAGTAACTTAGGTAAAATATTTGAAAAATACTACATTATCGTCTTAGTGAATTTGTAACGAACAATTCTATTGTTGCCAAAGAACAATTTGGATTTAAAAAGGGCATAGCACTACGCACGAAATAAACAGAATTAAAAATCAAATAATCACAAATAAAAACAATAAACGTTCAACGGGTGTAATATTGTTAGATATTGAAAAAGCGTTTGACACCGTTTGGCATAATGGCCTAGTATTTAAACTTCTTGATGCAAATATGCCAAAATATTTATGCAAACTTATTTCAGATTTCATTCACGGCAGAAACTTTAAAGTTGCGATTAATAATGAACCATCATCTCCAAAAACCATTACCACAGGGTTACCTCAAGGATCAGTCTTGTCGCCATTGCTTTACTCGATATATACAATTTTTCAATTATATATTCTTCCTTTATTTACATATTTTAACAAATTTGATATTTACATATGAGATCTTATCTTTACATAGATATTTCAACAAATAATATATAGGATCTAAAGACATTAAATAGTTTTTATTTTATTTTTTAATGATTTTTAAAGGAAAATGGGAGGGAAAAAACCTTTATATGATTTAATAAATTCAAATACTATCTGAAAATATTTATATGCTTATAGAAGGTTTATTAGAAATAATAGACCTCTATAAGCATATAATTTTCAATTTGGTGATTTCTTTTTAATTTTTACGTTACTTCTCTACATTCTCTTATCAGTGGGTAAGAGGAATTTTCAATTTTGGCAAAATAATTGTTGTTAATCCTTGTTATGAAATCGATAATTTTTTCATAACCTGTTTCTTCATGAAGAAGATTTGTAGGATACCTCCAGGGCTTTTTATTTATCATTTTAAGACATTTGTTTTGTATAATTTGTAAGCGTTTTAGGTGGCAGTTGGCAGCGTCACTCCAAATAGGACACGCGTATGTTAATATTGGCCTTATAACACTTTTGAATAGGAGATTTTTATTTTTGGGGTTTAGAAATGACCTTCTATTTAGAAGTGGCCATAATGCTTTAAATGATTTTATAGCTTTTTGGCACGTAGCCATAATATGTTGTTTAAAAGTAAGCTTTTTGTCCAAGACAACTCCGAGATATTTGACATGATTAACTACATCTATGGTATTATTTCCAATATGAAGATGACGTCTTGGCAATCTTTTGGGAGATTTGTTGAACGGAAAAATAATTGCTTGGGTCTTGTTTGGATTAATTTTGATTTTCCATTTGTGAAAATATTTACTGCAATTTACAAGTCCCTTTTCCATTTTCTTCAGGAGTGCACTTGTAAGTTTGTTTGAAGAAATTAACGCAGTATCATCTGCGTAGTAAGCAATTTTCATATATTTCGGGACTTTGAAATCGGATGTATATATCGAGTACAGCAATGGCGACAAGACTGATCCTTGAGGTAACCCTGTGGTAATTGTTTTTGGAGATGATGTTTCATTATTAATGGCAACTTTAAAGCTTCTGCCGTGAATGAAATCTGAAATAAGTTTGCATAAATATTTTGGTACATTTGCATCAAGAAGTTTAAATACTAGGCCATTATGCCAAACGGTGTCAAACGCTTTTTCGATATCCAACAATATTAGACCCGTTGAACGTTTATTGTTTTTATTGCTGATTATTTGATTTTTAATTCTGTTTATTTGGTGAGTAGTGCTATGCCCTTTTTTAAATCCAAATTGTTCTTTAGCAACAATAGAATTGGTCGTTACAAATTCACTAAGACGAGAATGTAGAATTTTTTCAAATATTTTACCAAAGTTACTTAATAGACTAATAGGTCTATAGCTATTTGGGTTATTTTTGGGCTTGCTAGGTTTGTTGACAGCTATAACCTTAGCATTTTTGAAATGATTTGGGAAATAGTTGAGTTTGATGCAGCTGTTAAATATTATAACCAGTAATTTTAGAGCTTTGAGTGGTAGTTTCTTTAAGAGCAGGTTGGGAACATTGTCAAAACCAGGAGATTTTGAGGGTTTTATTAATGAGACAATATTCATTACTTCTTCTAGAGATGTATAAATTGCTGACTCAGAAGTGGGATTTTCCTTCTTAAAATTATTTACTGTTGAATTTATTACTATATCCGCTGAGTGGTTGTAATTCGACGTGAGGTTATTTGCTTTGACAAATGTATTTGCCAGGACTTCAGCCTTGTCCTTATCAGATGTTATCCTTGTATTTCCAACCTCAAGGTGAGAGATTTGATTTTTTCCTTTTCCTCGCAAGTTCCTGCTTATTCTCCAAAATGATTTATCACCTGGTTTTAAATTGGATAATAATTGACACCATTTGTTATTGCGTTCCGAATTAATTCTTTTATCAATCATGTTACTAAGAAACTTAGTACATTGATTATAAAAAGTTTGCTCGGCTATATTTGAAGATCGTTGGCTTTTTCTTTTAAAGCTTCTTCTTAGTTTAATATATTTCACAGTACTTTCTGGTAATGTGTAATTATTTTGTTGGGTTATTTTAGGTGTAGACGCATCCCTTGCTTCGAAGACTACATTTATAAATTTTTGTATTTCCTGATCAATTACTACCTTGGTATTGTATATATCGGAATATAACGTGATTTTATTGTCTAAAAAATGCATATAAATGTTCCAGTTGGTTGCACTATAATCATAATAATTGAGGTCAACCTGCAAGGCCATTGATCTTTTAAGAGTACATATAATGGGGCGATGGTCTGATGGTATTTCGTAATCCATTGTCTTTACGTCTATATTTAAAGCGGTATTGCTTAAAATAATATCGACTGTGGATGCTTCGCGATTGTGTTGATGAGGGAATAGGGTTGGACTATTAGGATAGTGTATAAAAAAATTGCTTGATTGCTGTAGATTGTTGAGTGCTATTCCTGCAGTATTATTTGAACGGCAATTCCAAGAGCAATGTTTGGCATTTAGGTCACCAAAAACTATGTATTCTTTGGTGGAAGGTGTTAGGTTCAAGATATCAGCACAGAAGTTATGGGTATATCTTGGTGAATATAACGAAGATACAACAATAGGTCTATTATTTATAATAACTTCAATTGATATGTTTTCGATTGATGAAGTGTTTGATATAAAGAGGTTTTTATGAGCGACAGATTTATGAATTAACAGAGCTACTCCTCCTCCTCTAGCATCTGTTCTGTCACTTCTATATAAATAATAATTTTTAAAAAAGGGTCTATGATTTTCTGAAAAAAATGTTTCATTCAAAGACGCTATTTTAATATTTTCTCTTTCAATTAGTATTTCAAATTGTTTTAATTTAGAAAAGTTTGAAATGCCATTAGCATTCAAGTAAATCATTTTGAATTCGTTTAAATTATTAGTATAATCCATGGGCGTATTTTACCATTGACATTACAACTTTGATTTGTTGTACTTTTGAAGTGCACCTATGCAAATCATCCATAGCTGTAGTGAAAATATCAAAATGCTCATCAATGCTAAATAAATCGTTGTTTGTTTTCAGCTGGTTAGCATATGTAGCTTTGCTGTTATTATTGATGTTATTGTTACAATTTGTGTTGTTGTTTCTTAAATTAGGGAAATCTCCCACATTAAATTGAAATGAGTTATTTTGTTGTTGTCTGCTTTTATTCGGACTTTTAGAAGTAACTCTTGTTCTAGTTTCCAAATAGAGAGAACGTAACGGACAGTTGATATCGTTTGCAGAGTGATCAGTTCTCTCTTTTCCTTGTTTTTTGCAATTAAAGCAAGTAAAAACAGCTGGCCTTTTTTCATTTGTGTTAAACGGACACACACTTGTATGATGTTGTTCTGCACATATCATACATGCAGCACTTCGATGGCAATGTTCACCGCCATGGCCATACATCAAGCAGTTCCAGCATTGAGTTGGTCTGTTCTTGGATTTCGTTTTGTATTTTTTCCAAGAAATTATAATGTTAGAAATTGTTCGTACATTTTTTAAAGCAGTTGGATTAAAATTTTTACGAACAAATTGAACTTTGTAAACTGCATTATTGTTTGAACTGAATTTGGTGACTATTTCAGTTACGGAAGAGGGGGATAGGTTGTAGTTTTTTAGCTCCTTGGAGATTTCCTCAGAGCTTATGCGGGGTAAACCGTGTAAAAAGGTGGTGTATAACCTATTTTCTTTGGAGCCATAAGAATGAAACTCCATCTTATTCTCTTTAAGTATTTGTTTGTAGCATTCGTACATTTTATTACTAGGAGCAAAAATTTTGGTACCAATTGAAGTACGTTTGAAAATGCAATCCTTACCAAGCAGCTTTTGTATATCTGTAAATGAAGCATTAGCTTCTACAACAATCGGTGGAGGTTTGTGTTCCTTAACATCGTTAATATTTGATACGGGAGTTACGTCCATATCATTGAGGCCAGCAAGCAGGCTAAATCTGTTGCTTGAAGTTGACGCCATGTTCGGGTTAACAAAACCCGGAGGAAGTTTTGTCATCTTCTTATTCACAAGCTTTCTTTTTGATGAAGACTTGGCCCCTCGGGCCATCGCAAAATTTATATTCCTGTTTTAAGCTGGATTGTCTACCACGTGAGTTCAAATGAGATCAAGAATAGGCAATTGCAAATACAAAAATATACACTTGTTTTTAATTTTAAATAGTTGTACTCTAAGCGCTTTGATTTTTTACACAACCGTTCGTAAAGAGAGTTAGATTCGAACTGACTCGATATATACATCCGACTTTAAAGTCCCGAAATATATGAAAATTGCTTATTACGCAGATGATACTGCGTTAATTTCTTCAAACAAACTTACAAGTGCACTCCTGAAGAAAATGGAAAAGGGACTTGTAAATATTTTCACAAATGGAAAATCAAAATTAATCCAAACAAGACCCAAGCAATAATTTTTCCATTCAACAAATCTCCCAAAAGACTACCAAGACGTCATCTTCTTATTGGAAATAATACCATAAATGTACTTAATCATGTCAAATATCTCGGAGTTGTCTTGGACAAAAAGCTTACATTTAAACAATATATTATGGCTACTTGCCAAAAAGCTATAAATTCATTTAAAGCATTATGGTCACTACTAAATACTAAACCCCAAAAACAAAAATCTACTCTTCAAAAGTGTTATAAGGCCGATACTAACATACGCGTGTCCTATTTGGAGTGACGCTGCCAACTGCCACCTAAAACGCTTACAAATTATACAAAACAAATGTCTTAAAATGATAAATAAAAAGCCCTGGAGGTATCCTACGAATCTTCTTCATGAAGAAACAGGTTATGAAAAAATTATCGATTTCATAACAAGGATTATTAACAATTACTTTGCCAAAATTGAAAATTCCTCCTACCCACTGATAAGAGAATGTAGAGAAATAACGTAAAATTAAAAAGAAACAACCAAATTGAAAATGATATGCTTATAGAGGTCTATTATTTTAAATAAACCTCCTATAAGCACATAATTATTTTTCAGATAGTATTTGAATTTATTAAATCATATAAAGGTTTTTTTCCTCCCATTTTCCTTTAAAAATCATTAAAAATAATATAAAAACTATTTAATATCTTTAGATCCTATGTATTATTTGTTGCAATATCTATATGTAAAGATAAGATCCCATATGTAAATATCAAAATTTGTTAAAATATGTAAATAAAGGAAGAATATTTAAATGATTGAAAATTGAAATTGAATTTAATATTAGAGGGATTGTTTTCTAATTTCAAATATGAATTTACATTATCAAAAGATACGATTATATTACTATAATTGGTTTATGGAATCTAATATTTCTGTGATGTCTTCATCTTCAAGTTCTTCTTGGCTCTGATATTTTTCTGGCGATCGACTTTTATCAACGACATCGCTCGGTATATTATAAGTGTAACAGCACCCATTTTTCAATTTCAAACCTTTTATACGTATTACAGAACATACCCAGCAAAACTTTCCATTACATGTAATGAGCTTTAGAATAAGAAATCAAAAGTGTTCAGTAGTTACATTTCCATTACAAAACCCATTACTTTAACATGGGGGTGTCATTGGAGGAAAGGCCTTACCGGCACCTTACTAGGTACTAATACAAATAACTAGTTACTTTATAGATAACAACAAGGGTTTTGAGTAATTTGTTACATGTAGGGAGTAAAGTAATTTTCTGTAGAAACAACACATTGACACCGCACAATCTGTTGTAAATAATGTAATGTAAAACTTAACAGATTTTGCTGCGTTTATTGTCAAATAATGACTATCGCCGCGAAATAGTTTGTTTTATTAAATTTAACTCATTATTTATAGTTTTTACTAATACAAACAGTGGTCATTACCCGTAAGTATATACATAAATCATTATCAGGAAGTCCTTACATTTAGCTTGAAATTATTCAAAAGATATGGGGTTAAAATTACCAAGTAATGGAACGGTAATAACTAATCATTACCAAGGTTTTGCTGGGTAACAACTCGGATTTTATTCTGTTCAAAGTTTGCTTTTAACTAAAGCCATTAAACTAAACAAACGTTCAACTTCGGCTTTTGAGAAAGACAAAACTTACAAAGAAATACAAATATTGATAACTCTTTAAATGGATTTTCGCTAATAGAATTTTTGTTAACTTCAATCCATAAAAAGGTTGTATTCAGTGTTGTATCCCAATATTGTTCTGTGATATAACTCCATTGGATTTGAATTTTATCTGTTTCAGATGATCTAAATTTAAACTCTTCTAATATATTGGTTATCATTTCTTTTACCCCGTTTGATGTGTTTTGTATTTAAAATTTTGGCATTTTTTTAGTACAATAATATATTTTGCCAATCGACTTTTTAATTCATTAAAAACTGGTGTTGGTGTTTACATTCTTCTATTTCAAAATGTTTTGTTATATTTGTTGAAAGAAATGAGCAGAGTGGTAAAAAGACTAGTACACAAAATTCTCGTATTACACTTTGAGAAATTAAAACATATCAATACCATTAAAATTAAAATTGTGTATTCAAAAATAACGAAAAAAATCAAAAAAAAAAGATGCTAAAAGCAACTTTTTATTAATAAAAGATGCTAAGTTAGCATCTAGCATCATTTCATAAATTTTGGATGCTAAACGACAAAAAAAGAAAAAGTTGCTAAATCTAGAAACTAAAATGTGAAATGGCAACACTGGATAGAATACAAGGTTACGGTATCCCGCGGACACTTAAAATTTTCAGCGCCTGGTGGTAATGTGACGTCACGCAAACTGTGTTCCTATTAGTTAATAATTTTCAGCTGTCAAACTCTTGTTTATGTGTATCACAGTTTATACCAGTTGTGACAGCTTGACAGCTGTCAAAAAAGTAATCTCGAACCGTATGGTTTTGTTTACCTTTTTCTCCATTTTGTTTTGGTAAAGAAGTGCGAAAGAGATTAAAAAAATAGAATATACAAAATATAATGTGTGCAAGTGAACAGCTATAGAACATGTTTTCAACCACTGACAGCATAAAAAATAAAAACAATGGAAATTTAGTGAGTATAAACATTGAAAAAAATTCATAAAATTGTATTTTTGACAAATTAACATTAAATTTAGTAATCTGTGGTATTTCCTTTTCAGAAATAAAAGGTATAATAGGTGCATATTAAAACCTAAAGCTTGTGATTGTGATACTACCAGTAATGTTGGTATAAATGCTGGTAAATTTGCCAGTTACATTCACCACTGCTCAACCCAGGGCCGAAAGGAAGGAATCAAAAATTACTATAGTTGAGCTAACTATTGGTCCAGTTGCTGGTGGCGAGTCACGAAACTTTTCGCAAGTTGAATTGTGGTATTAATGCTTTGGATTATGACTTGCGCGTGAGTGGTCCTAAATCGAAATTTGTCCGGTATTATTGAATGCTTTGGGCACTACACCATTGGCTTTATAAATAAAACATTAATTGGCACTTTTTTTACTCCTATAAGTAGACATCCAGCTGAAAAAGGAATAAAAATTAGCCGCAACTGAAGACTAAATCTCAAATATAACAACAGATATCTACAATTGAGAACGCTTCTAAACAACAGCCTGTTGAACAGATTTAATTTTATAAAGGCTAGTAAACCCTTAAAAATGTGAGTTCCAAAAATTAACAATTACGAACAACAAATACAAAACCACCAAGAACTACAAAAATTGATTGAGTATTTGGAAATGGGATTGAAGTATAAAGAAAAAAAACTTCAGTAAAATGTAAAACAGACAAAACAACAAATGACTTACAAAAATTAGTAGATGGACTACAAGCAGAAGTAGCTAAGAAAGCCCAACTTAAAGTTGAAAAGGTAGCAGAAAATTTCAGTGGCATAGAAAAGGATTTGTTGTAACAATTGCAAGAACCAAAAGCAGAAAAACAATGTAAGTTAATAATATATATAAACATTTTGAAATCACTGATATTCATATATGCACTGCATTTGTTTTTAAACCTAACAGTGACGATTATATAATCGAAGTTTTAAACAAAACTCTTTCAGTTTTCTTTGCTACAAAATATTTTTCTGCCTCTTCTGTGCATGATATGATAATCATTGTTTATTAAGATATTTAGTATTGATTGTTATTTATTTTTTAAATTTGTGTACTTATAGCAACAGGAAAAATTGTTGAGTACAATAAGCAAAGCTGCTGTTGGAGGCAGTTTTTCGGATAAAGGAATAGATCAAAAAGACTTGCGGGATGTGCCTAAACGTTTGTGTCCAGAGGCAGTAAAAGCTTGTGCTGGCACAGCCCTATCAGTACCTTTAAATCAGTGGGTAGAACCGGTCTTCACAACCCAGATTCGACAGCAACCGCAAATTTGTAGTAGTCACAAATCTGCACAATCTAACAGCGCATATAGCCCATCCGACCCACAACACACCACACAACAACGCCAATGGCACTCCAGCAGTAGCATCGGCGCTTGAGGAGACATTTCGACCACCTAATTGTAAAAGTTATTTTAAAAAAACCATTGAATTTTAATAAAAAACAGTATATTGACTTTTATAAAAGATGTTTATTTGTTATAAATATGTAAGAAAAATTTTATAGTTACAATATTATTGGTAAAATAAACATTATTTATGAAAACAACATCTTCCAGTGGTGTAGAAATTGATTTTTTTCGACCTTCTCTGGTCTAGATCCGTCATGTTCTGTTAGAAACAGTACCACCTCGCGAAGGATGTGGTTCTTCACCACGCATGACGGTCTTGGGTAAGGAGAAGCTATGTATTTAAAATGCATAGGTGCATTGTCTTACACTATGTATCGCGCTACACTTACCCCTGGATTGCAGCGAGTGACAATACAATTTGTTTTATAATTAAATTAAAATCAATAGTTTAATTTTTGAAAGTATATGTTTTGTTTTACAAACAAAAAAAAAACGTCGTGTTGTTCACTCTCTGAAATTCCTAGGTCCCAAAATATTTATCGGTCCACCCACAACCAAAAGCTAAAAATAAAAATTAAAAATTCATAAAAAATAAAAATTCATAAAAATTAAAACGTATCAAATAAAAAATTTACAAAAAATAAAAATTCATAAAAATTTAAAAATCATAAAAAATAAAAATTCATAAAAATTTTAAAGTATAAAAATAAAAAATTAACAAAAATTAAAAAGTATAAAAAATTCACAAAAATAAAAATTCATAAAAATTAAAAAATCATAAAAAATAAAAATTCATAAAAATTGTAAAGTATAAAAATAAAAAATTCACAAAAATTAAAAAGTATAAAAATAAAAAATTCACAAAAATTTAAAAGTATAAAAATAAAAAATTCACAAAAATTAAAAAATAAAAATACACAATTCAAATACTCTACTAACAAAAAACGAACAAATTTTAAAATTAGTTAATGTTGAAAATTAAATAATATTGTTATATAATACATGCAAATAAAAAAAATATTTACAACATTTAGTAATGAAAATATAATGTGCGTGTTTTTCACATTTGTATAATTAATTGTGCTGTAGAGTTTGTGTTAATATTTAAGTGCATTTGTTAGTATAAAATTAAAAAAATATGCTGAACTAAAGCTTAAACTCAAATAAATCAAATAAAAGGTATCGTACGAAAAACGGACTAACTGGGCAAAATGAAATTGACCGACTTAACAACATCTCAAATTCAATACAAGGGCACCCTTTGTATCAGAACGGACGGACAGTATAAAATAAAATAACATATTAAAGTCATCACAAGATCAACTATGGAATCACTTTTTTGGAATAAATTTACTTGTGTGATATACACAGAAATTCTCGTAAAAACTCGAGTTTGAATGAAACTTTAATTTATCCGGAATTTGTGATTATCCGTAATGCTCTCATCATCGAGCATTCCGAATAACAGGGCTTTTACTGTATGAACAACAAACACTAAACAAGATCTGAATATCAATTTAATATAGAAAAAATAACAATTTTAGAATATGCAAAAAATATATAAATATAGACATACCGGTTCGGATCCCTCGGTAACGTATGGAGTTTTGCCTCCCCAAGATCACAACCCATTAAACACACACTATATTAAAAAAAAATATATATATAAATAACATTGTTTAATTTTTTACTAATTCAAGTTCGTATCTACTTATATGCATTATAATTTTTAGGAGAATAATGTATAAATACCCACTTAGAAGCTTATAGTTAAACAAGTATGAAATTATAGTCGCTTTAGACCGACTATACGATACCCTATACCATGCGTTCACAGGCCCTATCTCTAAGGCCCAACTAATTGGATATAGAAAATAAGCATAAATCAAATTTTAACATAGACAGATTTTCACCTATTTAAATAGCGTTCATCCTATGGCCGATAGACGCTTATATACTACATTGCATCAAAATATATTCATATTTGCGAGCTGTAGTTTAATTACAAGGTTTACATGGACACAGAGACGGACGGACGGACATTGCTAAATCAACTCACAAAGTGATTGAGCCAATCGGTATAATTAAAGATGGTTACAAACATCAGCACTAAGTCATTATACCCTAACCACAAAGCGAATACATTAAAATTGTAGTGGGTGTTAACTGTAACTTGTCTTCGGTTAATATATTTTCTCTTGTTAAAAGAGCTTCTCCAACCGTACCGACCAATACATTCTTTAATTCAGCATTAACTTGTCTGAAATTTGAATTGGCCATGAAAGTTGGTGCGCTCTTCTTTGTTTCTGTAATTCCTCTATGTTCTAACTCTGCAGAATCCTTTCTCCCTCTATTTGTCCGCCTCAGGAGGTTCTTCTAACACTTAAGTTTTCACGGTGGTCATTTGTCACACCTAGATTTGTTGGGCAAACAACCATTGGTGTACCTGTTGCTTAGCTTTTTTCTGTACACTAGTATTTACACATTTTCTTTTTAAACTATAATGCATATTCTGTTACTTACTTTAATGCCATTATTATTTATTTTTTATATTTATTTCAAAAATTTTGTGGAATTTTCAAAAAATTTCTTCCCAAATTAGAATTTTTGACAGTAATAATCACAAATAAATAAAAACAATGTATACAACGTGTATAAAGGTGATAGCATATACTTTTTAATATAGCTGTTGCTTCCGATTTCTTTACAAAATGCAACCCTGATTTGATTGTTAAAACAAAAATACAGTGTTGTATTTTTCGAGCTGTCGCCACTGTTTACGCTGTGGCTATTACTATGATTGGGACCGAATGGTTCACTACTATTTTTGTAGAAAAACGTAAATTCGCTAATACTAAGAGAAATATATTTTCCTTTTGTTCTCATTTAAGAAATAATAGTATACACTGTAAGTTAATACCAATTCGTCATTGTACATAGACTTAGCAGAACATTTTTTTTTTGATCAACCCAAAATTAAATGTAAATATCATAAGTAATATTATAATAAGAATACAACTAAGAACCTAATAATAAGAATTTAAATTTGTAACAGAATGATTTTAAATAGATATGAATTGTCTTGTATTATAAACTTTTGATTGTTCATTTTAGTGATGGCTGAGTAGAGATTTAAAGGTAAGTGTCGGAGGGTGATGATGCGCATAAGGGGTGGCTTGAAGTAAACTCAACGAAAGTTACCATGGTTTAGGGGAGGGTAAGGTAGACACGTAACGACTAGGTCTACCACATGAAAGACAGATGACTAACCAAAATTTTGCACTGGTACAACTTTTCTCGTCACACTTTCGACACTAGCATCACTGCAACGAACCACCGCCCATGCCCGCGAGCCTTAGCCGAGCACGAATTGACAAGTTGCCAGTGTGACAGTGATGCAGGTGTGGACATTAGGACCTGGGGTTTTGGGGTATTTGTTTGTTGACTTTTAAAGCCAACCTTAACCACAGTGAAACTGCAAGGTAATTCAACCTAACGAAAAGTTAAGCAATAAGAAACGTGACAATAGTTGAGCTAACTATTGGTCCAGTTGCTGGTGGCGAGTCACGAAACTTTTCGCAAGTTGAATTGTGGTATTAATGCTTTGGATTATGACTTGCGCGTGAGTGGTCCTAAATCGAAATTTGTCCGGTATTATTCAATGCTTTGGGCACTACACCATTGGCTTTATAAATAAAACATTAATTGGCACTTTTTTTACTCCTATAAGTAGACATCCAGCTGAAAAGGAATAAAAATTAGCCGCAACTGAAGACAAAATCTCAAATATAACAACAGATATCTACAATTGAGAACGCTTCTAAACAACAGCCTGTTGAACAGATTTAATTTTATAAAGGCTAGTAAACCCTTAAAAATGTGAGTTCCAAAAATTAACAATTACGAACAACAAATACAAACACCAAGAACTACAAAAATTGATTGAGTATTTGGAAATGGGATTGAAGTATAAAGAAAAACAACTCCAGTAAAATGTAAAACAGACAAAACAACAAATGACTTACAAAAATTAGTAGATGGACTACAAGCAGAAGTAGCTAAGAAAGCCCAACTTAAAGTTGAAAAGGTAGCAGAAAATTTCAGTGGCATAGAAAAGGATTTGTTGTAACAATTGCAAGAACCAAAAGCAGAAAAACAATGTAAGTTAATAATATATATAAACATTTTGAAATCACTGATATTCATATATGCACTGCATTTGTTTTTAAACCTTACAGTGACGATTATATAATCGAAGTTTTAAACCAAACTCTTCCAGTTTTCTTTGCTACAAAATATTTTTCTGCCTCTTCTGTGCATGATATGATAACACAAGGGAACAAAATTGAACTTTTTTTGTGTTGATTTGAAATTTATAGCAAATTTTTACTAATTTGAGGTCGCTGATTTCAAATCTGCACTTGGTTTTTTTCTATCAGCTCGACTTTTCGAGATATACCGTTATGTTCAAAATTAAGGCACTTCCGCTACATATATTGGAATAACTTGAAAACGGTTCACCATATTAAATTAAAAAAAAAATCCGAAACTCGCAAACAATATTCTCTTAAAGCCGTGCTTACTTTGTTTTTAAATTTTCCAAGTAGTTTTAGAGATATCGTTCAAGTTTTGAAAAAAAAATTAAAATTTAAAAAAAAAAAAAATTTTTTTTGTTCTTTAAAAATTCCTAAAAAATAAAAATGAGACAAAAATCACAGTTTTGGTCTACAAACAGTTAGTTAAATATATTTCGAATAAAATGAGCTTTATTTCATTGCAATCGGTGCACAACTTTTGATTTTGTTCACGATTTACTGAATTGATATAAATCGCGATTTCCATACAAAAATAACATTTTCTTATGTGTAAGTGTTTGTATGTAATAAGTTAGTTTTTTATGATTCTAAGAATTAAAAAAATTAAGTAATAAAAAAAGATTATTTCATTTTTATGGTCAGCTATACTTTTTAATTTAACACAAAAAGAGAATTTTAAAGAAAAATAAAAAATTTTAATACACAAATTTAACAATGTAATTACAACTCATCGAAAAATTTTCTTTTATAAGATTTTCTTAAATAACCTTGTTTAGAGGGATTTGTTTTAATGCTCCAGCAATAGTCCGCCATCATATGCTTATCCCAGTGACCCTGGTACCGCTCCTCTATAGTGCGGATATCTTGATGGAAACGTTCACCTTGTTCTTCACTGAAGTCTCCAAGATTTTCAGGGAAACAATCCAAATGACTGTGTAGGTAGTGCACCTTAATGCTCATATTACAACCAAGCTGCTTGAAATGTGACAACATGTTATCCACGTGGTCCGAATAGTGCTCACCCTTTTTGTTTCCCAGGAAATTGCGCACTATCCAAACAAATTCATTCCAAGCATTTCTTTCAATATCTGTCATGGAATTACTAAAATTTTCATCATTGATTAATTTTTTGATTTGAGGGCCATCAAAAATGCCAGCTTTCAGTTTCTCCGAACTCAAATTGTTGAACTTTTTACTGATATATCTAAAACAATCACCGTCCTTGTTGAGAGCTTTGACAAATTGTTTCATAAGTCCTAGCTTGATATGGAGAGGTGGCAGTATTATGCGATCCCTGGGCACAAGTGGTTGATTAACTATATTGTGGTTTCCTGGAACCATAGCTTCCCTCGAAGGCCAGTCTTTCTTACTCCAGTGTTCAGATCTGGCTCTGCTATCCCATAAACAAATGAAACACGGATATTTTGTGTAGACACCTTGTTGGCCTAGAAGAAAATTCACCATTTTTAGATCCACACAAATTAGCCAGCGGTGTTCGTTGTACTTTATTTTATTTATAACTGAGGCAATTGTAGAATATTCTTCTTTAGCTTTAGTTGAATGTGCAATGGGCAACGAACCCAATTTATTACCGTTATGCAGAAGTACACATTTTAGGCTGCGTTTAGAAGAATCTATAAATAGTCGCCAGTCATTTGGATCATACTCCTCTAATCCCATCGCTGTTACTAAACCAGGAACATCTGAACAATAAACAAATTCATCGTCTTCGGAAAAGAATGGAAGTAAGTTTTTTTCTCTGTTACGGTAGTATGAAATTGTTGTTCCTTGGGTTAACAGTTTTTTTGCTTTAATCGAGAAGCAAGAATTTCAGATGCTTTTTTAGAAAGTCCAAGGTCTCTCACTAAATCACTAAGCTCCTCCTGATTAAATTGCTCGCGTTCAGAAGAAATATCTAAATGCAAGTCATCTGATCCAAATTCAGAAATTGGTGAAGGAACATTTTGTCGTAAGTCGTGGAAATTGTGTGTAGATGTAGATGGTTGTGGTTCTGAATCCTCACTAGAGTACAGGACTGGTTGGGTAATAGACAACACGTTAGGATAAATCCATTTAGACCGGTTTGTTTTATTAATGCCTGTTATGTTGACAGCGCAAAAATAACAATCATCATAATGATTCGAAGGTTCCCGCCAGATCATTGGTGTTTTATACTTGAAGTGGGTCCGTTGCTTGTTTGCCCATAACCTTAAATACTCTACACAGTTTTTACATACAGTATTAGGAATCCAGTACTTGTCACGGGTTTCCATGGTAAATCCGAAGTAGTCAAAATAAATTTTTTTAATAAAATCTGACACACTTTTTCTATTTTTTATAAACGTGTATTCGCCACATATGTTACAAAAATAGTTGGGATTGATTTTACAGGTGTTTCTTGACGTAGCCATTGCACAATTTTGAAGTATATATCAAAGTAACACAATTTTCAATAAATAACACACGGGAACAAAATTGAACTTTTTTGTGTTGACTGATTAAATGTTCAATGTAAAATGATTTATATTTTTTGTCGTTATACTTTTCGCTTTCGTAAACACTTGTTGAATGAGAAAAATTGGTTGAATGAACCCATATAAATACTTAGTAGTTTTTTACTGAAGTACCAAAAAAATTATATCCACAATTTTATTGACAGTCACTTATGAATGAACACATGTGTTCAGGGGAATTCCTTTAAAAAATCATCCGTTACCAACGGTAAACCACACATCAATAAAAACAAGTGGACTTTTCTTTTTTCTCTTTAATTGACTGTGAACTGACTAGGTGTCATAAAGGGACAATAAAATTTATAGGCGTTATGAGTTTGCTACCGCAACCATAAAAATGAAATAATCTTTTTTTATTACTTAATTTTTTTAATTCTTAGAATCATAAAAAACTAACTTATTACATACAAACACTTACACATTAGAAAATGTTATTTTTGTATGGAAACCGCGATTTATATCAATTCAGTAAATCGTGAACAAAATCAAAAGTTGTGCACCGATTGCAATGAAGTAAAGCTCATTTTATTCGAAATATATTTAACTAACTGTTTGTAGACCAAAACCATTTTTATTTTTTAGGAATTTTTAAAGAACAAAAAAATGTTTTTTTTAAAAAAATTTTAATTTTTTTTTCAAAACTTGAACGATATCTCTAAAACTACTTGGAAAATTTAAAAACAAAGTAAGCACGGCTTTAAGAGAATATTGTTTGCGAGTTTCGGATTTTTTTTTTAATTTAATATGGTGAACCGTTTTCAAGTTATTCCAATATATGTAGCGGAAGTGCCTTAATTTTGAACATAACGGTATATCTCGAAAAGTCGAGCTGATAGAAAAAAACCAAGGGCAGATTTGGATTCAGCGTCCCAAATAACCTTATAAACAATATTCAGTTCTTAATCAACAGAACCATTGTTCCCTTGTGTAATCATTGTTTATTAAGATATTTAGTATTGATTGTTATTTATTTTTTAAATTTGTGTACTTATAGCAACAGGAAAAATTGTTGAGTACAATAAGCAAAGCTGCTGTTGGAGGCAGTTTTTCGGATAAAGGAATAGATCAAAAAGACTTGCGGGATGTGCCTAAACGTTTGTGTCCAGAGGCAGTAAAAGCTTGTGCTGGCACAGCCCTATCAGTACCTTTAAATCAGTGGGTAGAACCGGTCTTCACAACCCAGATTAGACAGCAACCGCAAATTTGTAGTAGTCACAAATCTGCACAATCTAACAGCGCATATAGCCCATCCGACCCACAACACACCACACAACAACGCCAATGGCACTCCAGCAGTAGCATCGGCGCTTGAGGAGACATTTCGACCACCTAATTGTAAAAGTTATTAAAAAAAAACCATTGAATTTTAATAAAAAACAGTATATTGACTTTTATAAAAGATGTTTATTTGTTATAAATATGTAAGAAAAATTTTATAGTTACAATATTATTGGTAAAATAAACATTATTTATGAAAACAACATCTTCCAGTGGTGTAGAAATTGATTTTTTTTCGACCTTCTCTGGTCTAGATCCGTCATGTTCTGTTAGAAACAGTACCACCTCGCGAAGGATGTGGTTCGGATCCCTCGGTAACGTATGGAGTTTTGCCTCCCCAAGATCACAACCCATTAAACACACACTATATTAAAAAAAAATATATATATATAAATAACATTGTTTAATTTTTTACTAATTCAAGTTCGTATCTACTTATATGCATTATAATTTTTAGGAGAAAAATGTATAAATACCCACTTAGAAGCTTATAGTTAAACAAGTATGAATATTATAGTCGGTTTAGACCGACTATACGATACCCTATACCATGCGTTCACAGGCCCTATCTCTAAGGCTCAACTAATTGGATATAGAAAATAAGCATAAATCAAATTTTAACATAAGACAGATTTTCACCAATTTAAATAGCGTTCATCCTATGGCCGATAGACGCTTTTATACTACATTGCATCAAAATATATTCATATTTGCGAGCTGTAGTTTAATTTCAAGGTTTACATGGACACAGAGACGGACGGACGGACATTGCTAAATCAACTCACAAAGTGATTGAGCCAATCGGTATAATTAAAGATGGTTACAAACATCAGCACTAAGTCATTATACCCTAACCACAAAGCGAATACATTAAAATTGTAGTGGGTGTTAACTGTAACTTGTCTTCGGTTAATATATTTTCTCTTGTTAAAAGAGCTTCTCCAACCGTAC
Organism: Cordilura impudica; assembly: GCA_963682025.1. Taxonomy (NCBI): domain Eukaryota; kingdom Metazoa; phylum Arthropoda; class Insecta; order Diptera; family Scathophagidae; genus Cordilura; species Cordilura impudica. Next base: position 202,722,541 of record OY821517.1, on the reverse strand, counting down.
CGACCAATACATTCTTTAATTCAGCATTAACTTGTCTGAAATTTGAATTGGCCATGAAAGTTGGTGCGCTCTTCTTTGTTTCTGTAATTCCTCTATGTTCTAACTCTGCAGAATCCTTTCTCCCTCTATTTGTCCGCCTCAGGAGGTTCTTCTAACACTTAAGTTTTCACGGTGGTCATTTGTCACACCTAGATTTGTTGGGCAAACAACCATTGGTGTACCTGTTGCTTAGCTTTTTTCTGTACACTAGTATTTACACATTTTCTTTTTAAACTATAATGCATATTCTGTTACTTACTTTAATGCCATTATTATTTATTTTTTATATTTATTTCAAAAATTTTGTGGAATTTTCAAAAAATTTCTTCCCAAATTAGAATTTTTGACAGTAATAATCACAAATAAATAAAAACAATGTATACAACGTGTATAAAGGTGATAGCATATACTTTTTAATATAGCTGTTGCTTCCGATTTCTTTACAAAATGCAACCCTGATTTGATTGTTAAAACAAAAATACAGTGTTGTATTTTTCGAGCTGTCGCCACTGTTTACGCTGTGGCTATTACTATGATTGGGACCGAATGGTTCTCTACTATTTTTGTAGAAAAACGTAAATTCGCTAATACTAAGAGAAATATATTTTCCTTTTGTTCTCATTTAAGAAATAATAGTATACACTGTAAGTTAATACCAATTCGTCATTGTACATAGACTTAGCAGAACATTTTTTTTTTGATCAACCCAAAATTAAATGTAAATATCATAAGTAATATTATAATAAGAATACAACTAAGAACCTAATAATAAGAATTTAAATTTGTAACAGAATGATTTTAAATAGATATGAATTGTCTTGTATTATAAACTTTTGATTGTTCATTTTAGTGATGGCTGAGTAGAGATTTAAAGGTAAGTGTCGGAGGGTGATGATGCGCATAAGGGGTGGCTTGAAGTAAACTCAACGAAAGTTACCATGGTTTAGGGGAGGGTAAGGTAGACACGTAACGACTAGGTCTACCACATGAAAGACAGATGACTAACCAAAATTTTGCACTGGTACAACTTTTCTCGTCACACTTTCGACACTAGCATCACTGCAACGAACCACCGCCCATGCCCGCGAGCCTTAGCCGAGCACGAATTGACAAGTTGCCAGTGTGACAGTGATGCAGGTGTGGACATTAGGACCTGGGGTTTTGGGGTATTTGTTTGTTGACTTTTAAAGCCAACCTTAACCACAGTGAAACTGCAAGGTAATTCAACCTAACGAAAAGTTAAGCAATAAGAAACGTGACAATAGTTGAGCTAACTATTGGTCCAGTTGCTGGTGGCGAGTCACGAAACTTTTCGCAAGTTGAATTGTGGTATTAATGCTTTGGATTATGACTTGCGCGTGAGTGGTCCTAAATCGAAATTTGTCCGGTATTATTCAATGCTTTGGGCACTACACCATTGGCTTTATAAATAAAACATTAATTGGCACTTTTTTTACTCCTATAAGTAGACATCCAGCTGAAAAGGAATAAAAATTAGCCGCAACTGAAGACAAAATCTCAAATATAACAACAGATATCTACAATTGAGAACGCTTCTAAACAACAGCCTGTTGAACAGATTTAATTTTATAAAGGCTAGTAAACCCTTAAAAATGTGAGTTCCAAAAATTAACAATTACGAACAACAAATACAAACACCAAGAACTACAAAAATTGATTGAGTATTTGGAAATGGGATTGAAGTATAAAGAAAAACAACTCCAGTAAAATGTAAAACAGACAAAACAACAAATGACTTACAAAAATTAGTAGATGGACTACAAGCAGAAGTAGCTAAGAAAGCCCAACTTAAAGTTGAAAAGGTAGCAGAAAATTTCAGTGGCATAGAAAAGGATTTGTTGTAACAATTGCAAGAACCAAAAGCAGAAAAACAATGTAAGTTAATAATATATATAAACATTTTGAAATCACTGATATTCATATATGCACTGCATTTGTTTTTAAACCTTACAGTGACGATTATATAATCGAAGTTTTAAACCAAACTCTTCCAGTTTTCTTTGCTACAAAATATTTTTCTGCCTCTTCTGTGCATGATATGATAACACAAGGGAACAAAATTGAACTTTTATGTGTTGATTTGAAATTTATAGCAAATTTTTACTAATTTGAGGTCGCTGATTTCAAATCTGCACTTGGTTTTTTTCTATCAGCTCGACTTTTCGAGATATACCGTTATGTTCAAAATTAAGGCACTTCCGCTACATATATTGGAATAACTTGAAAACGGTTCACCATATTAAATTAAAAAAAAAATCCGAAACTCGCAAACAATATTCTCTTAAAGCCGTGCTTACTTTGTTTTTAAATTTTCCAAGTAGTTTTAGAGATATCGTTCAAGTTTTGAAAAAAAAATTAAAATTTAAAAAAAAAAAACATTTTTTTTGTTCTTTAAAAATTCCTAAAAAATAAAAATGAGACAAAAATCACAGTTTTGGTCTACAAACAGTTAGTTAAATATATTTCGAATAAAATGAGCTTTATTTCATTGCAATCGGTGCACAACTTTTGATTTTGTTCACGATTTACTGAATTGATATAAATCGCGATTTCCATACAAAAATAACATTTTCTTATGTGTAAGTGTTTGTATGTAATAAGTTAGTTTTTTATGATTCTAAGAATTAAAAAAATTAAGTAATAAAAAAAGATTATTTCATTTTTATGGTCAGCTATACTTTTTAATTTAACACAAAAAGAGAATTTTAAAGAAAAATAAAAAATTTTAATACACAAATTTAACAATGTAATTACAACTCATCGAAAAATTTTCTTTTATAAGATTTTCTTAAATAACCTTGTTTAGAGGGATTTGTTTTAATGCTCCAGCAATAGTCCGCCATCATATGCTTATCCCAGTGACCCTGGTACCGCTCCTCTATAGTGCGGATATCTTGATGGAAACGTTCACCTTGTTCTTCACTGAAGTCTCCAAGATTTTCAGGGAAACAATCCAAATGACTGTGTAGGTAGTGCACCTTAATGCTCATATTACAACCAAGCTGCTTGAAATGTGACAACATGTTATCCACGTGGTCCGAATAGTGCTCACCCTTTTTGTTTCCCAGGAAATTGCGCACTATCCAAACAAATTCATTCCAAGCATTTCTTTCAATATCTGTCATGGAATTACTAAAATTTTCATCATTGATTAATTTTTTGATTTGAGGGCCATCAAAAATGCCAGCTTTCAGTTTCTCCGAACTCAAATTGTTGAACTTTTTACTGATATATCTAAAACAAACACCGTCCTTGTTGAGAGCTTTGACAAATTGTTTCATAAGTCCTAGCTTGATATGGAGAGGTGGCAGTATTATGCGATCCCTGGGCACAAGTGGTTGATTAACTATATTGTGGTTTCCTGGAACCATAGCTTCCCTCGAAGGCCAGTCTTTCTTACTCCAGTGTTCAGATCTGGCTCTGCTATCCCATAAACAAATGAAACACGGATATTTTGTGTAGACACCTTGTTGGCCTAGAAGAAAATTCACCATTTTTAGATCCACACAAATTAGCCAGCGGTGTTCGTTGTACTTTATTTTATTTATAACTGAGGCAATTGTAGAATATTCTTCTTTAGCTTTAGTTGAATGTGCAATGGGCAACGAACCCAATTTATTACCGTTATGCAGAAGTACACATTTTAGGCTGCGTTTAGAAGAATCTATAAATAGTCGCCAGTCATTTGGATCATACTCCTCTAATCCCATCGCTGTTACTAAACCAGGAACATCTGAACAATAAACAAATTCATCGTCTTCGGAAAAGAATGGAAGTAAGTTTTTTTCTCTGTTACGGTAGTATGAAATTGTTGTTCCTTGGGTTAACAGTTTTTTTGCTTTAATCGAGAAGCAAGAATTTCAGATGCTTTTTTAGAAAGTCCAAGGTCTCTCACTAAATCACTAAGCTCCTCCTGATTAAATTGCTCGCGTTCAGAAGAAATATCTAAATGCAAGTCATCTGATCCAAATTCAGAAATTGGTGAAGGAACATTTTGTCGTAAGTCGTGGAAATTGTGTGTAGATGTAGATGGTTGTGGTTCTGAATCCTCACTAGAGTACAGGACTGGTTGGGTAATAGACAACACGTTAGGATAAATCCATTTAGACCGGTTTGTTTTATTAATGGCTGTTATGTTGACAGCGCAAAAATAACAATCATCATAATGATTCGAAGGTTCCCGCCAGATCATTGGTGTTTTATACTTGAAGTGGGTCCGTTGCTTGTTTGCCCATAACCTTAAATACTCTACACAGTTTTTACATACAGTATTAGGAATCCAGTACTTGTCACGGGTTTCCATGGTAAATCCGAAGTAGTCAAAATAAATTTTTTTAATAAAATCTGACACACTTTTTCTATTTTTTATAAACGTGTATTCGCCACATATGTTACAAAAATAGTTGGGATTGATTTTACAGGTGTTTCTTGACGTAGCCATTGCACAATTTTGAAGTATATATCAAAGTAACACAATTTTCAATAAATAACACACGGGAACAAAATTGAACTTTTTTGTGTTGACTGATTAAATGTTCAATGTAAAATGATTTATATTTTTTGTCGTTATACTTTTCGCTTTCGTAAACACTTGTTGAATGAGAAAAATTGGTTGAATGAACCCATATAAATACTTAGTAGTTTTTTACTGAAGTACCAAAAAAATTATATCCACAATTTTATTGACAGTCACTTATGAATGAACACATGTGTTCAGGGGAATTCCTTTAAAAAATCATCCGTTACCAACGGTAAACCACACATCAATAAAAACAAGTGGACTTTTCTTTTTTCTCTTTAATTGACTGTGAACTGACTAGGTGTCATAAAGGGACAATAAAATTTATAGGCGTTATGAGTTTGCTACCGCAACCATAAAAATGAAATAATCTTTTTTTATTACTTAATTTTTTTAATTCTTAGAATCATAAAAAACTAACTTATTACATACAAACACTTACACATTAGAAAATGTTATTTTTGTATGGAAACCGCGATTTATATCAATTCAGTAAATCGTGAACAAAATCAAAAGTTGTGCACCGATTGCAATGAAGTAAAGCTCATTTTATTCGAAATATATTTAACTAACTGTTTGTAGACCAAAACTGTGATTTTTGTCCCATTTTTATTTTTTAGGAATTTTTAAAGAACAAAAAAATGTTTTTTTTAAAAAAATTTTAATTTTTTTTTCAAAACTTGAACGATATCTCTAAAACTACTTGGAAAATTTAAAAACAAAGTAAGCACGGCTTTAAGAGAATATTGTTTGCGAGTTTCGGATTTTTTTTTTAATTTAATATGGTGAACCGTTTTCAAGTTATTCCAATATATGTAGCGGAAGTGCCTTAATTTTGAACATAACGGTATATCTCGAAAAGTCGAGCTGATAGAAAAAAACCAAGGGCAGATTTGGATTCAGCGTCCCAAATAACCTTATAAACAATATTCAGTTCTTAATCAACAGAACCATTGTTCCCTTGTGTAATCATTGTTTATTAAGATATTTAGTATTGATTGTTATTTATTTTTTAAATTTGTGTACTTATAGCAACAGGAAAAATTGTTGAGTACAATAAGCAAAGCTGCTGTTGGAGGCAGTTTTTCGGATAAAGGAATAGATCAAAAAGACTTGCGGGATGTGCCTAAACGTTTGTGTCCAGAGGCAGTAAAAGCTTGTGCTGGCACAGCCCTATCAGTACCTTTAAATCAGTGGGTAGAACCGGTCTTCACAACCCAGATTAGACAGCAACCGCAAATTTGTAGTAGTCACAAATCTGCACAATCTAACAGCGCATATAGCCCATCCGACCCACAACACACCACACAACAACGCCAATGGCACTCCAGCAGTAGCATCGGCGCTTGAGGAGACATTTCGACCACCTAATTGTAAAAGTTATTAAAAAAAAACCATTGAATTTTAATAAAAAACAGTATATTGACTTTTATAAAAGATGTTTATTTGTTATAAATATGTAAGAAAAATTTTATAGTTACAATATTATTGGTAAAATAAACATTATTTATGAAAACAACATCTTCCAGTGGTGTAGAAATTGATTTTTTTTCGACCTTCTCTGGTCTAGATCCGTCATGTTCTGTTAGAAACAGTACCACCTCGCGAAGGATGTGGTTCGGATCCCTCGGTAACGTATGGAGTTTTGCCTCCCCAAGATCACAACCCATTAAACACACACTATATTAAAAAAAAATATATATATATAAATAACATTGTTTAATTTTTTACTAATTCAAGTTCGTATCTACTTATATGCATTATAATTTTTAGGAGAAAAATGTATAAATACCCACTTAGAAGCTTATAGTTAAACAAGTATGAATATTATAGTCGGTTTAGACCGACTATACGATACCCTATACCATGCGTTCACAGGCCCTATCTCTAAGGCCCAACTAATTGGATATAGAAAATAAGCATAAATCAAATTTTAACATAAGACAGATTTTCACCAATTTAAATAGCGTTCATCCTATGGCCGATAGACGCTTTTATACTACATTGCATCAAAATATATTCATATTTGCGAGCTGTAGTTTAATTTCAAGGTTTACATGGACACAGAGACGGACGGACGGACATTGCTAAATCAACTCACAAAGTGATTGAGCCAATCGGTATAATTAAAGATGGTTACAAACATCAGCACTAAGTCATTATACCCTAACCACAAAGCGAATACATTAAAATTGTAGTGGGTGTTAACTGTAACTTGTCTTCGGTTAATATATTTTCTCTTGTTAAAAGAGCTTCTCCAACCGTACCGACCAATACATTCTTTAATTCAGCATTAACTTGTCTGAAATTTGAATTGGCCATGAAAGTTGGTGCGCTCTTCTTTGTTTCTGTAATTCCTCTATGTTCTAACTCTGCAGAATCCTTAATCCCTCTATTTGTCCGCCTCAGGAGGTTCTTCTAACACTTAAGTTTTCACGGTGGACATTTGTCACACCTAGATTTGTTGGGCAAACAACCATTGGTGTACCTGTTGCTTAGCTTTTTTCTGTACACTAGTATTTACACATTTTCTTTTTAAACTATAATGCATATTCTGTTACTTACTTTAATGCCATTATTATTTATTTTTTATATTTATTTCAAAATTTTTTTTTGTGATAAACTGTGCTGTGGAATTTTCAAAAAATTTCTTCCCAAATTAGAATTTTTGACAGTAATAATCACAAATAAATAAAAACAATGTATACAACGTGTATAAAGGTGATAGCATATACTTTTTAATATAGCTGTTGCTTCCGATTTCTTTACAAAATGCAACCCTGATTTGATTGTTAAAACAAAAATACAGTGTTGTATTTTTCGAGCTGTCGCCACTGTTTACGCTGTGGTATTAACTATCCATTAGCTTATAAAAATCAGACCTTGGTGTTCAATTTAGTAAAAACAAAATATAAATATATATATATACTTAGAATTTAAACCACAAAATTCGCCTTAAAACGACAAAATAGATATCCACAAATAAATGTCCTCGCTATCTTACCGTTGAAATTTAAGAGAAGGCCCCATTTTACGTTTCGAAACACCCAACGAAATTAAGAAAAGAAAAAAAAAACTGAAGATAGATGTACATATAAATCCAATCTTTCGAAATCGTTTCCCAGCTATTGCGACACATTTACATACTACAACAATAATTTAATAATAACAATATTATAAATAAATCTAAGGAAGAAATTTTATTATATATAGATATACATAAGAAAGACATTTCGAGTTTCACATATTTCTGTTCGGCGCCCGGGCGTCTAAGGTGTACTCATGTAAAATTAGTTTTAATGTGCCTTGATCTATCTTGATCCGAATCAAAAAAAAAAAAAAAGGAAAGAAAAAAAAAAACATAAAACACTATATAATAAACCTAGCTATTTGTAAATACATGTATATATATGTGTACACATATAAAATCGTAAATAGGCATGAAAATAAATTAGGCTTACCCTTCTGCTTAAATCAAATTATAGATCATAGAAGTATCAATCTATATATATATATATATATATATATATATGTGTGTATACTTGTATATACACGTATATTGCTATGTACAAACATAAATGTAAAACAATATATTTGCGTGTCAGCTCGAACAATAAAAACGTAAAACATGTTGACATGAAACCATATATATAAGCAAATATAGACCTACAATATCTGAAATTTTAGTACTCAATAATAGAAGATAAGAGATTGTTACAAAAATAAAAAAGGAGATAACAAAAGAGGAAATTTGAAATCATTTAAAAATGGATCATTTTGAGTAAAGAAAATAAAAAGGGGTATGAGGGGATGACACCGTGTTCAGGGAGATTTTTCCATGAAACATCATAAACAGGCAGGAAAGATCTGACGGAATGATTGGCATCCAATCAGTCGAAGGGAGGGCAGCCTGAAAGGTCATTTACACCTGACCCCTTAGAAGTCCTGCTGTGTCGACGAGGTAAAAACAAAAAAAAAAAGGAATAGGTATACATATTAAACGCCATTGTAGAATGTCCGTCCGCCCATTTATTCGGGTTTGCATTCAAACCTTTTTGTTCTTTTTTTTATAAATTTTTTTTTGTAATTTGAGGGTTATACCAGCTGGCACTATAATAAATTAATGTAAATGGAAGCATGCGGAGCAACCCCACCATTTCCGACGAGCTCAAGCCGGAGCCAAGAAGCACAGAGTGCCATCCGAACACCCAAAAATCAACGCTTAAAACCACCTTAACGCTTCAATAGCTACTACGATCCATTACATTATGGCGCCCAACGTGGGCAAATTCTTTTTGTCGACCACAAATAAAATAGACACAAATAATTTTCACCTAACAATAGCTAGGGGACGCAAGTTTTGGGAAACGATGTTAGTTTTTTTTAAATTGATGTAAGTCATGAATCATAAGACCATGGGTCGGAATTCATTTGCGACATCTTTGACCGACATAAAACCCAAAATGCGAGCAATTTTTTTAGTATATCCCATCACTCAAAAGTCATGATCGTCTTGTAAGTCCCGGAAAGCAAGTCATTATGCTATGCCTGTGTTGCTACAAAAACCTGATTGACTAGTGAACGATGGAGAATCATCTGACTTTTGTTATGTGCTACCAACGGTGTAAGTCATGAGCCAGACCACGGGTCAGAGTTCATTTGCGACATCCTTGAATGTCATAGGGCAGATAGTTGGCTGATTTACACTAAAATATGTCTATAAACGTTTTTTTTTTGTTAAATTCATTCTACAATTGTTTAAATTGTATCCCAAATTCAAACAAGACACGAAAGGAAAAACAATCTCATTTTTTTGTCACTTTTTTTTAGTCTTTCAAAGGTAAAAGGAAGCTAATACATGAGATTACAGTAGGAATTATTAAAGTTCACAATTACACACAAAGCTCCTCATATTTTTTTTTTACACTACAAAAATACTCAACCTCTTTTTTTAAATCGGTAAATAAGAAATTGAAAAAATTATAAAACAAAACAACGAAAATTTTTTTTTTGTTATAAATTAATATCTACCTATTACGAATTTTTTTTTTGACATACATACATACTCATATTTATAAAGAGAAATGAAAAAATATACGAATACATATAGCAATTAAGAAAAACCAAATTTTTAACAAATTGAAATCAAAAAAAAAAAATAATTAAAAAAATATAGTAAAAAGTCTCTGAGATACATAAAATTTCTTCCGAGGCATAAATATTGTTATACTCAAATATCTTGACAAAACACCTAAATAATAAGAATAACACATAATTTTATGAATTCAAAGTTGCAAAATTACACGTCGGTAAACGGATTTTTTTTTGAAAAATTGGCATTGAAAAGGTATTCCAAATTACAAGTACACGATTAAGATTTTTTTTTTCTCGCAACATCAGATTTTGACAATAAGACTGCGTAAAACGGATCGGTTTTATATAACCACATTCTAGTTACCAAATATAGATTCGGTTTATTCAAATACGTTGGTTTTGAAATTTAAATCTGGGCTAATCCGAAACGTTTGATTCCTATAAAGCCACTGTTTCCCACATGATTATCAGTGTTTCGGTTTATTCATATATGTAAGCGTTTTCAGTTTTGTATATATATAAACGATTAAAGCCGTTTTATGTAACCATAGGTGATAGGTCTACAGATATGCATAAGCGTTTGGTTTCGAATATTTTTATAAACCTTTTGGTGCCATAATTTGAAAAAAAAAACCTCTTAGCTTCATATATGTGAAAACATTTTTTTTATCAACTATAACTACATTATTGTATCCCAAATTCATCGGTTTCAAATTTTTGTCGGCTTCAAACTCTCTCGCCAATTTCTTTACGTCTCGAAAGAAAACAAAAATAGTTATTGATAGTTGGACTAGTATTCGGGGTTAAATAGTTTTTCATACAGTTGAAAGCAGTTATCTAGTCTTATGTCGTTATGGAATAGGGTCCATCTTAAATCTAGAACCACAGGAGCTAGAACTAGAGCAACATCGACAACTACAACAGCTAGTACATCAACTGGTACAAAACCAAAGAAATCATCCGTAACCAAGCCAACAGAAAAAGCCAGAGAACCAAAAATGGACCCGATTCCAGAAATAGTAGCTACAGCAACATCAACAACAACGTTTACTACTACCAATAAAAGATCTATAATGGCCACAACTTCAACTAACCAAACAAACGGATTGTCTGCAACACCAATAGTAACCACCCAACAAAACACGAATTTAGGTCCGATAACTACTTCCTCAGTCTCTACTGAAGATTCTATTCAATCTCCACCATATAGTAGCATAACTGCTCTAGGTATTCGCGAACAGTTTCGAGTAAATACTAGAGAAAGAGAAAATTTACAACCTTTAAATAAACCAGCAAATCCCAATGTAGTTGTTAATAGTGGTGGAGTGTCGCTTGAAGATTATGTGAGTGCATCAGTAGGAGCGGCGCAAGCAACAGTAATGCGGGAAGTACACGAAAATATTCATCGCTTAATTCCGGAAGCTGTGCGGGAAGTAATCCGGTCTGAAAGAGGTCTTTCCAATTCAACCATGAATGAGAACGATTCGAACCACCCAAACGTACCTCCTCATTTACAACCGTTGCAACCACATAATCATCATCAACATCAACAACCTTATCAGCAGCATCCACAACAAGTTCCACACATGAACCGTCCACAGAATACGGAACAGAATTACGTTCAAGTTCCAAATTTTCCGCCTCCACAACCAGCTCAATATAATTATTCTTCTACTATCAGTCATGTAAACATTGATAAATGGGGGATAAAGTTTGACGGTTCAAACAAATCAGCAAGCATCGAAGATTTTATTTTCAGGGTTGAAGCACTTCGACAAGATAACAATTATTCATGGACGAGTTTAATAAAGAGTTTTCATCTTTTATCTGGATCCGCTGAGGATTGGTTTTGGAATTTCCGTAAGCAGAATCCAAATACCGACTGGGAGCGTTTAAAAGCTGAAATCGTAAAGAAATATAGGAAATTTGAAAGCGATTATGAAATTCAACGTCGAATAATGGATCGAAGGCAAAATTATAACGAAAGGGCAGAATCCTTTATAAATTAAATAATATCAATAAAAAATCAGATGAAAAGAATGATACCGGAAAAAGAATTGGTAATGATAGTTAAAGATAACCTGAAAGATGGTATCACTCAAATCGTCTACCCGATTAATATTTATGATTTAGATCAGCTACTATATGATGTAAACGAGCTGAGAGAAACTTATCTAAAAGGAATCATTATCGCCAACCACCGAACCAATTTAAAAGGGTAAATGAGTTAGATCTCTCAGATGTAAGTTCAAATGATCAAATTAGTTTTACAAAACAATTTTCACAACAACCAAATGAAGACTGTAAAGTAGAGGCTTTAAAATTTAGCACTCCACCGGCAAGACAACTCACTTGTTGGAACTGCAAGGGACCAGGCCATACCTTTATTGAATGTAACTCTAAACAGAGGAACTTATTCTGTTACAGATGTGGGTTCGAAGGCGTAATTACACCACAATGTCCTACTTGTCTGGGAAACAAACAAAAGAGCATGACGCAAACGGGGCCATCATGTTCAAATCCCAAACAGCCCCAATAAGCAATAATTTTGAAACCAATTCTACAATTCCCATAAGTTATCAAAATGATTCACGAAGCAACGAAATTTTAGAAAAACTTTTTGTACATGTTGACAGTTCTGATGCCAAAGATTTATCCGTTCAAGATGATACCAACGACAATTACAAAATTTTACAAAAAAATGATTTACGCTCGAACAATAATCCTATAATTACCAAAACACAAAAACTTGAAGAGACAATACCATTCGAAGAGAAACTAGCCAAATATAGTGAAAAACGAGAAGAAATATTTAGAGATTTCGAAGTAAAACCAAAAATCATCAAAACAAGATCCAGATACAGTCTAAGAAAATCTGAAAGAAAAAACATCTCGATTTCAAGCTTAATGTCAGATGACGACATAAGACCATATTTAGACGTAAAGGTTAATGGATTAAACATGAAAGGACTCATGGATAGCGGTGCTTCCGTGTAATGTATCGGTAGAAATTGTTTTGATAATTTAATGCCGTTTTCTTTTCTGACAAAAAATGTCGCCCTTTTATGCCCTTTTTTGGAAAAGTGTATTTTTTTATATATTCTGAATTAAGAGCAACCTTGTATTATATATCAATCGAAAGGTCTCAAAGTGCTGTGTTCATAAATACAAAAAAAATTTGCTTATTATCCTCTTGAAAGTCATAGGGTGAAAATATTCAAAAAAGGGGAACAATGGGGAATATTCTCCCACTATGACCTGAAAGAAGTCAATGGCTCGAATTTTTTGTGATTTATGAGGGCTCGACTTTGAGACCTTTCGAATGATATATAAGATAAGGTTGCTCTTAATTCAGAATATATAAAAAAATACACTTTTCGAAAAAAGGGCAAAAAAAGGGCAACATTTTTTGTCAGAAAAGAAAACGGCATAAGTAAAATGAATGCCTCCATTTTTGATTTTCGGTCAGTCATTAAAACAGCAGATGGTAAAGGTTTAAGCATAATTGGTAAAGTCAGAGTAGAAATCCAGTGTAGAGAACAAGCAAAAATCATGACCTGAAAGATGCTTTTTGGCAAGTGCCCTTAGAGGAAGCAAGCCGGCCAAAAACCGCTTTTACTGTTCAGGGGAGACCCCATTACCAATTTAAAGTAATTCCCTTTGGGCTATGCAACGCCGCACAGCGATTATGCAGAATGATGGATAAGGTCATCCCATCTGAACTCAAGGATCGAGTTTTCGTTTATCTCGACGATCTATTAGTTGTCTCATCAAATTTTGAATCCCATATAGAAATGCTAAAAATAGTTGGAAAGCATATAACCTCAGCAGGCTTAACCATAAATATGGAAAAGTCTAGATTTTGTTATAAAGAGTTAAAATATCTCGGCTATATCGTAGGAGAAGGAAAATTAAAAGCAGACCCAAGCAAAATCGAGGCAAATACGAAAATAACACCACCAAAAACACCGAAGGATGTTCGAAAATTTTTAGGCACAGTAGGGTGGTATAGAAGATTTATACCAGACTTCTCAACCTTGACAGCACCCATCACTGATACACTCAAAAAAGGTATAAAATTCGTATTTACACCCGATGCAGTAATTTCCTTTGAAAAACTAAAAGAATGATTAGTATCTAGCCCAGTACTAAGTAGTCCCGATTTTGAAAAACAGTTTTTCGTACAGTGTGATGCTTCAAACGTCGGTATTGGAGCTGTATTGTTTCAAAAAGACGATGAAGATGGAGAACACCCTATCGAGTACTTTTGAAAGAAGTTAAACCCAGCACAAAAAAATTATTCAACTACCGAAAAAGAATGCCTTGCAGTGGTTCTCGCTATTGAGAAATTCCGGCAATATATCGAACTTATGAATTTCACGGTGATAACAGACCATTCTAGTCTGAAATGGTTGATGAAACAGCAGGACTTGAATGGTAGATTAGCCCGCTGGAGCTTGAAGTTACAAGGATTCAAGTTCAATATTGAGCATCGTAAAGGAACCAAAAATGTCATACCGGATATGCTATCCAGACTTGATATGGAAGAGTTGGCATTCGAGACAAAATCAATAATAGACCTCAATTCAGCGGAATTTAGTTGCCAGCAATATATGGATTTAAAAGACACTATACAGCAAAATCAAGAAGAATTACCAGACTTGAAAATATTAAATAACATAGTGTACAAAAGAACCATGTCTAGCAAAAACGATTTCCAGGACGAAGAAAATACATAGAAAATATGGTTACCACAAAAATTAACCGAGAACATAATTAAGTGGTCACATAACGAAAACACTTGTCATGGTGGAACATCAAAAACCATATATAATATCCGAGAATTTTTCTATTGGCCAACTTTAGCGGCAGATGTCAAAAACTTCATTAGGGATTGCGAAAATTGTAAAGAAAATAAACACCCTAGGCAAACTTTAAGACCAACTATGGGACAAGAAGTAAAAACAGATAGGCCGTTCCAAAAGATCTACATAGACTTTTTAAGACCGTATCGTAGAACCCGATCCGGTAACACACACATTTTCATTGTTCTTGACCACAAAACCAAATTCGTATTGCTCAAAGCCATGGCTAAAGCGACGACGAAAGCAGTAACAAAATTTTTAACAGCTGAAGTCTTCCATAGATTCGGCGTGCCTGAAATAGTACATTCTGACAACGGTAAACAGTTCACCAGCGATATGTTCAATGAACTTATGAGTGTTTATGGAATACACCATATACGCACAGCGATACATTCACCGCAGTCGAATGCCAGCGAACGGGTGAATCAAACCATTTTAAGTAGCATCCGAACCTTTCTACAAGATGACCAATCCAAATGGGACGAAAACTTATCAAATATTGAATGTGCCCTGAGGTCAACGATACACTCTTCCACCGGCTTAACTCCTTTCTGCGCATTGTTTGGGTACAATATGATAACTCACGCTCAAGCCTATCAGATTTTAAAAAAATTGGAGCCTTACGCGATGGTGAAATGTTGATTTTACCGAAAACCGCAAACATGCAAATCATCCATACCATGGTTAAAATGTAGAGTGCGTAGACCTATAGGAAAAAATATGTACGAGATTGAAAACCTTAAAGGTCAACTTATTGGTAATATACACGCTCAACACTTACAGTTTTAAAAAGTTTTGACCTTCAAACTTCTATATGAATACTCTGAAGCAGGTAAACGTCAACGAAACTAGTGTCAAAGGCCAGTCAACCTTCTTTCTGGAAGAGTCCTGAGTCGCTAACACGCTAACTGCTGAGTCAAATTTTTTTTGTACCCTTTCTGCACTGTCCTAGTAATTTTGTTTTAGGAATATTTGTTTCAAATCTGCAAAGCCCTACAATAAAAGAGCTGGATGTAATCTTCTTAGGGAATCAAGACACAGTTGGAGAATCTTTAAACTTTATAAGAGTTATGAGGGCGAAAGAGAGTTGTGGAATAGACTCGTATGAGAAAAATGAACTTACTGGAGATTAAGTGACCGGACCTCGTGTTCCCAACTTTCGATACTTCATGGCTTATGTATCCAAAAGCTGGCTTTGTAACGGCCCAGTATACAGTTAAATTTCCTTCAAAAAAAGGGGCAACACCAAAAAAAAAAATACTACGTTGAAAATGCAACCTGTGAAAAAATAGATAAAACAAGGCAAATACAACTGCGTTCCTTTTTTTTAACGAAAAATACAAGCAAAAAAAAAAAAGAACGAAAAGAAAAAAATGGCAACCGGCGTACCCACACCTATATAAGAGGATTTCCGTGGCATGGTTCTTTCTTTTCTTTTTGCATTCGTCTGGTCGTGCAAGTTGTGTGGCGCTGAGAAAAAGAAAGGTTAAATAAACGCAGCAGCTTAAATTTATTTCAAGATTAACATCTAAAAAGAAGCAAGGCGACGACAAAGGAATCCCGACGGATAAGTAAATTCAGAGTAAGTAGCACATAAAACAAGTTCCATCCGAGAAAAAAAAATGCATCAATATCATCTGAAGGCAGGTTAATTGAAAAAAAAGAAGAAAAAAAGGCAACAAAAAAAAAGGAGAAAACGACTCGTAGGATTTCCTGTAACGGCTAAGTTCATTCCCGTACGGGATGAAGTGGAAAACCACGTGCGCTTATGTGTGGTACTTGAGCCGGCCTGTCAAATAAAGACGGAAGAAAAAAGAAAAAAAACAAGACCCTACACAATTTCCCACAAATCGCTTTCTTCCATCATCTGGCCAATACCAAAAAAAAAAAAAAAAAAAAAGAGACGTCAATAGCAGCTCCATCTCAACCCCCGAACCAACAATAGAAGCAACATCTGCTGCCGGGGTTTCCATCGAGCCGCGTCACAGAACCCGGCCGATGTCGAGGTTATACCCGACAGCAAGTGCAGCAATTTTTTTCACAACATCCCCCATCAAACAGCCAATATACGACTACACAGCAATAGTCCACGTGACCCAATGAAATCTATCATCGACATTAGCAGCTTCAATAATATCATCAACAGCTTCATTCAAACAACCTTACCTGCAGCAAATTCCACAGAACTCCATCATCTCTAACGGCCAAAGAAATATGTACTTCAACGGGCATTAGCGTCATCCACCCTGCATACACCTCGACGGCACATACACCTCTCATAAGATAGGTACCATAAGTAGTTAGTTGGATTGGGTTCAAACAACCCGGTAGTATCAAAAAAAAAAAAAAGCAGCATTCGAAATTGTTTTTCATTGGTAATTCCAAAAACCCCTTTTTTTTAGTCAAACTCTAATTCGATACCCACAAGTTTATATATTCTGAGTTATGTGAATAGTTTGGCGATTTGATGAAACTGCTCTTAAAGAGATAGAGGTATTTCACTAAGATTTTCCTCTTATTTTTCAACAATTGCATAATTGTAATTTTTTTCAATTTTATACTGATAGAGCTGTAAAAAAAAAAAAAAAAAAGTCCATTCTTAATTTACTTTCTCGGCCTACTAAAGAAAATTTTCCAACCTATACTCAAAAAAAAAAAAAAAAAATGGATAGAAATATAGCTAAAACAGAGGAATCCACTTCAAGGCATAAATAATTTTTTTTTTCGGCTTTATATTTTGTAATTTTTGCATTTGGTTTTAAAACTAATGAAACGACATATATATTTTTCCTCCGTAAATCAAAATAATACACAATTTCCTTGCAAGTTTCAAAATTTGAGGATAGTCGTCGTCATACAGACATATACACATATAAATGTATTAACTATCCATTAGCTTATAAAAATCAGACCTTGGTGTTCAATTTAGTAAAAACAACATATAAATATATATATATATATATATATACTTAGAATTTAAACCCCAAAATTCGCCTTAAAACGACAAAATAGATATCCACAAATAAATGTCCTCGCTATCTTACCGTTGAAATTTAAGAGAAGGCCCCATTTTACGTTTCGAAACACCCAACAAAATTAAGAAAAGAAAAAAAAACTGAAGATAGATGTACATATAAATCCAATCTTTCGAAATCATTTCACAACAATAATTTAATAATAACAATATTATAAATAAATCTAAGGAAGAAATTTTATTATATATAGATATACATAAGAAAGACATTTCGAGTTTCACATATTTCTGTTCGGCGCCCGGGCGTCTAAGGTGTACTCATGTAAAATTAGTTTTAATGTGCCTTGATCTATCTTGATCCGAATCAAAAAAAAAAAAGGAAAGAAAAAAACATAAAACACTATATAATAAACCTAGCTATTTGTAAATACATGTATATATATGTGTACACATATAAAATCGTAAATAGGCATGAAAATAAATTAGGCTTACCCTTCTGCTTAAATCAAATTATAGATCATAGAAGTATCAATCTATATATATATATATATATGTGTATACATGTATATACACGTATATTGCTATGTACAAACATAAATGTAAAACAATATATTTGCGTGTCAGCTCGAACAATAAAAACCTAAAACATGTTGACATGAAACCATATATATAAGCAAATATAGACCTACAATATCTGAAATTTTAGTACTCAATAATAGAAGATAAGAGAATGTTACAAAAATAAAAAAGGAGATAACAAAAGAGGAAATTTGAAGTCATTTAAAAATGGATCATTTTGAGTAAAGAAAATAATAAGGGGGATGAGTATGTAGCTGAAAAAGAAAAATGAGGTAGCGAAGACACCGTGTTCAGGGAGATTTTTCCATGAAACATCATAAACAGGCAGGAAAGATCTGACGGAAGGATTGGCATCCAATCAGTCGAAGGGAGGGCAGCCTGAAAGGTTATTTACACCTGACCCCTTAGAAGTCCTGCTGTGTCGACGAGGTAAAAACAAAAAAAAAGGAATAGGTATACATATTAAACGCCATTGTAGAATGTCCGTCCGTCCATTTATTCGGGTTTGCATTTAAACCTTTTTGTTCTTTTTTTTTTATAAATCTTTTTTTTTTGTAATTTGAGGGTTATACCAGCTGGCACTATAATAAATTAATGTAAATGGAAGCGTGCGGAGCAACCCCACCATTTCCGACGAGCTCAAGCCGGAGCCAAGAAGCACAGAGTGCCATCCGCAACACCCAAAAATCAACGCTTAAAACCACCTTAACGCTTCAATAGCTACTACGATCCATTACAATGATCAAGATTTACGTGTCCGGTATTTTGCGTGTGATCCTTGTATAATGTGATGGCCCGTCCCACCGTTATACCCTTCTTCCCCGATTTATTTGCTGCTTAAAAATATTGTTATAGAATCTTCACAAGCTTTCAATCTAGAAATACCTCATCTTAAGGAACGCATTTATGTAAAGAATTATATTGTGCGACAACATGTTATATCCTGGATTTCGATTCTGAACGCTGTACCAGAAACATGGTTATCTTTTTGACTGATTTTATTAGCTGACTATTTATGATGTTGAAGATAATACACAAGAAATACAAATGTGTGAAACTACGCTGACACAGTTGCTTACATCGTTTCGTAATGATTCCAGTTCAGTGCGCTTGGAAGACTATAAATATATTGAAAATACATGCGCAATCACCAAATGAACTTACTAAGGTATTTTGTTAAAAATTTTTAGCTAGAAACAAAGTAAGTCTTCCTTGTAGAATTTTACACTAATACTTATATGTATCTGTCTTTCAGTCTATTGCCATAACATGGACACTGCATTTTCTTTTAATATTTGGCTCGAATGTTTTAGCTTATGCTACTCTACCATGTCTAGAATATAATGTTGATAATATAAATAATATTAAGGAATGTTAAGTATCCGTAAATATATCTCACACACGGTTCTGTACAAACAAAGATAGCAGTATTTGAATGGATACATCATTTACTCATCAATTTTCCAAATGGAGTATATCAGTTTTGACCGAAATTGTTAATTCGCAACACTCAAAAGGTAAGCTTTAATATGAATTTTTGATATATAAGTGTTACAATAAATTGTTTTCTTTAAGAAACTACTGATTTCAATAAGGCCCATTACCGGATATTTCTATTGAGTTTAGTCAATTTATTCAGTGCTAAGTTACGTGCCACTTTGAGGGATGTTTCGAGTGAAAAGTCAGCATTGTCTTTATGTCTATTGGCTCAAAGTTATCAACACGTTTCGGAATTAGTTATATTGTAGTGTTTTTAATGTTTATAATTTTGAATTTTTGATTTTTAATACAATAAATAAATAAAAATAATAAATCGTGTTTCATTATAAGCAAGTGTGACCGGTCAACGATGACGGATATCTCCATCCATTCAAATGCATGAAAATGTGTTTGGATGTGTCACACCGATGATGATTGAAACAAAATCAAAAATTTTAGATTTTTTACTCGCTTGACGTGCGATTTTGATGTTGAAAATCGTTGATCGTCCTGCATAGTCTCATTTTTGAAATCTATTAACCCGTTACGAACTTATTGATTTTTTTGTATTTTTACAATTTTTTTTAAGAAAACGTGGCAATATCTCATAAAATAATCTATATTATGTGGGTAGTTACAGCAACTGAATGAAAGCTGGGTCCACTAGCTTCATTTCGATGTATGTTTTGACCTCTTAGCCCTTTCATGACCGGATATATTAGGGATTTTAACTACACTTTTTACTTTTTGTTGGCGAAATTAACCCATAATATATTATACTAACATTTTACTGTCATTTATCTGTTCTATAATGTTGGTATTAACAACAACTAAATGAAAGCTGATCCCACTAGCTTCATTTCGGTGTATGTTTTGAAAAAAATCGAGCTTTACCCACTAATAACTCCAGCACCTAAGGAGCTACAAAGACATTACGTACATCAAAATGAAGCTTATGGTAACTGCTTTTACCGCGTTTTAGTAACTTCATACATTAAATACGTTATTTTTGGAGATAATCCACGTTTTACAAAAAAAAAAAATTAAAAATCAATAGGTTCACAACGGGTTAATGGATTTCGATTTTCGAAATATCAAATAAAAGGCACTAAAGTAGGCTTTACAATGATATATGTATATATTGCTGAAGTCCGGTCATAAGTAACAAAGTTATGTACAAATCAAAGTCAAAGTTTTGTCGGTCCATAACTTCGAAAATAGGCTCGACCGCTAAAAAAATTATATCTCCAAAATCGCCCAAAAGTCCTTAACCCCTCCAAAAAATTTAAAAAAAATCGGGGTGTTGCCATTAAACTAGACTTGACATTTTCATTTAGCTCTTATAGCCAAAACGTTTCAAGCCCTAAATATTAGTTACCTTTAAGCTTTATTTAAGAAAGTATTTGTATAAACATTGTTAAAAAATATATCTAAAAATTTTACTATTAATATCAATTTCGGTTTTTTTATATACATAATTTACTTTTTTGTATTATCTATGTATGTTACATTTTTTGCATTTAAGTCACAAAAACGAAAATGCACAATATTTGCACACGTAACTTGCGCACAAATTAAGCTTAAAAAGTGGCTGTAAACGTTGCGTATCAAGATCTCGTTCAGGTTATACATTGGCAATAATAGCCTTTAATTCTTTAACGACCGCGACCTGCAATGAAGGATCTAGTTCAGCAGCTCTTTGGAAATCTTTACGAGCCTTTCGAGGATTCCAAGCACCAAATTAATCTTTGCTCTTCGGTAAAATGCCTTAACATTTAGCGGATCTAATTTCCCATACTTCCAATTTAAATTTTTTACCCATGGGTCCATCCAAGGTCCGAGTTTCTAAATGAAATTTGACCTTAAGGAAACAAATAAATCCTTGAATTATTGATTTCATGAAAAAAATATTATGCTGACTTACCCTTGAACCTACTTTTAAAGGTAGATTTACGCGGCGAAATGGTACTCTTTTGCACTAAAGCGCCTTCAATGTTTATATCCATTTTAGTTTACAATTCATTATATATATTACTTACAGCAAAAAAAAATATAAACAATTTTATCAGCAGTTTCTAATGCTTACAAAACTATATAAACAGACCTGAAGTTGGCTGCAAACCAGTGGCCTGTGTAAAGAACTAGCTAGCCGCACGTAACCGTAACGTAACGTGTCAGCCTTTTTTTCACATGAAAAGTATTGGGACGTTCCGGCAACGTTCGGTAACTGTTCTAAATCATTTTCATGTAAAAAAACAGCTGACACGTTACGGTTACGGTTAGAAAACATTGACCTTTTATATATATTATAACTATGAATGCATTTATCTTTTTATATATTCTTTTTTTTATTGATTTGTATATCTATTATTTTAAATTTTTTTAATTTAATTGTATTTCTTTAAATAAATTAATACATATTTTTTATTAAATTTACATTGTTATTTTTTTTTATTAACAACTAGGTAGTTTAGCATTATTTGCTTTAGAATCTAGGTTTAGATGTTTAGAATCTAAAGTTTAGATGTAGCTGAATTTTTACTCCCTTTATATTATTCTCTGCTTGGCGACAAAATTTTGGATCGATTTTTATCCCCTTTCCCGTGACCCAATTGATCTGAAACTTTGCTAGCAGGCTCGTGGTGATGGAAAAAATGATCTAGCAAGTTTTTTTAGTGATGCTGTTTAAGCACAAATTCTTTTATTTTGCTTATTAATTTAGTTTGCCCTTTTGCAAACGCTCACCCTCTTTAAGGGTTAATTACTAGTTAGAATCTAAGTTTTACTCCTTTTTGTAAGCATCTTTGTAGGGAGTATTTACATAGATTCTAGCGAGTAAACCGTTAACGGTATCTAAAAACATTACTTGTTGCCTCTTTCTATCTTAGTTAGATGTAACTTTTTTTTAATCTTCGTTTGAACGTTTTGACGAACACATTGTCCACGGATCCTTTTTTTTCGAGTTTAAATTGGAAATAAAGATTTCATTTAATTTGCAGAAATTCAGCCATCTTGCTGCATCAACAACAACTGTAACCTCAGCTTTAATTTTTTGTAATCTTCAATTTTAAAATTTATTTTTTAAATAGTGCAAGTGTTAATAAAAAATCGTGTTTATAAAATTAAAAGAAAAAGTGAAAATACATTTTTTTTATTAAGATTAATTTTTACCTATAATAAAAAAGTATTTGTTCCTTAATACTTTTTTATATTATTGTGATTGATCGCGTTACAACCCTTCGTCGTAATATTTTTTTAAACAGTACCTTTGTTTTGATACTTTGTCATAACACTTCTTTTGGGTACTCTTTTTTTACAACAGTGCGTTTTGTTTACGTGGACGGACAAATTAAATTTTTTTTCGTGTTAAATTTCTTTAAAAAATTTTTGTTCGTTTAATAAATAATATCCGGAATTAAAAGTGTTTAATTATTTTTTAATAATAAATTTTAAAATCGGTTCCTTTATTTTTTTGCAAAGTGCCGTCAGGTTTGCGATTAGTGATCTTGTGTTTTTACATACATATATTGGTTTATTATTTTATAAAACTAACCTAAGTACTGTTGACAGCTGTATATACATACGTGCATATATATTATCGAAGTGTTTTTATTTTTTTCTTTTGTGTTTTATTCGCGTATACGATTTTTTTATATTTGAATATTTTACAAGCTGTGTTTGTTTACAACTTACACTAGCTTCATATCGACCTGCATACGTACCGTGATGTTGTTGTTTTTTTTCATTTACAACATATTGTCACCCTACTGTCCGGTATAGTCGCGACATATTTAGCTTGTGTTTTTTTTTATTGAGATTTATTTTTTGTATTCTCAATTGGCATTTTTTAATAAAATTAATTTATAAATTCAAAATTTTAGTGCATTTATCGTGTTTTTTCGGAAATTTTCGTTTTTATTAATTTTTTTTTGAATAAAATTTTGACAAAATGCCTGAAACAGCCCTTGATGTTTTTATTAGAGATTCTGATGCTCTTATAAAATACGAAGCTAAATTTAAAGACATTCGTGAGGAACTTCATTCGAGTTTTAATTTAGAAATACGCGGTAAGGAAATTAACTTGTTATGGGAACAAGCTAAATCTTCATACCGTACTTGTCTTAGTTATCTCGAAAACTCTGAAGACGCGGAACCCGAATATGTTGACGCTGCTGAGTCAAAATACGAGGCAACATTTAACGCGTACGTTAATTGTTTAGCAATGATCAACGAGAAATTGCACAATTTCGAAACCAAGGCAAAATCGAAGGACCAGTCCTGTAGACTTGAATTCTTCTGATAACTTCTGCCATAATTTGACTCTGCCGCCGTGCGATACAGACGTTTTCGAGGGTGACTATTTTTCTTGGCCCACTTTTAGGGATATTTTTACCGCGGTATACATAAATAATTCTCGCTTTAGCAATATTGAGCGTTTGTGCCATTTGGTTCGAAAAACGAGTGGTGAGGCGCGTGAAGTTGTTTCAAAATGTCCACTTACTAATGCGGGTTTTGATATAGCTTGGCGAAATTTGAGAGAAGCATATGATAATCCTCGTATGTTGGTTAACAACCAACTCAAAACGCTTTTCAGTCTTCCTTTTTATGATAAGGAGACTAGTGCGAATTTAAAAGCTTTACAACGCGGTATAAACGGTTGCCTTACAGCCATGTCTACTTATGACATTTCTACTCAAAGCTGGGATCCAATATTAGTTTTTATGTGCATTCAGCGGTTACCTGTAAATACTGTTAATATTTGGGAACAGAGTGTAAAAGACAAATCGGCCTTGTCTCTCTGGAAATATTTGGACCACTTTCTGACGGAAAGAACCCAAACTTTAGATTGTCTTCGTGATTTAAGAAGTTCAGAACCTGCCAAAAAGGCTTCTGAACATAACATAAAAGCGCATCATTCTAATGCTGCTTCTTCTTCTTCAAATGCCTCTTGCATTTTATGCAAAAATCAAGCCCACTTCTTACGATCTTGTCATCGTTTTAAAAGTTTATCGATTGCGGACAGATATTCTACCATTAAAAAGTTTCATTCTTGTGTCAATTGCCTTCCAAGGACACATTAAGCTAAAAATTGTAATAGCAGTTATAATTGTTCCATCTGCAATAAGCGTCATCATACGATGCTGCATCGGGAGTTGCCGAAATCTGATAGTTTAGTTAGGGAAACTCATAATTCTAATTCGGGTGCGAGTCCGGTTGTAGCCTCTCGACTTACCAACTCCATACCCATGAACTCTTCCCCCTCTTCGTCAAATAGCAACAATGCCACAGCTCCTTTAAATTGGCAGGTATTTCATACCTCACAAGATAGGACTGTGCTTTTGGGGACAGCAATGGTGAATATTATTCACCAGGGTACGAAGTATCCAGCTCGGGCCCTTATTGACCTGGCTTCTGAAGCTTCGTTCATTTGCGAACGATTGCAAAATCGCTTGAAACTTTCGACGCATTCTACGAACGCTGAAATTTCAGGTGTTAATCAAGCTGTCTCTGCTACCTCTAGAAAACTTTGTTCTCTTCAAATTGGCTCTCCTATTGATTCATCCATTGTAGTGGAAACTAATGCTCTTGTTTTATTTAAAATATCGGGCAATTTGCCTTCATTTGTACTTCCTTCTCATCTTAGGAACAATTTGCCTAACCTTCGGTTAGCAGATAAAAACTTTTTCGATAGCAGACCTGTCGATCTTTTGCTTGGCGCTGATCTTTACCCTAAAATACTTTTAGGTGAAATTCGTCGATATATTTTGGGCTCCTTATTAGCTCAAAATACTATTTTCGGTTGAATTATTACTAGTCCAATTTGTCATTCCCAAGTTCAAGTCTATCCAACTAAAGTTGATTTTTCTGGAGAAGATTGCCTGAATAGAAATCTTCTCAGATTTTGGGAACTTGAGGAAAATCCGAAAAGGAAAATTTTTTCAACTTTCGATAAAATTTGTGAAGAAAATTATAGGAAGACTACACGTCGAGCTTCTCTGAATTTCCTCAACACTTAAATCTAGGTTTATCTCGACCAAGTATTCTCACACAATATCATCGCACAGAATCCTCTCTTTTACGAAGACCTGAGATTAAGAAATTGTATGATAGCGTCGTTAGTGAATATTTGGACCTAGACCATATGAAACTTGTTTCTTCTCCTTCATCGGCAACAACTTTTGGTTGTTACTTGCCACATCATCCAGTCGTTAAACCTGAACGAAAGACCACAAAGTTAAGAGTCGTTTTCAATGCCTCTAATAAAACTTCGAACGGGAATAGTTTTAACGACTGTCTCTATGTTGGGCCTACTTTACAGTCTGACTTAGTCCTAATAATTTTAAGGTGGCGACTTTTTAAATTTGTTTTTAATTGTGACATTACACAAATGTACCGACAAATTAGAGTTGATGCAGCTCATACTCCATTTCAACGTATCTTATTTCGAAATTCTCCGACGGAGGACGTTAAAGGACTATGAGTTGCAAACAGTGACTTTTGGCGTTAACTGCGCTCCTTATCTTGCCATTCGGACATTGTTACAATTAGCAGACGATTCTGAAGCCGAGTACCCTTTAGCATCACACATTTTACGGAAGTGTATGTACGTTGACGACGTTTTGACAGGGACTCACGACATTTCAACTGCTTTGATCGCTCGTGATCAACTTATTGCAGCTTTGTCTTCTGCTAAATTTGAACTACGAAAATGGACATCTAACGAACGAACAATTTTGGACAGATTTCCTTCTGAACATTTAGTTGATGCTAAGGTTTTGACCTTTGTGGAATCAAGTAGCTCTAAAACTTTGGGTATTCAATGGAACGCTCAACTGGACTCTTTTTACTTTAGTGTAAATCCTATTGCACATAAATCGAGTCACACTAAAAGAGAAGTTTTATCTACGATTGCAAAGTTGTTTGACCCTGTGGGTTGGCTAGGTCCAGTTGTTGTAGTTGCGAAAATGATTATGCAGAAGGTCTGGTTAGATAACATTAATTGGGATGATTCTCTACCACTTTCAACGGAAAACGAGTGGCAAAAGTTCGTTACTTCATATCATGAAGTCAACAATATACGAATTCCACGCTGGGTTCATTACACCCCTGATTCGTCCGTCGAACTTCACGTCTTTTCTGATGCCTCGGAAAAGGCATACGCGGGGGTAATTTATATCCGCATCGAAACCCCCAAAGGCGATATATATACCCACTTATTGTCTTGCAAAACTAAAGTTGCACCTATAAAATCAATATCGATTCCGCGACTTGAACTGTGCGGAGCAGTTTTGGCTCCAGAACTTTTGAAGACAATACTGAGCGAAACCGATATACGACTTAACCAAGTTTATTGTTGGACTGACTCTACGATCGTCCTTGCTTGGTTAAAAAGGATGCTTGTTCTTGGACCACATTTGTTGCAAACAGGGTGTGCAGAATTCAGGAAAATGTCGGTCAGCATAATTGGTATCACGTAAGATCTGAGGATAATCCTGCCGATGTGGGCAGTCGTGGTATTTCTCCGTCGGAGCTGGCAGATAATGACCTATGGTGGCATTAACCAAAATGGCTACGCCAAGAAAAAACGCAATGGAATATCTCTGATATTTCTCGTCTTGACACTGATATTGAGTGCCATAAAGTTAAAACTCATGCTTCGTTCTTTACGAACACGCAAGGAGATGACGGTTTTATCGACATTCTTGATAATTATTCGCGTCTTGGTAAAGCGCTTCGCGTCATTTCTTATATTTTGCGATTTTTCTATAATTGTCATCCTTCCCATAAATCAAACCGTAATTTGTATGAAGACACTATTCTTTCTAGTATCGAGATGAAAAGGACTAAATTACGTTTAGCCATGATCTCTCAAAAGTGTCATTTTGCAGATGAATATAAATGTCTTTTGGAGAGGAAACCTTTAAATTCGAAAATTTTTTTGATTCCTTTGAATCTATTTCTGGACAAAGATGATGTGATGAGACTAAATGGTCGTTTAGTTAAATCCCCATCTCTTTCTTATAGTGAACAGCATCGAATTATTTTACCTTATTCGAGTAGATTTACGCTACTTTTAACGGAGTTTGTTTATTTGATTTCCATTCACGGTGGAAATCAGCTCATGTTGCGAATACTTCGTATTGAATATTGGATCCCTCGCTTAAAATCTAAAAATCGTGGAGTCATCGGTCGCTGCAAACGTTGTATTCTTGAAAGAAAACGTTCCTGTAGTCAAATTATGGCCGCTCTACCGCCTGAGAGGACTTTACTTGATAGACCGTTTACTACAACTGGTGTTGATTTCGTAGGTCCTTTCGATATTAAAAGTTTTACTGGTAGGGCTTGTAAGATAGCAAAAGGTTATGTTTGTGGTTTTGTATGCTTTTCTACAAAAGCTATACATCTGGAGGCAACTCCTGATTTGTCTACGGCTACTTTCTTAGCAGCATTTCAGAGATTTATATCACGCAGAGGTTGTCCAATTACAATATTTTCGGATAATGGTACAAACTTTGTAGGTGCGTCTCGTGAATTGGAGAAAGACTTTAAGACTTTTCTTAAAGAGAGTCAGAACGCTACGTGTTCTACGTATGCAATTCAGGGTCTCACTTGGCGTTTTATCCCCGCAGGTGCTCCTCATATGGGTGGCCTATGGGAAGCCGGTGTAAAGAGCTTCAAACTTCATTTTCGAAAAGAAGCTCAATCTTTTAAATTCACATTTGAGGAATTCGCGAAACTACTTTCGAGAATAGAGGCGTGCCTTAATTCGCGCCCTATTTGTCCTATGACAGAAAACCCTCAAGACCCGGTTGCTCTAACTCCTGGTCATTTTTTAATTGGCTCTCCAATTCTTGCTCTCCCTGAGCCTGAAATTAATGAAATGCCTATAAGTTTAATTAATCGATTTAGAAGAATGAAAGCAATTTCTCAACATTTTTGCCGACGGTGGAAAGAGCAATACTTGATTAATTTTCATAAAAGGTATAAATGGCAAAATCCGGAACGCGAAATTCAAGTTAATGATTTAGTAGTTATACGGCACGAACAATTACCTCCAACTTCGTGGAGATTAGGCCGAGTCGTTAAATCCTACCCGGGTAGTGACGGTCACGTGAGAGTCGTCGATATACGCACTGTGGGGTTGTACGACGACATATCGCAAAACTGGTCATTCTGACTAGTATAATAAATTAAGTAAACATGTTATTCTATTTTCGCTAATATCTGTTATTTCCTAGCACTATGGACGCACTACCCACCTTTTTTGATGACGCCATCTTAGACGACTACGATGAGGCAATGGAAATGGTGGAACCCCTTTCTGCCGCAACCCCTTTGGCTGCACCAGTTGCTGATAAGGAGGAAATACCGGCTCCTGTTGGTGTACCCCCTCCGGCTGCTGACCCTCCAGCACCAATCATGTCGTTGATTTCCGCACCTTTGCCGGAATCCAAAGGAACCTCGAGCTCGAATGGTAATCCCGAAATCGCGAATCGCCATTGTAGGGTATGTAGTGGTAGACATCCATTAAATGCGGAAATGTAAAGGTGACTATAAAACCCTCTTACATTACAACGCTGATTCGAAAAAGAAGCAATTACCTCGCACTCCGGCTTCTTTATCTAAAAAGCCTCCGTCTGGCCCCCTCGCACAACAGCCTACCACTTACCGTCCATCGTCCTCCGTTTCAAAGACTTGCCCCTTACCCGTTCGCCACATTGTCAATTTTTCCCCCACTTTGGTGATCAAATTAATATTACCGACTAATTCCATTCCATTCCGGTCCCTTCACCGCTCGACGAAAATCCAGTTTATACTGGTCTGATCCCTTGATCAGCTGATCCCTTGATCAAAGAACCCAGTCCATACTGGTTTGGTCCCTTGACCATTAGTTTTAAGTGTTTTTTGAAAAATGTAAAAAAAAAAAATATATATATATATGAAATATTTAAAATTGTGAAAAAACATTATTATATCTTTACCTTTCCTTACTTTTTTAACCTCTCTTGTTTACCTAGCTAAGACTTTGTTGCAACCTCCTCTAGTGTTGAAAGGTGGCCGGCAATGTTTAAGCACAAATTCTTTTATTTTGCTTATTAATTTAGTTTGCCCTTTTGCAAACCCTCACCCTCTTTAAGGGTTAATTACTAGTTAGAATCTAAGTTTTACTCCTTTTTGTAAGCATCTTTGTAGGGAGTTGTGACGAGTAAAATTCGTAACCTCGTTTTTACGCCAACATACAATACAATTGAATTTAATCTTAGTATATTTGGCTCTCCGCCCTAATTTGTATTAAAAAAAAAAGAACATGTAAAGAGAAAATGAATTTAAAACTATAATTTACTTAATATATAACTCACTTGTTTATTTTGTTCTCTCACTTTAAGTTATAATCATAACCAGTAAAAGCTTTTAGCTGCAGTCTGTAATTGATGTGTCGCGTACAGACAGCGATTAGTATAAAAGGCAGTGCACTGGTGAAAAATGATCAGTTAGCCAGCGACCGGCTGTGAGGTAAGGTCGTATTAAACTGAAGAAATTGGGTCTCCGTTCTTCAGTAAGATACCACTTACTAAGCAACAAGACATTGACTCAGACAAAGACTGCTTGCTCCGACCAACCAAGAGAATGGGTCTCCACTCTTGGTTAAGTCAACCGACCGTACCACTGCGGCCTACCGGGAGAACGGGTCTCCACTCTCGGCTACGCCCGACTGACCAACCAAGAGAACGGGTCTCCACTCTTGGCTCAGTCAATCGACCATCCCACTACGGCCTACCAAGAGAACGGGTCTCCACTCTTGGCTAAGCCAACTGACCATACCACTGCGGCCTACCGAGAGAACGGGTCTCCACTCTCGGCTACGTCCGACTGACCAACCAAGAGAACGGGTCTCCACTCTTGGCGCAGTCAACCAACCGTACCACGGCAGCCTATCAAGAGAACTTGTCTCCACTCTTGACTAAGCCAACTGACCATACCACTACGTCCTATCGGGAGAACGGGTCTCCACTCTCGACTGGGCCCAACTGACCAACCAAGAGAACGGGTCTCCACACTTGGCCACGTCAACCGACCACACCGTCCAACTAACCGAGAGAACGGGTCTCCACTCTCGACCACGTCAACCCGATGCCTCACGACAGCATCGGTACGATACGAGTACGGTATACTTTGGCAAGTCGCAAGCGAACGGCTCACTCGAGTACAAAACCAAAAAATAAATAAATATCCATTAGTGAATTAAGTAAAATAATAAAGTGGTGTTGTGTTTCATTTATTTATCTTTTCCGTCGATAATAAATTAGTGTAACGAGTCCTGGGCACGCTGAGTTATGCCCCAGCATAAAGCGGAAACGTGTCGTTACAATGGCACCCGAGCAGGGACAGTCTTAAACACTGTCCACGACGGAAAATAATTAAATGAAAATAACCGCGGAAAAACATTTGTGAAAAAAAAAACAAATAAAGTTTAACTGAATAATAAGTGCTATCGGTGGATAAAGACAAACTTAAAAACCAAATCATATAAGAAATTTTTAACTTGTGTTGTGCGGGAAAATTTAATGAAACAATAAGTGAACAAACAAAAAACTTAAGAAAAAAAGAAAAAAAACAGTAATCAACGAACCAAGTCGTTCGTGAAATTCCTATTCTTCAATAAACTGTGTTCAATTTGTGCGATAACCAACCGGTATTACGAACAGTGAACTTGAGTAAAAACCGTACTTGTGTTACCCACTACAAATAATTTTTCATATTCGATATACCACACATATTCATACCATCGGGGAAATATAAAAAAAAAATAAAAATAAAATCTATACGATAAAAGTGAAAAAAAGAGAGAAAACAATGCATATTCAGTGAACTATAGATTCAGCTTTACCGTGAATGAATCGTGTCAATCCCAACATGTTGCGGACTACGTGGGCGTACTCGCTGTAGCGCGAGGAGCTACTTATGTATGCTACGGAGTTCAATTTTGAACCCACAGGTACAGTGGAGGAACTACGCCGGCGGTTTGCGAAGTTCATCGTTACCGAGCACGATGAAGACTGTAAGCAACGCCTACTTGGGCTACAATCAAAATACGAAGCGTTCCCTAAACCATCCGGGTTGACAGTGTTATTATATGTTTTTATATTTATAAATTAAAACACTTTTAATTTCGTTTTGAACAGCCGCTTGTGCGACTGCTTCTGTTCACGTTTATTTATTAATTGTCTTTTCAAATTGTACTTAAATTCTAACTTACTCTAGAATACAATTAAATGTGTGTGGGAATCTGCAAGCACAGCAGATTTCCACACAGGTGAATTAAATAAACTAAACATAACTGTATTGTATTGCAGTTTGAGAAATAAATGTTTCTCACGCTAAAGTTCGGTGTGTGTGGATATTGTTGCCGTTAATTAAAATGGTTTAATGTTACCATTTAGTTACCGTACTGATGGTATGGTAACTAAGACCTATCAAACACACTACACCTCCCTTTTTCAGAGAAAGAATGATCAATAATCGATTGACCATTCTTTAGTGCTGTTATAATTAAAATTTAAAATCATCAAATTTAATGTTAAAGTTTTTTTTTTTTTTTTTTTTTGAATATTAACAATTTTAATTTAATGGGGACCATTCCTTCCCCTTTTCAAATAGAAAAATTAAAAATATAATATGTATTTATAATTTTGAAAATTTTTGTTGTTTAATTTTTTTTGCAGGCGAATGCTGGCCAGTCAATCGTCTGCAAAAAAAATTTTGATTTTAAATTTTATCTCAAATTATTATTTAGTTTATACATTTTAAATTTTAAATTTATACTTTCTTAAATTTAGATTTTTGATTTAATTAATTATGATTTTAATTACAATTTAAAGAATTTTATTTATAATTTTTATAATTTAACTAAATTAAATAAAAAATTGACATTATCAATATTAATGTATTTTTAATTAATTGGTTTTATTTAAATTTTAATTTTAATGTTAAAAAAAACTATGTTATGTTATTTTAATTTTTTATTATAATTATTATTAAAAAAATTTCCGTAAAATAAAGATTAATTTAAAATTTATAGTTATAAAATTTGTAATTAAGGAAGGTTAAATTAAGGTGTTAGGTTCTATATATGGTTTTATTTAATTAATCTAATTGTTTAATTGTTTAATTGTTTAATTAATTATATTTTATATTTTAGTTCAAATATTTATCTTTTTTTTTTTTCAAAACTATATAAAAATGTTCATCTAGATTTTAGTTTAGTTTATATGTATATAATCATTTACATTATTTACAAAATTTTCTTAGTCTATTCCTATGTACCTTGACCGTTTTATTATCGCTTATGGATAATGTGCAGTTGCCTAAATTGTCGATTTCCCTAACTGAGTATGGGCCTTTAAATAACTTATCCAATTTATGACCTGCACTGTTTTCCGTCAGGACTAAATCTCCTATTCGAATATTAATTGGTCTTGTAACCCTATCGTATTGTGACTTACTGTTAACCTTTTCATTATCCAATAAGCTTTTGGCGCGCTGTTGCGCCTGCTGAAGTCTATACTTTACTTCTTTCTCATATGCTTCTATGTTATACAGTGGGTCTACTACATTCGAATTAAGAAATTTTAGATCAGGACTGTTCTTACCAAACACCAACTCATATGGACAATAACCATGAACAGTGGATGGCGTCGTATTGAAGCAATACGTGAAGTATTTTTGCCACTCATCCCAATCTGTTCTGTTCAATGACATATATGACCTAACATACTCATTGAATGTTCTGTGAGATCTTTCTATTGTACCCAGAGTTTGGTGATGGTAAGCTGTTGATGTGACATACTCAATGTTCAACAGCTGACAAAGTTCTTGCAGGGTCTGATTTTTGTATTCAGTTCCCATATCAGTTAGAATCCTATGCATAGGACCATAAATTAAAATAAAATTTTCAAAAATTGCTTTAGCAACGGTCTTTGCCTGCTTATCAGGAATAGGTATAGTGACTAAGTATTTAGTCAGGTCGCATATAATGGTTACAGCGTATTCGCTGCCATTATTTGATCTTATAAAAGGTCCAATTGTGTCTATAACAATGATGTCAAATGCCCGGGCTGGCGTCTCTGTTATTGTCATTGGTTCCTTTGTTTTAGGTTGTGTCTTATTAGTCTGGCACTGTTTACATTTCCTTATGTAATTACGGATGTCTCTAGACATTCCGTTCCAGAAATATTTTTCCTTTAATTTTGCCGTCATCCTTGCTATTCCCGGATGACCGCCGTATAACGGATCGTTGTGATATTTCTCCAATATTTCATGTTTCTGCTCGTCAGCAGTTATTTTAATTCTTCTTGGCGTTAACGCTATTATTAAATTTTTGAGTTCTTTGTTCGCTGTGCTCTTAAATTCATTAATTGGGATCCCTTTAAATATCTCATCATCTAATGTGAGTTGCAATTTATCAATGCCTTTATTGTCGGTTATATTTTCCAACCTAGAGAAGAATTGACCTAAATCAATTTTCCCATTAACAACAAGGTCATTAATAATTATTTTTTCTAAAGTTGTTTTTCCTTTTCTAAGGTAACACCTTAGTGTTCTACCTTGTAGGTCAAACTTTAGGCGAACTATTTTCCTGACCTCCTTTATGGTCAATGTTTCATATATCTTTGGAGTTTCCGTTATACTATTATTTTTTTTCTTTGTCTTTGTTCCCATCGCTGCCTTAGATCTCGATCTTGTCTTTACCATATAGACATTTCTTATATTCTTTATGTCATTGAAGTCTATTCTAGATAAAGCATCTGCAGCGTGGTTATCTTTTCCCCTCAAGTATTCTACGGTAAAATCATATTCTTCTAATTCTAACCTCATTCGCGTCAATTTTGAAGAAGGGTTCTTCATTGAAAACAAGTATGACAGTGGTCGATGATCACTTCTTACAATGAATTTAGTGCCATAAATATATGGTCTGAAATACGTAATTGCCCAGTGTATAGCCGCTAGTTCTTGTTCGATAGTAGACTTATTTGATTCACCTTTGGTGAATGACCTTGAAGCATATGCTATAGGGAGTTGTAGCCCGTCGTACTCTTGGCTTAGTACGGCACCGCATGCATATTTGCTTGCATCGGTTGTAATGCAAAATTTTTCATTAAAATTTTAAATATTCGAATGCTTTTTCGCAGTCTCGAATTTTACGAATTTTACGTTTTTCCTACATAGCCTCGTTAAAAGGCGAGCGTGTTCCGCAAAATTTGGAACAAAACGTCTATAATAATTGCAAAATGCAACAAATCGTTTAGTTTCATCGGCATTTTTAGGTATTGGATAGTCTTGAATTATCTTGAATTTGCCATCGTCTGGAAGAATGCCTTTGTTTGTACATTTATGACCTAAATAAGTCACCTCGTGACCAAAAAATGAGCACTTTTCTGGATGCAATATAAGATTATATTTACGGCATGTTTCGAAAACATCTGTTAAATTTTTTAACATATGCTTTTCAGAACGACCTAATACAACCAAATCATCCATATACAGAAAAGCTTGTGCTGGTGATAGTCCAGCAAATGCTATGGTCATCATTCTCTGAAATGAATTTGGAGCTATTTTAAGCCCGTACGGTAAGCGTTTAAAACGAAATGAACCCTTATCCGTTGAGAATGATGTAATATCTCTGGATTCTTCATCTAATTCAATTTGATGAAATCCGGATGTTAAATCAAGGCAAGAAAAATATTTGGTTCGACCAAGTTGGTCGAGAATATCATCTATTCTTGGTAATGGAAATTTATCTGCAATTAATTTTTTATTGACTCCCCTATAGTCTACTACCAACCTCCATCTTTTCCCTTCACTTCCGGCTATAGATTTTTTTGGTACTAGTAAAATTGGGCTATTAAATTCTGAAGCTGATGGCTCTACAATGCCATCTTGTATCAACTTGTCTACTTGTTTTGTAATTTCCTCCTTATGGGTATGCGGTATTCTATAATTCTTAATATAAGTAGGATCGTTGTCCTTTAAACGCAACTTTTGCCTATAAAAATTATTCACTGAGATTCTCTCAGTTTCAAGTGCGAATACATCTATATATTCTCTACATAGTTCTTTTAGTTCATTTTCAACGAATTTTGGGAATTTTTTCGATAATTTTTCTAACTTTTTTTCGCTATCTTGGCTTTCGGTTGCCATTGCTATTTCATAATTATTCAAACTTTCAGTTTGGACTTCAAACCCTGAAATAGTGACGTCTCTGTTAGTTGTGTTAATTATTCTAACAAACGATTTCTTACAGCTCGAAATCGTATTGGCTATGTATATCCCTTCTTGAAGTGTCTGGTTTGGGATAAATACATCTCCTTTTGGACGTTTTATATTTATTTTCCTAATTACCTCTGATCTCGCTGGTAATGATACTATGTTATATGGTTTCGGGGAAATCGTCTGGTCTTAATACCATCCTATTTTGATCTATTCCGTATTCCAATACACAGTTGTAGTTTTTAATAAAATATAGTCCAAGTATTCCATCGGATGGAATTGGAAAATTATCATCTACTACATGGAAATCATGTTTTATTAGTAGGTTATTGAATAAAAGATCAGTTTCAATTTTCCCTTTTGTATAAATCGTGCCACTCCCAATGCCGTGTAGGCTAGTGGTCTGATTTGCGTTTATTCTTCCTGTTTCTATATTCTTCCTGTTTCTATCGATATGTCCGCACCTGTATCAACTAAATATGTAGAACTATTATTACTGAATTTTGACGCTAATGAAATGTATGACGCTAGACCTAAATTTATATTCAAGATTCTACCGCTTGTAGTGTCACTGCTTAATGAGTACTTGGGGTTTGGTCGTTTTCCTCTTCAATGTGTATTGGCCTGACATTAATTCGTCTATAGCCATTGTTGTTACTATTGTTGTAACCCCTGTTATTGCCACGGCGATTGTATTGTCCACCGTTATTTCCGCCCTGGACATAATCATTCCTATTATTGACCTGATTATTGCGGTTATGGTAAACTGTTCCATTTCCGCGTCCCCGGAAATTTCCGTTGGGTCGCCCACGCCTTTGGTACCGGTTTGCGTTTCTACCATTATTATAATACATTACTGTATTATTTTTGGCCGCATCTGTAAAGCTGTTTATGAATTTGGCCATAGCATCGTTAAGGGTGCTAAATTGACCAGCCTCCATTACGAGGCCCACTCTTTCATTAGTGCAGCTCCTCGTCATTGCTTTGACAGCTATATTGGTGGTATATTTTTCGGCTAATGTGGTCGTTAATCCGTTCGTTATATAGGCGCTTTGCAGCCTTTTTGCCAGGTCTTCTATTTCTTTTGTATAATCATTTGGTGACTTACCACCTTGTTTCAGGTTCATTAATCTCGCTGATAGGACTTCAACGGATTCACCCTTGACTGTTGACCTTAACCTTGCAATTATGCCGGCCAAATTTGCTTCATTACCCTCAATAAGGGTACGAGCTGTTCCCTTCAATTTGGTTTTTACCAGATTGACGGCTACCGCATCTTGACCTTCAGCGATCGAATCGACAAGTGTCAGGGCATCTAAGAAACTTTGTAGGTTCTCTGCCTTACCATCAAAATCAGGTATGATCCTGGAAGCTGTTCTTAAAAATTCTGATGCTGTTTGTGGCATTTTGTCGCTGTTTTCCCCCAATTGTACTGTCATTTGTTCCTTATCCTCCCCAAATTCTATCCTCTCATGTAATGAGTCGCGCAAGTTCACCTCAATACCCCTGCGGGACGCTACGCCAATCAGCTTACCTCTTAGGTCAATGAAAAAACCCTCTGCCGCAACCTTATGAGCGGATGTTAGGCGCTGATAATTAACGTTTAATAAGACTCTTATTTCCTCAAGTCGTAAGTGGAGGTTCTTTAGATGTTTCTCAACTGTTTCCTCCTTGGTAGGCCTATCAGTATTGAGGCATTTATGGGATTTGTCAAATTCTTCCCTTATGATCCTACATTGGTCGAGTATCGCTTGCCAGTCCATAAAATCAGGGTCAACCTTTAGCCAAAATTATGACAATTTATCTAGGGGAAAATTGGGCGTTTATGTAAGAAATCAAAATTGAAACAATTTGGGAGACTATGGGGAAATGTCATAAAAGGTTACTAAAATTTCCTCATTGAAAAAGAAATATAATGTCAATTTATTGTATTGGCCCGTAATGCCAAACATTCAAAATCACTAGGTGCCAAAATATTCGCATACTGATCAAAGAATTTCCAAAATCATTTAAAAATCGTAAGGTATTTAAGAGTATATCCGATAAAATTTTTGCTATATTGGCAATTAATGCCCAAAAAAAAATTTGAGAAGAGAAAAAAAAATCTGTTCAAGTGAATAATTCCACTATAGTAATTCTATGGCACTGTATGCCAAAGATAATTTTATTCATTCACTATACTTTAATTCCAACAAATTCATTCAATAAAATTATTATGAAATTTTTGCCTTTCATAAATAATTATCTGGCACAATATGCCGCAATGTTCAATTATCAATAATATTGGCAATTAATGCCAATTCTCAAAAACAGGTAATTAAATATAATTATAATTTCAGTAATAAATTGGCCACGCTTACCAATACTAGACACAATGTGAGGTACCACAAGGAATCCAATTGATTTGTGTGGTCGACAACCTCAACGTTGGTTATGACATTAGCGTTGGGTTTTTCGAGTTTCGACTCGGTCTTTCCCATAATAAAATATATTATTTTCTCTATTTAAGTAAATGAAACTGATCCAAAAGGGTATGTCCGAATATCCCAAAACACAATCAATTTGTCCATAAAAATAAAATGAATTTAAGATCCTTTTCCCTTACTGTATGGTCGAGGTACTTTTTAAATTATACATTATTTAAAAAAATAGCCTAGGTCATCCTGTGGATGAGCTTTCCGCTTTGGAATAAAATTAAATTATATATGATCTTAAATCCGAGTATATTTTCATAACATATTCTTAGTATATTTCCATTGATTATTTTGTATTAACAAAATGGTATTAAAATAAATATTCTCTCCCTTTTTTTTTTTTTTCTTTTTTTCTGTTAAACTAATAAAGTAGATTTTTATACAATATAAATATCAAAAATTTTATATCCAACATTATGTAGATTACAAAATATAAAGAACAGAATAGTAGTACCATATATGTAGGTATTATTACCAACTGGCTTTTATATATATAATTATTGTGCGATTTTTATATGTATACCTCTAATAAAATATTCAAGGTCGATATAAATGTTTAAAAGATTACAATTGTAATGCATCTAATTATTTAAAATATTTGAATTTTATATTAATAACGCTTACGACGTTTTATGTTTATCGCTGTTGGTGTTGTGGATTGTTGCAGCTGCTGTTATTGTTGATGTTGATGTTGCTGTTATAGTTGCTGTTGTGGTGGTTTTCCACAGACTTCGTTATTATCAGGAGAAGGTACTGCGGTGGCGGTGATGGTGTTGGCGCTGATAATGTTGTTATTGCTCTAGCTACTAAGGCCGCTTCAATTTGTTGTACATTGTTTAATTGTTTGACATTGCTTTGATAAAGTTTATTTTTCTGTGATCCGTTTGCACATTGTGACAATATTCGTTAATAAAAGTTGTTTCAATTAAAAAAAAATTTTTTTTTTCTTCTTTTTCACCTTTTATATTTTACATTTCTTTTATGGTAAAATGAATTGTTTCAAACGATTGTTTTATTTACGGTTAAAATTTATTTTACAACAACCCCTTGGTGTTTTTTTTTTGTTTTATTTTTGTTTTTAATTTTTCCATATTTCAAAATAAAGGATGCTGTTTATATTTTTGTTCACTAAATAATGTTTCAATATGTTTCTTTTTGCTCTTATTTTATTTAGATTTTAATAATTTTCTTAATTTTTCTTTAATATCACTTTTTTTTTATTTTTATTATTGCTTGAAGGTGTAGTTTATATTTTTTTCTTCTGATTATTTCGATTGAACAAATCTCACAATACATTTACGGCGTTTTAAGAAACAATTGGCAGGATCGCCATATTATATGTTTTTATATTTATAAATTAAAAGACTTTTAATTTCGTTTTGAACAGCCGCTTGTGCGACTGCTTCTGTTCACGTTTATTTATTAATTGTCTTTTCAAATTGTACTTAAATTCTAACTTACTCCAGAATACAATTAAATGTGTGTGGAAATCTGCTGTGCTTGCAGATTGAATTAAATAAACTAAACATAACTGTATTGTATTGCAGTTTGAGAAATAAATGTTTCTCACGCTAAAGTTCGGTGTGTGTGGATATTGTTGCCGTTAATTAAAATGGTTTAATGTTACCATTTAGTTACCGTACTGAAGGTATGGTAACTAAGAACTATCAAACACACTACAGTGTCCGTGCCATCGCGAATACACACAGACGACTTACTAACCCCAGATGATAATGAAACGCACCCATGTCCTTCGCCTGTCGAAGATGAGCCCATACCGGGAGCCACTTAAATGTGTAGATTGTTATCATGCCCCTACAAAACAACTTTCACCGAAACCTACTTCGGGAAACGAAAACGGAGGTCGTCACGATTGAGGGCGGGCGACCCTCCGAACAAACGTCCCTCAACAAACCCAACCTATTTGAGATGTGAAGAAACGAGAATTACGGCCACGGTTTTAGTGGAAAACCGTCTGGTTACAGCCACCCTCGACACGGGAGCCTCTCGTAATTTCATAAAGAGTGAGTTCGTACAAGCGCTCGGGAAACGTCCCACCAACCTGGTAGAAGGCGTAAATATTGTATTGGACGATGGTTCCAAGAAATGCATAACAGCGGCTGCCAAATACACTATCACCTTTGGAAATCGAACAGCCACGTGCACATTCCTGATCATGCCCGACTTCAACGAAGACATCATTCTCGGGTTGGACTTTTTACGAACTTTCAACACTACATTGAACTGCGCAGGGTTGTCAGTCAGGTGTGCGTCCACATCACCCAAAGATGAAGCCTGTGGGCTGATGCAGCCTACACATCAACACGTGAGTATGAAACCCCACTTAGGTGACACACAAAATCAA
Organism: Cordilura impudica; assembly: GCA_963682025.1. NCBI lineage: Eukaryota > Metazoa > Arthropoda > Insecta > Diptera > Scathophagidae > Cordilura > Cordilura impudica. The sequence continues at coordinate 202,681,863 of OY821517.1, read as the reverse complement.
TCGACCGCGGATGGGATATCCGACTCCAACATGGAACGCGGTCTTAACGAACACCAAATTATTACTAAATTCCTTGAAACAGAACTACCCCAGTTCCAACACATCCAAGGCCCCTCCCATATAGCCGAACATCGCATTGTTATGAAGGATGACCGTCCCGTGAAGATTCGGTACGCTCCGCGGAACCCCGCCATGCAGGCGATAATAGACGCTGAGGTCAACAAACTTATTGCACAAGGGTGCATAGAGCCATCCAATAGGCCTTATAGTTTCCCCATCACGCTGACCAAAAAGAAAAATGGAACATGGCGAACGTGTATGGACTTCCGACAACTCAACCTCAGGTCAGTACCCGATGCTTACCCATTACCCCGTATTGATACCATTTTAAACTGTCTACGCCAAGCAAGATACATTAGTAGTATCGATCTCAAGGATGGCTACTGGCAGATCCCCATGGCATCAGACAGCAAAAACTATACCGCTTTCGCCGTTACCGGCCGCGGTCTTTACCAGTGGCGTGTAATGCCCTTCGGCCTCCATTCCGCACCGGCAACCTTCCAACGCGCACTTGATACCGTCATCGGTCCCGACATGGAACCTTATGCCTTCGCGTATTTGGATGACATCATCGTCATCGGCCGGACATTACAGAACCATTTAGACAATCTACGAGGAGTTTTCCGTCGGCTGCGCAAAGCCAATTTAAGAATTAATCCTGAAAAATGTGAGTTTTTTTAAAAAGGAGACAAAATATTTAGGCCACGTCGTCAGCTCCGAGGGCATAAAAACTGATCCAGATAAGGTCGCCGCTATCACCACCATGCTGGCACCCACCAATCTCAAAGCGGTACGTAGCTTCCTCGGTGTTGCATCGTGGTATCGGCGTTTTGTCCCCGAATTCGCACACATTGCGCAACCCCTCACCACTCTCCTGAAGAAGGGAAAACATTGGAAGTGGGGTGACGATCAGCAGCAGCGTTCGACACGTTAAAATTGAAACTCACCGAAGCACCCGTTCTCGCCTGCCCCGACTTCTCCAAAGCTTTTACGTTACAGACTGATGCAAGCGACCATGGTCTAGGAGCAGTACTTACCCAGGACTTAGAGGGCACCGAGACGGTCATCGCCTACGCCAGCCGACACCTCAACCCCGCCGAAAGGAACTACTCCACCATGGAAAAGGAGTGTTTAGCAATCGTCTGGGGAGTTCGGAAAATGCGCCAATACTTGGAGGGCTACCAATTTACGGTGTTGACCGACCACTTGTCGCTCAAGTGGCTAAACGCCATCGAAAACCCAACCGGGAGACTTGCTCGATGGGCACTTGAGTTGCAGCAGTATATTTATTCTGTGCAATACCGCCAAGGACGACAAAATGTCGTAGCCGATGCGCTGTCACGGCAACCCATGGAGGTCCTATATTCCGCTCATGTGGGAGAAGTCCAAAATAAATGCGCATGGCTAACACAACGGATGCAAGAGGTCCGTGAACAACCTAGCAAACATGCCGATTACACCATCGTTGGACAACAACTCTATAGGCATTTTCCCCGCCATCTAAATGATGAGGACGGCACACCGTGGAAGTTGTGTGTATCCGCTGAACTGCGACCACGGATATTGAAAGAAAATCATGACGAAGTTACGGCCGGACACCTGGGGACACGGAAGACCATGAACCGCATTGCCAGCCGTTATTATTGGCCAGGTATGTTCCGTCAGATTGCACAATATGTCCGCAAATGCCAATCATGTCAACGATACAAGGTTTCTCAGCAACGACCCGCAGGCGAAATGCTGAGCCGAGTCCCGGAAGAACCATGGGCCACTAAATGTGCCGACTTTGTAGGACCACTTCCGCGCTCCAAACATGGGAATACCACATTACTAGTCTTCTTTGACAGGTTTTCCAAATGGTACGAATTGGTACCCATGCGAAAAGCCACGGCAGAAAGTCTGACGAAAAGCTTCCGCGAACGGATCATCAGCCGATATGGCGTGCCGAAGAATATCATCACTGACAACGGCGTACAATTTACATCACGCATATTCCAGCGTTACCTCAAGGAGATCGGTACTCGACAGCAGTTGACCGCACCATACACCCCACAGGAAAACCCGACGGAACGGGCAAATCGTACCATTAAGACCATCATTGCTCAATTTTCCAGTCATCGTCACCACACCTGGGATGAGTTTCTACCGGAAATCATGTTAGCAATCAACACCAGTACGGCCGAGTCCACGGGATATTCCCCGGCTTATCTCACTCAGGGACGGGAACCCCGTCTACCGAAAGCCTTATATGATGAGGTCACGGTCGGAACGGGCGCACGCGAACTAAGCCCAAATGAGCGAGCTAACGAACTCCATGAAATTTTTGAAATAGTGAAAACTAATCTCACTAATAGTCCGACTTCAGGGCCACGACAACCGGGATATACGGACTGCGCATATAGGGGACCTGAAAAATTATTATGGCCAGTCGAGGCCACCCATATAAATAATGTCATATCCCTCACTAACAGAATTCATTATTTTCTATCTTCCTTCTCTTGCTAGTATAACAAAACCCAACTAATTACCAGTGGATCAAATGGCAGACTGGTTCGAACAAGCCCGAAAACGGTTCCGAAGCAACCTCGAACGCGAACAGGCTAACCGGCGAAGAACAATTTATGTGGAACCTGATCCAATGCCTAGCACCAGTAGAGGCAAGCGCCGGGGCCAACCCACTGATCGAGCGGCCACCACAAATCCGCCACCAACTTTTACTCCGCGAGAGACAACCTGCTACAGGATGTCCACCGGACAACGCCGACCGCAGGCAGATGATTTAAATACACCAGTGCGCAATCCGGGCTCTCCCCAGTATTCTTCTTGGAGTCCACCCGGCGGGGAAAATCCAATAATGACATCCCACTCACAACACTCCTCGCCAACCATGGTTCAAAATCCCGTATGTGGAGACCACGAATCAGAGCTCAGTAGCGAAGCAACAACACCAGACCCGATCGAGGTAGAACTGCGTCGTTCCCTCCTAGGCTACCACGATCGTACAATCGACCACAGATCAGCCACTCCACCATCACCACTACCACCCCGTTCACCACCATCCCTGGATAGTGACAACGAGGACTACCATCCCCCGACACCACCAATACGACGGGGCCTGTGTAGCATTACCCAACAGGATAGAACCTACCCCCACCTTGGGTACCAATGCTTCGAACGCACAATGACGGTCAAGATTCTAGTGCTAACAACCAAACACATGCCGGAAATGGGGACCTTGGCATATAACCCGATGTCACACAAAACCCCCCCAATACACAGCTCCAACAGCAAATCACGTGTTCCGTCCAACCAGAACCGCGTACCTGTAATCACTACCGGTGTGGCACCATTAGCACCCGATGAATTTACCACCCCCAGCAGAACAAAACCAATAGAAGTAGTCGATGATGCTACCCCAACCTCAACCTCAGACATACTTGTCCTCGACATTACGCCACCAAGGCCATCAACCACCTTTGAGCAACACAGGTTGTCAGCGACTCCACAACAGGACTTAGTGCAACCCCGCAACGAGCCTGACTCACCAGTCACTTCACAGATAAGAGGCACCCAACCATCTACACCAACCCCACCATCAACGGTAGACGCACAACTACAAGGCGTAGTTACTCCGTCATCCATCTCTTCATCATCATCGTCATCATCATCGACATCACCGTCATCACCATCGACATCATCATCATCATCATCACCGTCTTCGGTATCTTCATCTTCACCCATTTCGGCATATTCCGCCGTAGCCACCCCAACCTTGTCACCCCAACCTTGTCACCCCAACCTTGTCACCCCAACCTTGTCACCCCAACCTTGTCACCCCACGGTATACATTCCATACCGTCAACCTCTTCAGTACCCGTACCAACGGTACCACCTACCGCACCAGCAGTCAGCAGCACTACTACTGACCCTCCATCAATGGAGACAATGCCATCGGGCCAACTGTATCCACCAAGCAAGACAGTCGCCATACCTGACGGGGTGATACAAGTAATAGAGCGAGCCATCCAGAAAAAACCACGAGTACCTCAACGTTTCCGCACAGTGGTGGACGGAGTCCCCTATCGGATCTTGATCGACCGAAATGGCGACTATCGCATCAACCCAGTTGCCACTAAGGGAGGAAGGCTGTGTGACGAGTAAAAGTCGTAACCTCGTTTTTACGCCAACATACAATACAATTGAATTGAATCTTAGTATATTTGGCTCTCCGCCCTAATTTGTATTAAAAAAAAAGAACATGTAAAGAGAAAATGAATTTAAAACTATAATTTACTTAATATATAACTCACTTGTTTATTTTGTTCTCTCACTTTAAGTTATAATCACAACCAGTAAAAGCTTTTATTTATTTTAACATTCAGGCAATTATAATGTTATCATAATGAGTATAGCGTTATTTCTATAACATCACTTTCAATTATAATGTATTTATTTCACATAGCTTCTAAGTTAACGTACTCACCAAATGTTACCCGCACATGTTAGCTATAGCTGCAGTCTGTAATTGATGTGTCGCGTACAGACAGCGATTAGTATAAAAGGCAGTGCACTGGTGAAAAATGATCAGTTAGCCAGCGACCGGCTGTGAGGTAAGGTCGTATTAAACTGAAGAAATTGGGTCTCCGTTCTTCAGTAAGATACCACTTACTAAGCAACAAGACATTGACTCAGACAAAGATTGCTTGCTCCGACCAACCAAGAGAACGGGTCTCCACTCTTGGTTAAGTCAACCGACCGTACCACTGCGGCCTACCGGGAGAACGGGTCTCCACTCTCGTCTACGCCCGACTGACCAACCAAGAGAACGGGTCTCCACTCTTGGCTCAGTCAATCGACCATCCCACTACGGCCTACCAAGAGAACGGGTCTCCACTCATGGCTAAGCCAACTGACCGTACCACTGCGGCCTACCGAGAGAACGGGTCTCCACTCTCGGCTACGCCCGACTGACCAACCAAGAGAACGGGTCTCCACTCTTGGCGCAGTCAACCAACCGTACCACGGCGGCCTATCAAGAGAACGGGTCTCCACTCTTGACTAAGCCAACTGACCATACCACTACGTCCTATCGGGAGAACGGGTCTCCACTCTCGACTGGGCCCAACTGACCAACCAAGAGAACGGGTCTCCACTCTTGGCCACGTCAACCGACCACACCGTCCAACTAACCGAGAGAACGGGTCTCCACTCTCGACCACGTCAACCCGACGCCTCACGACAGCATCGGTACGATACGAGTACGGTATACTTTGGCAAGTCGCAAGCGAACGGCTCACGCGAGTACAAAACCAAAAAATAAATAAATATCCATTACTGAATTAAGTAAAATAATAAAGTGGTGTTGTGTTTCATTTATTTCTCTTTTCCGTCGATAATAAATTAGTGTAACGAATCCTGGGCACGCTGAGTTATGCCCCAGCATAAAGCGGAAACGTGTCGTTACAGAGTATTTACATAGATTCTAGCGAGTAAACCGTTAACGGTATCTAAAAACATTGCTTGTTGCCTCTTTCTATCTTAGTTAGATGTAACTTTATTTTAATCTTCGTTTGAACGTTTTGACGAACACATTGTCCACACGGACATCTATATACTTATATACAGTCCATTTTAAAGGTAATTTATTTTTTAAATAAAATATTGAGAAGTTTCTCATCAATAATAAAACATCAAAAAATCTTGTTTCTTTTTTTATTTCCATCGGACTCCGCATTTACGGCGAACAGATGCCAAAACAATGGAAACTTTTAAATTTTTCTACCAGAGTTGATTAAAAAAATTTACAAAGGGTTAGTTTTTATTATATTATAACCACAACGACCACAAAAACAACAAGTCCAGCTATGACAACAATACAACATTTAGAATAACAACAAGATCAATATAGAAACATAATATTTTTCATTTTTTTTTTAATTTTTCAGAGATTTCCCTGGACCTGTTTTTACCGATTTTAATGATTTTTGAAACAGAAATCTTCCCATGATCTTAGTGAATCATCTTCACTAAAAATAATCACCCTAGCTGTCCTACTGAGGGCGTGATCGTGACAAGGAGAACATAGAAAATCATATTTTTTCAAGACTTTTTTAGTTCTTCATTCAAATATCGGGCCCTAATCAACCGATTTGGGCGATTTTAAATCGCAGACTTCTCAGAATGTTAGTGAATCAGTTTTTATGCCAACGAGCACCCTAGCTGCCCGATTGAAGTTGTCATCGTGATTTCCACAGACGGACAGACGGACATCGCTACATCAACTCCGCTTAAGGATAAGGATAAGGATCACAAATATACATATATATTTTTTGGGGTCCAGAATTTTTTTCTAATTATTACAAATGGAATGACAAACTTATATATACCCTCTGCACACTGGGGTGGAGGGTATAAAAACTCATTGATGAACTCGGTAACTCTATTTTGTAAAGACAACAAAAAGTTAATATTTGTAAAAGAATAATGAAAAAACGTATGAAATAAAAGACCATCCCGTGTATACTTTTAACATTGTTCTGTATGATATCTAGTTGAAAATATTAACATTCATGTTAAAATAGAAATAACTATTGCAAAGCTAATTAGAACAAAAGTTGTGGCGCCATCTACTGTGGCATAGTCACGCTGAGCAAAATGAAGTGACACTCTGTTAATGCAAAAGAAATGTATTTTCCCCCAAACAAAATATTGCAGAAATTTATTTAAATAAAATAATATGCCGATTTATTTCTTCATGAAGAAGATTTATAGGATACCTCCAGGGCTTTTTATTTATCATTTTCAGACATTTGTTGTGTATAATTTGTAAGCATTTTAGGCGGCAGTTGGCAGCGTCACTCCAAATAGGACACGCGTATGTTAGAAATGACCTGCTATTTAGAAGTGGCCATAATGCTTTAAATGATTTTATGGCTTGGCAGTCTTGGCAGTCTTTTGGGAGATTTGTTGAATGGAAACATAATTGCTTGGGTCTTGTTTGGATTAATTTTGATTTTCCATTTGTGAAAATAATTACTGCAATTTACAAGTCCCTTTTCCATTTTCTTCAGGAGTGCACTTGTAAGTTTGTTTGAAGAAATTAACGCAGTATCATCTGCGTAGTAAGCAATTTTCATATATTTCGGGACTTTGAAATCGGATGTATATATCGAGAAAAGCAATGGCGACAAGACTGATCCTTGAGGTAACCCGGTGGTAATGGTTTTTGGAGATGATGTTTCATTATTAATCGCAACTTTAAAGTTTCTGCCGTGAATGAAATCTGAAATAAGTTTGCATAAATATATTGGTATATTTGCATCAAGAAGTTTAAATACTAGGCCATTATGCCAAACGGTGTCAAACGCTTTTTCGATATCTAACACTATTAGACTCGTTGAACGTTTATTGTTTTTATTGGTGATTATTTGATTTTTAATTCTGTTTATTTGGTGAGTAGTGCTATGCCCTTTTTTAAATCCAAATTGTTCTTTAGCAACAATAGAATTGGTCGTTACAAATTCACTAAGACGAGAATGTAGTATTTTTTTCAAATATTATACCTAAGTTGCTTAATAAACTAAAAGGTTATAGCTATTTGGGTTAGTTTTTGGCTTACTAGGTTTGTTTATGGCTATAACCTTAGCATTTTTGAAATGGTTTGGGAAATAGTTGAGTTTGATGCAGCTGTTAAATATTATAACCAGTAATTTTAGAGCTTTGGGTGGTAGTTTCTTTAAGAGCAGGTTGGGAACATTGTCAAAACCAGGAGATTTTGAGGGTTTTATTAATGAGACAATATTCATTACTTCTTCTAGAGATGTATAAATTGCTGACTCAGAACTGGGATTTTCCTTCTTAAAATTATTTACTGTTGTATTTATTACTATATCCGCTGAGTGGTTGTAATTCGAAGTGAGGTTATTTGCTTTGACAAATGTATTTGCCAGGACTTCAGCCTTGTCCTTATCAGATGTTATCCTTGTATTTGCAACCTCAAGGTGAGAGATTTGATTTTCTCCTTTTCCTCGCAAGTTCCTGCTTATTCTCCAAAATGATTTATCACCTGGTTTTAAATTCGATAATAATTGACACCATTTCTTATTGCGTTCCGAATTAATACTTTTATCAATCATGTTGCTTAGAAACTTAGTACATTGATTATAAAAAGTTTGCTCGGCTATATTTGAAGATCGTTGGCTTTTTCTTTTAAAGCTTCTTCTTAGTTTAATATATTTCACAGTACTTTCTGGTAATGTGTAATTATTTTGTTGACTTATTTTAGGTGTAGACACATCCCTTGCTTCGAAAACTACATTTATAAATTTTTGGATTTACTGATCAATTACTGCCTTGGTATTGTATATATCGGAATATAACGTGATTTTATTGTCTAAAAAATGCATATAAATGTTCCAGTTGGTTGCACTATAATCATAATAATTGAGGTCAACCTGCAAGGCCATTGATCTTTTAAGAGTACATATAATGGGGCGATGGTCTGATGGTATTTCGTTATCCATTGTCTTTACGTCTATATTTAAAGCGGTATTGCTTAAAAAAATATCGACTGTGGATGCTTCGCGATTGTGTTGATGGGGGAATAGGGTTGGACTATTAGGATAGTGTATAAAAAAAATTGCTTGATTGCTGTAGATTGTTGAGTGCGATTCCTGCAGTATTATTTGAACGGCAATTCCAAGAGCAATGTTTGGCATTTAGGTCACCAAAAACTACGTATTCTTGGTGGAAGGTGTTAGTTTGAAGATATCAGCACAGAAGTTATGGGTATATCTTGGTGAATATAACGAAGATAAACAATTGGTCTATTATTTATAATAACTTCAATTGAGATGTTTTCGATTGATGAGGTGTTTGATATAAAGAGGTTTTTATGAGCGACAGATTTATGAATTAACAGAGCTACTCCTCCTCCTCTTGCATCTGTTCTGTCACTTTTATATAAATAATAATTTTTAAAGTAGGGTCTATGATTTTCTGAAAAAAATTTTTCATTCAAAGACGCTATTTTAATACTTTCTCGTTCAATTAGTATCTCAAACTGTTTTAATTTAGAAAAGTTTAAAATGCCATTAGCATTCAAGTGAAGCATTTTGAATTCGTTTAAATTATTAGCATAATCCATGGGCGTATTTTACCACTGACATTACAACTTTGATTTGTTTTACTTTTGAAGTGCACCTATGCAAATCATCCATAGCTGTAGTGAAAATATCAAAAAGCTCATCGATGCTAAATAAATCGTTGTTTGTTCTCAGCTGGTTAGCATATGTAGCTTTGCTGTTATTATTGATGTTATTGTTACAAGTTGTGTTGTTGTTTCTTAAATTAGGAAAATCTCCCACATTAAATTGAAATGAGTTATTTTGTTGTTGTCTGCTTTTATTCGGACTTTTAGAAGTAACTCTTGTTCTAGTTTCCAAATAGAGAGAACGTAACGGACAGTTGATATCGTTTGCAGAGTGATCAGTTTTCTCTTTTCCTTGTTTTTTGCAATTAAAGCATGTAAAAACAGCTGGTCTTTTTCATTTGTGATAAACGGACACACACTTGTATGATGTTGTTCTGCACATATCATACACGCAGCACTTCGATGGCAATGTTCACCGTCATGGCCATACATTAAGCAGTTCCAGCATTGAGTTGGTTTATTTCTGGATCTAGATTTGTATTTTTTCCAAGAAATTATGATATTGGAAATTGTCCTTACATTTTTTAAGGCAGTTGGATTAAAATTTTTACGAACAAATTGAATTTTATAAACTGCATTATTGTTTGAACTGAACTTGGTGACTATTTCAGTTACGGAAGAGGGGGATAGGTTGTAGTTTTTTAGCTCCTTGGAGATTTCCTCAGAGCTTATGCGGGGTAAACCGTGTAAAAAGGTGGTGTATAACCTATTTTCTTTGGAGCCATAAGAATGAAACTCCATCTTATTCTCTTTAAGTATTTGCTTGTAGCATTCATACATTTTATTACTAGGAGCAAAAATTTTGGTACCAATTGAAGTACGTTTGAAAATGCAATCCTTACCAAGCAGCTTTTGTATTTCTGTAAATGAAGCATTAGCTTCTACAACAATGGGTGGAGGTTTGTGTTCCTTAACATCGTTAATATTTGATACGGGAGTTACGTCCATATCATTGAGGCCAGCAAGCAGGCTAAATCTGTTGCTTGAAGTTAACGCCATGTTCGGGTTAACAAAACCCGGAGGAAGTTTTGTCATCTTATTCACAAGCTTTCTTTTTGATGAAGATTTGGCCCCTCGGGCCATCGCAAAATTTTTATTCCTGTTTTATGCTGGATTGTCTACCACGTGAGTTCAAATGAGATCAAGAATAGGCAATTGCAAAAACAAAAATATACACTTGTTTTTAATTTTAAATAGTTGTACTCTAAGCGCTTTGATTTTTTTTTACACAACCGTTCGTAAAGAGAGTTAGATTCGAACTGATTATAAATAATAAACAAATATGTGAAATCAACAAATTAAGTAAATTTAAAAGACTTTAATGAATAAAAATTTTAATTAATATTAAAATTCGAAAAATGAACATGATTTTGTAATTTCTCACATTGATTTTTATAACAAAAACATGTATGATAAATTTTAATAAATAAAACATTGTTAAATCTATAAATAAAAGATGTCAGATTTTAAATTGTTTTAAGTAATAAGCTTACAACAAACAATGAAAAAGAGAGAAAAAAGGAAAATAAATTAAGACAAATAGATATAAAAACTATACAAGAAGAGAAATAAATATATTAAACAATTATTTAAGAATAAATATATTTGTGATATATAATACGCTTAATTTTTTTTTTAAGAACATAACTAATGAAATTAATTAGTAAATTGAATGAAAAACAAGTAAGAGTGTTAAATTCGGCTGTGCCGAATCTTTGATACCCTCCACCTCGGTTTGACTATTGATAATAAATGTAAACAATATATTTGAAAAAGTAAACAATATCAAATTATTTGAGCAAATTCTTTGGGTTGATCCGCTTAACAGATGATATTTGTTTATTTCAAGAGTTGGCCCATAAAGCTTTCTCACATTAGTAATTCGCGCTCCACCGAGGAAAGATCGTTTTCGTCTTTTCTATTATTTCGGATAAAAGAAAATATATACCTATGTATATGCCTATGTATATGCATGCGTTTCCGGTTATATGATATAACATCGCGTTTAATTTAAAGTTTTTGCAAATTAAATAGCTCGCCATAACCTTCATTGCGAAAAAGCTCTCTCAATCTTTTTTTTGTTAGAATATTGCCATATTTGGAAAATAAATTTTTTTACAATTACAATTTTGTGTTACCACAAAATAACACAATACAATACAAAGTCTAACCCAGTGATGCCAACTTTTGATTTTGAATTAAATTATGTTAATAAAATATATTTTCATTTATTGACTCCAAATACTACTACCTGGGAATTATTATCGAACTTACATTTTTTGGGTTTTACTTTGCCTACCATGAAGTCAAAAAAACCAGATGTCCCAAAAATTGAAATAAGATAATTTGTTATTTTTATTTTCTGACAAACTTAAAATTTTCATCCGCAAAAATTGTGAAAAATAATATACAAATAACATTCTCAGCAAATTGCGCTTTATTTATGTAACAATTTTTATGTTCGCAATTCTTAAATATCATTTGAGGTTTTCTAAACTTCATTGAATTTAAATTAATGTTTTCTTATGCTGAAATGCTATTAATGTCTCCTGAACGGCAATATTTTTTTTAAATGTAAACATTTTTAAATGTGTTTTTTGAATTTCAATTTGTGTTTAAAGAATAAAATTTATATTTTTAAAATTCAATTGATGTCTTCTAAATTTCAAGTTATTATTTCCGACGTTTTAATATAATTTTCTGAAATTCAATTGATATTTTCTAATTTATAATTGGAAATCTGAATTCCAGTTTTTAGAATTGATATTTTCTTAAATTTGAATAGGTGCAATTTTGTATTTATGTGAAAAATAATGCTTTAGTAATTATAAACAATTTTTAAAAATTATATATAATCGCATTGAGATATTTTGTAGGTAAAGCAGAATAATAATTTGATATAACTATGTAGAACTGTTGACATTCATTTTAAAATAGAGATAACTATTGCAAAGCTAATTAGAACAAAAATTGTGGCGCCATCTACTGTGGCATAGTCACACTGCGCAAAATGAAGTGACTCCGTTTTTTAATGCAAAAGAAATGTATTTTCCCTTAAACAAAATATTGCAGAATTTTATATAAATAAAATAATATTCCAATTTATTTCTAACATGCGGTTATTATGGATATACATACATATATAGAAAATATGTATATTATTTTATTATTTAATATATGTATGTATGTATATGTAAATATTACACACAAAAAATACAACACCAAAATACTACAAAATCAACATCAATGCATTTTATATAACTTTTTTTTAGCTAATAAATAAATATAACTTTTTTTAATAATAAACAAAAACCATACGTCGTTCCATAATTCTTTTTCAAATATGACCATAATGCTATGTTCACACGGACAGCAAGATTCGCGGTTCGCTCTCTCATTCACGGTTCGCGCCCGAATCATGATTGAATCTACATGATTCGCTATACAAAATTTTGAGAGCGAATATACTTGGTTCAAAATGAACCTAGTTGTGAACCTAGAAACATTGAGTGTCATCTCCAAGTTTGATAAGAAATTATCGCTAGTTTATCTGAATTAGCTGTCAAAAATATATAAACAAAGAAAAAAACAAAAAATTTATTTGTGCAATAAAATAAATAGAAACATTTAACAAATAACATTTAACAAATAAAAAGTAACAAATAAAAGTATAAAAGTATATATATATGTATATATATATATTCAAATAAAAATGGAAAAAATTAAATAATGAAACGTAAAGTGCAGAAGGATGTCTTCAAATATTTTCACAAAAAATATAAACGTCAAAATGAAACAAGAACACTCGTCTGAACACCAAGGTTCACAATCATGATTCAGAGAGCGAATCAAGTGGTTCATTTCGCCGTCTGAACATGCTATAAGTTGGCATATTAACTTCTTGTTGTGTTTACAAAATAGAGTTACCGAGTTCATCATATATGCACATTTTTGGGGAAAAGGTTAACATTATTATCATTAGTATTATTTTAATAATATTTATGCTCTATAATTAACAAACTTCCGTTTTTATATGTGCATTTCAAGAAATAAATCATAATAATACATTTAACAAGTTAAATAAAGCCTTAGGACGAGGCCACGCAATGAGCGGCATAGCGGCAGAGCGGTGAGCGGCAGAGCGGCGAATTTGAGCGGCAAGTGACTTATTACTGAGCGTCATTTCTGAGCGGTTAGTTGTCAAAATACCATTGTCAATGTTATTATTTATTATTTATATAAAAAGTTTTTATAATTAAAGCAAAATATTTTCACTATTTTATGATTTTTATACCCTCCACTCCAGTGTGCAGAGTGTATATATAAGTTTGTCATTCCGTTTGTAATAATTAGAAAAAAAAAATTTGAACCCCATAAAATATATATATTTGTGATCCTTATAACAACCGGAGTTGATATAGCCATGTCCGTCTGTCCGTCCGTCTGTCCGTCTGTGGAAATCACGATGACGGCACCAATCGGGCAGCTAGGGTACTCGTTGGCATAAAAAATGATTCACTAACATCCTGAGAAGTTTGCTATTTGAAATCATCCAAATCGGTCAATTAGAGCCCGAGATTTGAATAAAGAACTAAAAAAAGTATTGAAAAAATATAATTTTCTATGTTGTTCTTGTCACGATCACGTCCTCAATAGGTTAGCTTAGGTGATTATTTTTAGTGAGAATGATTCGACAAATTCATGGGAAGATTTCTGTATCAAAAAATCGGTGGAACAGGTCCAGGGAAATCTCTGAAAAAGTAAAAAAAAAATGAAAAATATGATGTTTCTATATTGTTCTTGTTGTTATTCTAAATGTTGTATTGTTGTCATAGATGGACTTGTTGTTTTTGTGGTCGTTGTGGTAATAATATAATAAAAACTAACCCTTTGTACATTTTTTTATCAACTCTGGTAGAAAAATTTAAAAGTTTCCATTGTTTTGGCATCACTAAAAAAAATTGCTAGATCATTTCTGTCATTGCCATGAGCCTGCCTGTAAAGTTTCAGATCGATTGGGTCACGGGAAAGGGGTTAAAATCGATCCAAAATTTTTTCGACAAGCAGACACGAGTTAATATAAAGGGAGTAAAAATTCACCAGCATCTAAAGCAAATAATGCTCAAATATGTACCTAGTTGTTAATAAAAAAAAACAATGTAAATTTAGCAAAAAAAAAAATTATATATTAATTTATTTAAAGAGAAAAACACAAAAATAACGTTTTATGTTGTATTTTTTGTGTGTAATAATTACATAAACATACATACACATTTTAAATAATACAAATACTATACATATATTCTATATATGTATGTATATCCATAATAACTGCATGTTAGAAATAAATCGGTATATTATTTTATTTACATAAAATTCTGCAATATTTTGTTGTGGGGAAAATACATTTCTTTTGCATTAACAGAGTGTCACTTAATTTTGCCCAGCGTGACTATGCCACAGTAGATGGCGCCACAATTTTTGTTTGTTCTAATTAGCTTTGCAATAGTTATTTCTATTTTAACATGAATGTCAATATTTTCAAATAGATATCATACAGCACAATGTTAAGAGTATACACGGGCTGGTCTTTTATTATTTCATACGTTTTTTCATTATTCTTTTACAAATATGAACATAAGTTTGGCATACTAACTTTTTGTTGTCTTTACAAAATAGAGTTACCGAGTTCATCAATGAGTTTTTTGCTTTCAAAACAGTTCTACATAGTTATATAGAATTATTATTCTGCTTTACCTACAAAATATCTGATTGCGATTACATCTAATTTTTAAAAATTTTTTATAATTACTAAAGCAGTATTATTCACATTAATACAAAATTGCACTTTTTAAATTTTCCATTCAAATTTTAGAAAATATCAATTCTAAAAACTGGAATAAAAATTTCCAATTATAAATTATAAAATATTAATTGAATTTCAGAAAATTATATCAAAACGTCGGAAATAATAATTTTAAATTTAGAAGACATCAGTTGCATCAAATTCCAAAAAAAAACACCAAATATTTTTACATTTAAAAAATGTTTACATTAAAAAAAATGTTGGCATTCAGGAGAAATTAATAGCTTTTCAGTAACTTCTTTTAACGATAGTCGAATCGTTAAAAAAAAAAGCAAAATTATCAGTAAAATTTTTAAACGATATTCGCTATTGTTATTAAAGTCAGCTGTTGTTGTTATCTGATCGACAACCATTTTTGTGTTGTTTATTCAATCGATAAAAACTTAATTTGAAATGTCGTCATACATAAATAAAAATCATAAAATAGTGAAAATATTTTGCTTCTATTAAAAAACTTTTTTATATAAATAAAAAAATTAATATTCTTCTTTGTGTTTTTCGCTTATTTTGACAGAGATGCCACTCGTTTACAATTTAAATAAATAGAAAAATAGATTTGTCGACTGTCGTTAAGATGTATGTACTTAGTGAATCACTTAATCCTTAGTGCAAACAACAATAGCTGTCGATATATTTTGCGATTGTCGGATCGTTGAAATTTACAGAATCGGACTACAGAAAATATTAATTTAAATTCAATGAATTTTATAAAACCTCAAATGATATTTAAGAATTGCGAACATAAAAATTGTTACATAAATAAACGCAATTTGATGAGAATGTTATTTATATATAAATTTTCACAATTTTTTTGGATGAATATTTGAAGTTTTTCAGAAAATAAAGATAACAAATTATTTTATTTAAAATGTTTGGGACATTTGGTTTTTTGCGTTTGGCATCCCTAATTTGATTATTTATTATTATAATTTTATTCTCTATGTTTTCCAAATATGGCAATATTTTAATAAAAATGTTGAGAGAGTTTTTTTTGGTTATTATTTTATTACTCCATCCGACCTTCATGGCCGCAATGAAAAAATATTCCGCCAGTTAAAAGAAACTATACAGCCATCTCCAATTAGCACGATTTAATGCATATAGCCACCCTACACAACCATTACATTTGCAATGGAGGTTAGGGCGAGCTATTTAATTAGCAAAAACTAAATTAAACGAGAAGTTATGCCATATAACCGGAAACGCATGCATATAGGAAACGTATGACTATTATTCCAATATTTTGTTTACATTTATTATCAATATTCAAACCGAGGAGGAGGGTATCAAAGATTCGGCACAGCCGAATTTAACACTCTTACTTGTTATTTATGTATGACTACATTTCAACCTTTTTAACTTTTTATCGATTGAAAAACAACACAAAAATGGTTAAGATAACAACAGCTGACTTTACCAATATCGAATATCGTTTAAAAATTTTACTGAATACCAAAATCGATAATTTTGTTGTTTTCTTTTTCTAACGATTCGATTATCGTTAAAAAGAAGTAACTGAATCGCGCTACAGATTGAAAAAAAAAGAAGAGCCATTTTTTGCCATTTTATTCTTATTCTTTGCCGCTCAGAAAACAACTAAAAATTAGAACAAGTTCTATTCCTGAGCGGCGCCGCTTAGACGCTCAGAAATGCCGCTCATTGTGTGGCCACTTCAGTAGTATTTCATGTTTTAATTATTTTCCGCTCATCGCTCTGCCGCTCGCCGCTTTGCCGCTCATTGCGTGGCCTCGACCTTAGTTGCAGTTTTATAGTAATCCAGTAAATTTGCCTAAATTTTTTAGTGTAATCGACCTTTTTCTTATTATATTTGGGATTTGTATTTCTAATTTGGGTTTTCAAGGTCATGTATTTCCTTAAATGTAAATAAAAGATTAATTTATTTCATTTTTTATCCAACGTTTCTCTGGTATTTTCCAGCTTCATCAGGGATAATATTTATTAAATCTGGCAACGTTAATATAAGAATGTACAAAAGGAACAATAGTTAGTACAACAACATGATGACTTAGTATTAAAAACAATTTTACTTACAAATAATCTTTGGTCAATCTTTACATTTAATTTTCAAAAACATATAATTTCTTTTTATACACCATGACATAAAAACACAAAAAATAAATTAAAAATAATAAATGCAAAGATAAAAATTAAATATCACAGTAAAATCCATAAATAAACTAAGTATCACAGTTGGAGTTAGAAACTAAACTAAATTATTGCGATGGTATAGTTTGCGTTAATGTTGTCTATGTCATCCTTTTTATTCATTGCACGTTGTTGTTTTTGTTGTATTCGCAAACTTTCTAAAGTATATCGTTTATTCTCTCGTCTTTCTTTGTCTAAAATGTTTACATTATCAAGATCTGCAGTGTGTCCCTTTTCTAAGCAATGCTGTGCTAGAGCTGTTGTTTGTTTATTTTTTCTAATATCAGCTTCGTGTTCTGCTACTCTTGTGTTCAAACTTCTTTTTGTGGTTCCTATGTATACGTCATCACAGCTTTCGTTTGGTTTACCAATGCATTTTATTTCGTATACTACATTACTTTGTTCTCCCTTTTCTATTTTTGTTTTTGTTCTTGTAAAAAGCGCGTTAATTGTTTTGTTGGGCTTATGTGCTAATGATGCTTCTTCGTAGTTTATTATTTTTTCTAATTGTTTTCTATCTGTCAACCCTGGTATGTATGACAGACTATAAAATTTTTTGGTGTTGCCAGATGTGTTGTTAATCTTTCCGTTTTCGGGATTTTCAGTTGTAGCCTTTTTTATCAAATTATTTATAATGTTGGTTGGGTAACTATTCTGTATTAAAATATCTTTCAATTTATTTATATTTTTGTTCTTGAATTTGTTGTCACTCAGTTTTAAAGCTTTGTTGATAAGGTTTGAAGCAGTGTTTATTTTCTGTTTTTGTGGTTGTGTAGAGTTATAATTCATTAAACGTCCTGATGCTACTGTTTTTGTGTACCAATCTGTTTCTATATTCCTATTATTTCTGTGGATTTTCATATCCAGATATGCTATAGAATTATTTTCCTCTTTTTCAATAGTAAATTTAATTTTGTTGTGATATCCGTTGAATATTTTAAGTATTTCTTCTTCATCTCCTTTCCTAATTATTGCGAACAAATCATCTACATATTTTGTTATAAATTTTATCTGAACCCCGTTTTTCTCTAATTCTTGTGTTGTCTGCTCCAGTAGTGTATCCAGAACAATGTCGGCAATTGTTGGGGATAATGGGTTTCCCATTGGCATACCGTAAGTTTGGTTGTAAAATGTTTCTCCATAAACCAAATAATTATTGTCGTTTAAACAAAATTGGAGTATTTTTAAGAATTGAGATCTAGGAATCTTTGTGTGTTTTTGTAGAATGTTCCACCGTGTCATAATGTTGGTTATTGCCAAGTGAATTGGATTATTGAATTGATTGAATTACGTTTTTAACAGGGTAACATTATTCATCATTAGTAGCAGCAAGCAATAATGATAGAACTAACTTAAGGCCTAGTTAACCGCACGTAACAGTAACGTAACGTATCAGCTGTTTTTTAGTTACATGAAAAGCGTTGGGACGTTCCGGTTACGTTCAGTAATGTTATAAATGCTTTTCATGTATATGTATATATTATATATATAATTTTTAGAGTATTTTGATATTTGCAAAACTTGCGATGTTACATGGTGTCTCGACTAGCTATAATTCATGGCAATGAACAAGTCAATGGCTAGTGGATACCGCTAATGTTGAAATGACAGAAATTCTGCATTAAACCCTGCCATTAATTTGAAGTTTCATTCGATTTTGACGTTTAAGTATTTTAAGATGGCGCAACTTAAATCAAATAAAAGCCAAATTAATAATTTTATTAATATGTATCGCGAATATGAGTGTTTATGGAACTACAAAAGTGAAAACTATAAAAAACGGATTTAAAAAGAAAAGCGTAGGAGGAAATTGGACACAAATTTAGGTGTTAACAGTTCAAAGACATTTTGGAAATGAAATGTCTAGACATAATTTGCCTACTTCGTGTTTTGACGTTATTATATTTCTCTGACTTGAACATGAACATTGCCTTGAATTACAGCTAGTCGAGACACCGTGTTATAAAAACCCAGAATATTGATATTTATTATACAAATTATATATATTTTTTTTATACCCTCCACACGTCAGTGGCAGAGGGTATATATATATATAGGTTTGTCATTCCATTTGTAACGCATCGAAAAACTAATTTCCGACCCCATAAAGTATATATATTCTTGATCCTTATCACAGCTCGAGTCGATATAGCGATGTCCGTCTGTCCATCTGTCTGTTGAAATCACGCTCATTCACAAAAAAATCCATCTAACTGGATAAGGTTACAAAAATATCATTTGCCACAATTCCCAACAGGTTGGTATTAAAAATAGGCTACATCGGGCATCATTGTGATTAGATACGAGCAAAAATATGTAGATATCTCTAAAAAAAAAAACATAAAACCCAGTGTGTTTGTTGTAACAGTTTAGTGGTTGAACATAATAATTGTACAACAACATAAAAAAAATGCCACAAAAATAATATGCATATATATTAACAATACCAAGAACACAATAACATAGCTCATGTTAGTATTATTGCCACATCTTTTTTTTATCATTATCACGTTATAATAAAAAAAATCGCCAATATGAAAGAAAAAATGAAAACGAAAAATGGAAATTTTCCAATGGAAAATGAAAATGGAAAATGGAGAATGAAAAATAAAAATGAAAAATGGAAAATGGAAAATGAAAAACGGAAAATGGAAAATGTAAAATAAAAATTGAAAAATAGAGAATAGAAAATGGAAAATGGAAAATAAAAATTGAAAAATGGAAATGGAAATTAGAAAATGGAGAATGGAAAATGGAAAATGAAAAATGGAAAATGAAAAACGGAAAACGCAAAATGAAAAATGGCAAATAGAAAATGGAGAATGGAAAATGGAAAATGAAAAATGGAAAATGGAAAATGAAAAAAGAAAATTGAAAAATGCAAAATGCAAAAGGAAAAATGAAAAATGAAATTGAAAAATGGAAAATGAAAATTGAAAAATGGAAAATGGAAAGTGGAAAATGGAAAACGAAAACTGAAATATGAAAAATGGAAAATGAAAATGGAAAATGGAAAATGAAAATTGAAAAATTAAAAATGGAAAATGAAAATTGAAGAATGAAAAATGACTAATGGAAAATGGAAATTGAAAAATGGAAAATGAAAAATGACAAATGGAAAAATGGAAAATGAAAATTGAAAAATTTAAAATGAAAAATGAAAATTGAAAAATTAAAAATGAAAAATGCAAAATGGAAAATGAAAATTGAAAAATGGAGAATGAAAAATGAAAATTGAAAAACTAAAAATGTAAAATGGAAAATGAAAAATGAAAAATGGAAAATGGAAATTGAAAAATGAAAAATGAAAATTGAAATATGAAAAATGTTAAATGGAAAATGAAAATTGAAAAATGGAAAATGGAAAATGAAAATTGAAAAATAGAAAATAGAAAATGGAAAATGAAAATTGAAAAATAGAAAATGGAAAATGAAAATATAAAAATGGAAAAAGGAAAATGAAAATTGAAAAATGAAAAATGGCAAATGAAAATTGAAAAACTAAAAATGTAAAATGGCAAATGGAAAAGTAAAATTGAAACATGAAAATTGAAAAATGAAAAGTTAAGAATTAAAAATTAAAAAAGGAAAATGAAATATAAAAAATGGAAAATGAAAATTGAAAAATGGAAAATGAAAAATGAAAATTGAAAATTGAAAATTGAAAATTGAAAATTGAAAAATGAAAAATGGACATTGAAAATTGAAATATGAAAAACGGAAAATGAAAAATGGCAAATGAAAAATGGAAAATGGAAAACGAAAACTGAAAAATTAAAATGGAAAATGAAAATTGAAAAATGAAAAATTAAAAATGGCAAATGAAAATTTAAAAATGAAAAATGGAAAATTGAAAAATGAAAAATGTAAATTTAAAAATTAAAAAATGAAAAATTGAAAATGGAAAATGAAATATGAAAAATGGAATATGGAAAGTGGAAAACGAAAATTGAAAAATGGAACATGAAAAATTAAGATTGAAAAATGAGTAATGAAAGATGAAAAATGAATAATGAATAACGAAAAATTAAAAATTAATAATTTAAGCTTAAAAATTAAAAATTTAAATAAAAAATTAAAAATTAGGAATTAAAAATTAAAAAATAAAAATTAAAAATTGAAAATTGAAAATTAAAAATTAAATATTAAAAATTATTAATTAAAAATTAAAACTTAAAAATTAAAAATTCAATTTTAAAAATTAAAAATAAAAATTTAAAATTAAAAATTAAAAATTAAAAAATAAAAATTAAAGATTAAAAATGAAAAATTAAAAATTAAAAATTAAAAATTAAAAATTAAAAATTAAAAATTATAAATTAAAAATTAAAAATTAAAAATTAAAAATTAAAAATTAAAAATTAAAATTAAAAATTAAAATTTAAAAATTAAAAATTAAAAATTAAAATTTAAAATTTTAAATTTAGAAATTAAAAATTAAAAATTAAAAATTAAAAATTAAAAATTAAAAATTAAAAATTAAAAATTAAAAATGAAAAATAAAAAATTAATAATTAAAAATTAAATATTAAAAGTTTAAATATCTATATTTAGTTTCTTACATGTATTATTATGTATTTTTTTTTTTTGTATTATATGTAATGCAGATAAAAATAAAAAATAATTCAGATAAAAATATTTTAAAATTAGCTTATTTTTAATAATAATAATTTTTAGCCAAGAATCATTTGAATTTTGGTATTCGGAATTAATGTTTCAGTATCGGCAAAAGTTTAAAAGTTGTAGCCGTACTCGACATTAGGTGAATATACAGTTTAAGACTCAGGTGGAGGGTATCGAAAAATTCGGCACAGCCGAATTTAACACTCTTACTTGTTTTTTTTTTTTTTTCATTTTATGTAGTTTCAATATCAATGTTATTATTTTATTGTTGTTATCAGGGACCGTAACGGTTATAAGTTTTATTCTAAAAATTACATTTTAATCATTATTTCTTGAGTTTTATTTTTTGTTTACAAAATAAAAGTTATTTTCAGAGTTTTATGTATTTTGCGGAAAATAAAAGTTATTTCAAGATTTTTATTTGTTCCTCAGAAAATAAGAGTTATTTATTGAGTTTTATTTATTGCTTAGAAAATAAAATTTATTTTTTGAGTTTTATTTTTTCCTCAGAAAATAAAAGTTATTTCTTGATTTTTATTTATTCTTCAGAAAATAAAAGTTATTCCTTGATTTTTATTTATTGCTCAGAAAATAAAAGTTATTTCTTGAGTTTTATTTATTTCTCTGAAAATAAAAGTTATTTCTTGAGTTTTATATTTTACTTAGTGAATAACAGTTACTTTTTGAATTTTATTTTTTTGGTTAAGAAAAAAAAATTTATACTGAATAATATATAAAAGAATTAATTTAGTTTAACAAGTAAGAGTTTTTGCACGGACTCTGGCGATAAATTCGATCTTAAATCAGTTAATACTAATTTTAGGGCAGAAAATTCTCTTTCTACAGAAACCTGTGTTGCTGGCGCGCTACCCTTCAAGAACAGTGACGGTCATTTGACCGGTGATATGACGGTCACTACTGAATGAAGTTACGGTCATCGCGTAGAACAAAGTTTCTATCATTTTATTAACGCCAATATCACAAAAATGACCGAAACTTTTGTGTACATGTGATTTTGCATCTTACTCTAACCTATGAAAGTATGTAAGCCATAGAATATATATCTGAACTGCTCACTCTACCGCTGTTTAGTGGTCAACGATGATGGATATATACATCATCATTGACCGGTCACGCTTGATTATATTGAAACACGACTTATTATTTTTTATTTATTTATTGTATTAAAAATCAAATTCAAAATTAAAAATAAACATTAAATATTAAAAACACAACAATATCACTAATTCCGAAACGTGGTGATAACTTTGAGACAATGTTGAAACAGGACAATGGGCTTAGCTTAAAACAGATACATATATAAACAACTTTGCTGACTTTTCACTCGAAACATCCCTAAACTCAATAGAAATATCCGGTAATGGGCCTTAGTGCAATCAGTAGTTTCTTAAAGAAAACAATTTATTATAACACTTACATATGTATATATCAACAATTTATATTAAAGATTACCTTTTGAGTGTTGTGAATTAACAATTTCGGCCAAACCTGATACAATTCATTTGGAAAATTGATGAGTAAATTATGTATCCATTCAAATACTGCTACCTTTGTTTGTACAGAACGGTGTGTGAGATATTGTGATAATACCTCCATAAATCAATTTGTTCAATATTCTGAGATCTTTGTTCTTTTGAAGAAACTAATTTCATTTCATATTATCAACATCATATTCCAGACACTATATTCCAGAATGGCATAAATTAAAACAGAATATTAAAACAAACTCCCATATCCATGTTATGGCAACAGACTGAAAGATAGATATAAGGATAAGTGCAAAATGCTGCAAGGAAGATTTACTTTGTTTCTAGCTACAATTTTTAATAAAATGTCAGTGCATTACCTTAATAAGTTCATTTGGTGATTGCGCTTGTATTAACAATATATTTATAGTGTCTTCCATGCGCACTTAACTGGAATCACTACGAATCGATTTAATAAACTGTGTCAGCGTTGTTTCACACAATTATATTTCTTGTGTATTATCTTCCAACATCATAAAAAGTCCATCAATAATATCAAATAGATAACCGTATTATTTTCTGGTACAGCATTCACAATCGAAATCCAGGATATAACATATTGTCGCACAATATAATTCTTTACACAAATGCGTTTCCTAGATTGAAAGTTTGTGAAGATTCTACAGCAATATCTTTAAGTTAATGATCCAACAGGAATAGGCCACAAGCGAGCAAAAAATAAATTGTGGAAGGGTATAATGGAGGGACGAGCCACAATTGAGAATGACACTAACGAATTCACTGACATATTTTGAAGAATCCTAAAGAAACAACAAAAATTAACTAGAACTTTTAATTTAATTAATTACTTACTTTCCTTAACCTTAACAAAAACAACTCTACAACAGCAACAATGACAGTCATATGTTTTTAAATAGAAAAAAACTGCAAGTGTGTTAGTACAAAAATTGTTTATGTGTTAGTTTCAGTCATTCATTTCTTGTAAGGTATGCAAAACTTGAGCCATTCTATACAAGTATGGATACATATATTTTTTTTCCTCCCAATATTGCATTATATCTGCATCCAAATTAATGGGTTTAGGATTGTAATTATCTATCTCGCTTATCGCCCTTTTCATTTTATCCTCCAGCTCACCATCTGCAATAGAGTTTAAGAACTCGTTTAATTGTGAACACGTGTTTGTGTTTTCAGACGACGGGAAAGCATCTTGTGTTTCACCGTTTGAAAATCATAAGTCAGAAGACTGTTGCGCTGCATCACTCTGCGCAAAGAGTAAATACATGTGTATATATGTGCACAAATACAAAAATTTTTACAAACCTGACTTCCTTTTCCCCAAACAGTAAATATTCGCTGCATAAGTTGCTTCAGATGGCATCTTGCATGCATCAAACTAATTGGATTCTGGTTTAAAACTCTACGTACTCGCGGGTCCAAATACACTGCAGAAACTATGACCTCATTCTTCATTAGAGCTTCATCCCGGAGTTGTAGGCAATTTTCCAAAATATCGCTCTGCGCATTCTTCATAGCTTTCAGCTCCAGCCACAGTTTGTAAAAGTCGCCCATGTAAAGCTGTTCAGTTTTGAGCTTTTGTGTGGCAATAAAAACTGGCTTTAATGTATCAACAAGATTTTTTACTAAACCCATTCCGATTGAGTCAAATTCGAAGAATCTTCAAAGTTATCTACACAGAAATCGTGAAATTTTAAAAGTTTTTCCAACATCGTACACGTTGAATTCCATCTTGTTGTAACATCTAACACTGGCTGAGGTAATCCCTGAGAGGAAACTGTGAATCTGAAATTTGTTTAAAATATATATATATATATATGTACTTAGAACTCTAATGAATAAAATTCATGCCATCTGAGCTTACATGTACGATGGAGTCCTTAATATTTGACTAATCGGCGCGCCTTTTCAATAATGTTGTCTTTAACAGAAAGTTGTAATGTATGAGCGGCGCATCTTATAGATTTAATAGAGCATATTTGTACGTATCTGAACAACTCTTCTTCGTCAAGTCGTTCATCATCAAGTTCATCATTTTCATTGAGGACCTCTACAGCTTTGATCATATTGCACCCATTATCGGTAGTGATGGAATATATTTGGCTTTTATCAATACGAAAATCGTCCAAAACAGCCTCTATTTCAAGACTTAGGTTAATTGCGGTGTGTTTTTTGGTTAGCTCAACTAGCAAATTTTATTGCCATCGTAATATTGTGCATTTATGTATACCCAAAATTCCACGATTTTGTCTGGTAGCAGTATCCATTTTTAAACATATAATTTTATTTTTTAAGACATTACGAATGTCATTTGTAATTTCTTCGTACCTCTCCGTAACTAGTGACATGACATTCCTTGAAGTTATGGGATTCATATTAAGACCATTAAAAATTTGCTCAGTCAAAGTTTTAAAGGGTTTTGAATCCAACAATGCAAAAGGCATTTTCTCAACAGTGACGAGGCTCTACACAAGCGTCTTTTACTTCGCTTTCGGTCATGCTACAGTTTCAGTTTTTTCTTGCTGCATTAATTCATAATTAAAAACATCTTCGTGTTTTTGCATCAAATGTCGTTTAATGTTTGATATGTAATTCCCTTGAAAAGACATTTTACATATTTTGCACTCTGATAAGCCATTTTTCTCGAAGAAGATATAGAATTCCCTTATAAAATTATTACGTTTGCGCCCCATTTCAACTTTTAAATAGAGTTCTGCGTATACGACTTTTGCGTTAAGTTTTCTTTTAGTTTAAACGAGGGATTTATTTTTAAATTTGCAAACAAACGCTTTTGTATTATTTTTTTATAATTAATGTTTATTTTTTCTTGTTTTACAACATATTTATCATCACACAATTTAATTTAAATCACATTCAGTTTTAAAGGCTAAATTAAGACTGACTTACAGTTTCTTAATGTTACTGT
The DNA here is from genome assembly GCA_963682025.1 of Cordilura impudica. Lineage (NCBI taxonomy): Eukaryota > Metazoa > Arthropoda > Insecta > Diptera > Scathophagidae > Cordilura > Cordilura impudica. Next base: position 202,655,485 of record OY821517.1, on the reverse strand, counting down.
TTTAAATATATGAAAGAATAATAGAGAAAATATAACGTCATTGATCATTTTCTGAGCAATAAACAAAAATCAAGAAATAACTGTTATTCTCTAAGTAAAATATAAAACTCAAGCAATAACTTTTATTTTCAGAGAAATTAATAAAACTCAAAAAAAAACTTTTATTTTCTGAGCAATAAAAAAAAAATCAAGAAATAACTGTTATTCCCTAAGTAAAATATAAAACTCAAGCAATAACTTTTATTTTCTGAGGAATAAATAAAACTCAAGAAAAAACTTTTATTTTCTAAGCAATAAATAAAACTCAAGAAATAACTTTTATTTTCTGAGGAATAAATGAAACTCACGAAATAACTTCTATTTCCTGAGGAATAAATAAAACTCGCAAAATAATCGGTAAAGTTGAATTTTTTAATAAAACTTAAACAAATAAAAATCAATGAATCTAAAGCTAGTCCACGCAAAAAGAATTATCTTGGTGTATTCCTTGTTCACGTAGCACTTCTCTTTTAGTTTGATTTTTTTAATTTAAATTTTGAAAATAATCGTTATTTGCGGTCCCTGGTTGTTATTGTTAGTTAATTTTAAGATAAGTATAAATTAAAGATGGGAAGATAGGGCAGTAGCTGATGAGATAGTACTGTTCTAGTTTCGACTTGATGAACACAGAACTAGGCCGTCTTGTCAGTTTTCTTTCCTAATTTTCAGGAATATATGTGCCACTTGGACGCTAACATACAACGCTTGCCAGCGTTATTTAAACAATAGGCAACCCCACCACGTTAGGAAACGTACCTTAAATGGTACTTGTTGTTTTTTTACGGTTATAACATTTAAGGTGCTATTACACGAAGTGTTTTTTACATATGTACTGTCACTTTTTTTATCCATATGAAATTCCTCATGGCTGTCAAAATCGTCTTTTACATACGATTCATAATTTTTGCTATCACACGTGCATATATATTTCCGTATCACATAACCTCTAAATGTAAACAACAGCTGATTTAATTTGTGAATTTACAAAAATTTATTGTTAAAAAAAAGGTTATGTATTTTTTAATTGTTAATTAATACTAAATAATTTATTTTTCTTTCAATATTTATCTTTAAAATTTACTCTGTTTTTCTTTCGCCACAAGCAGTGTTGTATTTTCATATATTTGTCATGCAAAAATTGAACCTGTTCTAATTGAAAAATGTACATGTGACTTTCCTCATGTATTGTACATAAACAAGGTTTCATATGTATCACACGATGTGTACAACTTTTGTTGTGGGAAAATTTGACAGTACATATGTAAAAAACATATCATGTAATAGCACCTTTAGCGCAGCCGGTGGGATGCGTTAAAAAATAGAATTATAACACAATGAAGAAATTGATCTAGAAAATTTGGAGATTGTGTTAAGGAAACTGCAAAAATATATACAACCAAGTAACCATGTAGAAATATGTATGCAACAGTTCACAAGATCTATCAGAGGAAGCTCAGGAAAAAATGAATAAGGATTACAGATTTTATAGAGAGCACAATAATAGAGAAATTTCACAAAATTCCACAAATGATCTATTTAATATATTATTGGTAACGTCAGATCCGTTCTTTTCTAGTATTCGAAATCAATGTAAAGTGGAACATTGGGATTTAGATGAAGAAGTCAAAAAACTACTAAAGAACAGAAATAACACAGAACAGAATATGGAATATTTGCCATCAATATTTGAATCAAATTAATTATTCATTATAACTGCCTTTCAATGTTTTTTAAGTATAAAAAACATGGTATTAGTAAAAAATAGTAATAAACGGAACCTCCCATTGTTACAAAAGTTATTAAAATCTATATCAGTTTTTATTTTTAAAAGGTTTTCTTACCCACATATGTATGAAATATTTTAATAAATATGAAAGATTCAAAAAAATAAAAACTTATATTTTCATATCAAAATAAAAAAAAAAATCAGAATCATTGCGCTAGTGTTCAGCAGATTTATTTTGCTAAAATTAACAAATTTGGCAGCAAAATATAATAAATTTTTCTGTATTTTAAGATAATATTACTAACATTTTTTTAAATGTAAATATTATTTGAGTGTAAACAAATTTGCAAAATTTGACAGCATATAATTTTTAATTATTCAGTAATAATAGCAAAATTTCCGTTGATTTTAATATTTTTTTAGTTCAAAATTATTTTGAGCGTAAACATTTAAAAAAAATCCCATTATTACAAAAAATGTTTATAATCTATAAATTTTTAGTTCCCTTTTTAAGCAATATGCGGGCACGAAGGAGTGTGAAAATTAGCATAGTTATAGTTCATATGGAGGAGAAGCTGAGAATGATAAAATTTACGTTTAATCTGTCTTAGAAATGTATTAAATTAAATTAAATAAAATATTTATAATAATTCGTTACAGATTAAAAAAACATTGAAAGACAAAAATTGAATGAAAAATTTTTTCATAGAATTTGCACTCGAATTTCGAGTGCTGGGCTATAGTAGTTATTATTAAAACCCAAATATTAAATTTTTTAATAAATAAAAAAACCATATTTCACGCTAAAAAGTTAAACTTTGGCCTAGAATTCCTTAAAAAATACTCAATCAATTTTAATGAAATTAAAACTGAGTCAAGTTCAACTAAATATCCATTAAAAAAAACTACTAACATATTTTGATCGGTTCAAACGTTAAGGAATTTTGGTCAATAAAAAACGATTTTCAGCAACTGTGCGTAGTACAAGAAGCTGGCATCAGTTTTATTGTTGGGTTAATTGGAGATGAAGCTATAGCACTGTATTCAAATTTATCTATTCAGAAATAAAACAAACAATAAAACAGACGATATAAATTCTCTACAAAAAGTGGTAAAATCTGGAAACTTACCGTTCCACATGGGGAATGGAAGTCAACATATTCAAATAAGATATAGTGGTCTTTCTAAAAAGCGGGCGTTTGTCGTCAAAGGAAAAGTGGCCGTTTAATGGCATAGAAGTCAAAATAATAAATAAATATAAACATTTTGGATTTATATGGCTTTTACTAGACATGAATGTTCTTAAATTAATGCTGCTACAGTTTTTATTAATATTACGTGGAAGAAATTTATTGGTAAAAGAGAGATGTCATTCCAAGCAAAATGGAAATTATTTCAAGCCGTCTGCAGCTCAATACAAACGTATGGAACACAGATATGGGGTTTTTCAGAATTTGATTATGTAGAAAGATTGCAAGGTTTTTCACAAAAAGATTATTAAAACTACCAGATAATACACCAAATTATATATACATCTTTTAACTGAACGGAAATCCATACAGTACAGTAAAAATCCAGAATGTGCTCACTATGAAATCTGCAGGAAGATGAAACGTTGCTGCATTTCTTAGGAAGGTGTCCTGCAAATAGAACTGAGAGTTACGTCTTTTTCTTGGACAAGACTGACACATTGTAAAATATTTGATATTTTGAACGGAGCACAGCGGCGCCCATAGAAAAAATGAGGTCGAAAAATCAAAAATTTCATGTGCACTTACGATGTTTTGAAATTGTTCAAAGATTACAAATTTGCTACCTTCAATAAAATCATATTTTTAGTTTAGAAGATATAACCCTTCAAAGTTGACCGATTTTCAGTTCTCAAAAAACACACAATTTTTAGGCAATTTGGTCCAGTTTCAGGTAGAATATAATTAAACTAGGTAACTAATCGCATTTTTTTTTGTTTCTATTGATTTGTGTATTTATTCGGTATTTTATAGGAAAAAAAATTTACTGTTTGCTTTGTGTTTCGCCAGGTAAATCGCTATTTACCAATTGTCTAGTTTTTCAAAGTTGAAAAAACTTTGATGGAAAATAAAAAAAATTTTTAATTTTTTATATCTGCCATATTTTCAAAATATGTGCTCTGATTATTCTTTTACCTAAATCAATAAATTCCAGCTGCTCCTTTGACTGCTAGAGGTAAAAAAGACATTGTTCCAGAAATTGTATGACGTGCACCCAAAAAAAAATGCAGGACCACTGCATACGGATGTTACGGAAGTTTCTGTGAAAGTCAATGTGCAGAATCTTATGGACCAGAGAGAGTCTTCCTGAAAATGAGTTGGAAAATCTTCCTGAGAAGCTGGCATTAATCAGTAAATGGGGCTATATCTTCCAATGACGCTACAATATGAGACGAAAATGTGTTTATGGCATCTGTTGTTCCTTTGCGGCTTAAATCTAATTTTTCCGTGCACTGGAAAAATCCAAGGCCGTTATCAATGCATTATTGCCTCCCAATAATGTTTCAGTTTGTAAGGGAATCGCAACTCATAAGGACCACGGTGGAAGACATTCAAGAACAAATTGACAAGGTTAAGCCCGCAGTGCTGAAAATTAGAGAAGAAAAATATCTTGAATGTAGTTACGAGCTCCACCTGACTATGGTTGACGGAAAAGTAGTAAACGAACTGACAAATACAACCTCATCATTGTCATGCCCGATTTACAAAATGGCGCAAAAGAAATTTGAACGATTCCACAAACAAGGAGAGCATTTATGAATATGGAATCTCACTATTGCACGCAAGGATAAGCTGTATGGAGTTTTTACCAAAATTGGCGTATACCCTTCCACATAAGGAGGAATACTTTGATGCAAATACATTAGATACGGATAAGCAAAAGATCAGGAAGAACCGAATACAGGATGCGTTTTTCAAAGTTGGACTAAAAGTAGACTACCCCAGCTGCGGATATGGGAACTCACTGGAATTAACAATAAAATTATTAACAGATTGGCAACGATCTTGAATGTTCTAAAGTGCAAAGAAAATGTTAATTGCACAAAATATGGAGAATATGCTTCGAAAACTGCATCACTTTTGGCGGAAATGTATCCACTGAATAAATTGACCCCGACAGTCCATAAAATAAAAGTGCATGGCAAAGATGTAATTGAAATTCAGTCTTTGCCAATTGGAGAGCTTTCCGAAGAATGAAACGGAACACCTTCAAAGCATCAAGGGTGAGGCAAAATGTGGACCTCTCCAACGTATTGGCAGCATCTTCCGATCCATCTCCGATCCATTTCATCTCTGCGGCTTGTGAAGTCACGAACCTAATAATTATAGTTTAGAAATAATTAGTCTATTAGATATACATACATACCTTCCGTTATGAATTGTGATAATTATTTTGAAGCAATTTGAAAACACAAATTCGAAAAATCTTAATTTTCTTTGATTTTCTATTTATGGATAATTATTTTAAAACATGAAAACCTGGAAAAAGAAACATAAAAAATATAAAATGGTTAAAAATAATGTTTTTAGTAAACAAAAACATGATTTTTTCATGAGGTTGACAAAATTTAATATAATACCAAAATTTGCCAAGAGAAGTTAACGTACAGTAATGCCAAAATATGCCAAGAGAAGTTAACGTACAGTAAAAGTAAAGTTGATTGTCCACGCATAACTTTCCTCAAACCCAACGAATTTGCCAAGAGAAGTTAACGTACAGTAATGCCAAAATATGCCAAGATAAGTTAACGTACAGTAAAAGTAAAGTTGATTCTCCACGCATAACTTTCCTCAAACCCAACGAATTTAAGCAGTTAATAGCTCAAAAGAAGGAGCTTGATCCACTGAGTGTTCTTAGACCTATGTCAACAGCCTACGTTAACTAGAACTCTAGTTATAGAGGTTTGAGAGAAGAAAAATATTGAAAAAAATCTTGAATGCAAAGTTTATTCATAAATTCTTTTAATATATAAGATATTCTTCCTTTATTTACATATTTTAACAAATTTGATATTTACATATGAGATCTTATCTTTACATATAGATATTGCAACAAATAACATATAGGATCTAAAGATATTAAATAGTTGTTATTTTATTTTTTTAATGATTTTTAAAGGAAAATGTGAGGAAAAAACCTTTATATGATTTAATATATTCAAATACTATCTGAAAATGTTTATATGCTTATAGGAGGTTTATTAGAAATAATAGACCTCTATAAGCATATAATTTTCAATTTGGTTATTTCGTTTTTAATTTTACGTTATTTCTCTACATTCTCTTATCAGTGGGTAAGAGGAATTTTCAATTTTGGCAAAGTAATTGTTATTAATCCTTGATATGAAATCGATAATTTTTTCATAACCTGTTTCTTCATGAAGAAGATTTGTAGGATACCTCCAGGGCTTTTTATTTATCATTTTAAGACATTTGTTTTGTATAATTTGTAAGCATTTTAGGCGGCAGTTGGCAGCGTCACTCCAAATAGGACACGCGTATGTTAATATTGGCCTTAAAACACTTTTGAAGAGTAGATTTTTGTTTTGGTGGTTTAGAAATGACCTGCTCTTTAGTAGTGACCATAATGCTTTAAATGAATTTATAGATTTTTGGCAAGTAGCCATAATATATTGTTTAAATGTAAGCTTTTTGTCCAAAACAACTCCGAGATATTTGACATCGTACATTTATGGTATTATTTCCAATAAGAAGATGACGTCTTGGCAGTCTTTTGGGAGATTTGTTGAATGGAAAAATTATTGCTTGGGTCTTGTTTGGATTAATTTTGATTTTCCATTTGTGGAAATATTTACTGCAAGTTTGTTTGAAGAAATTAACGCAGTATCATCTGCGTAATAAGCAATTTTCATATATTTTGGGACTTTAAAGTCGGATGTATATATCGAGTAAAGCAATGGTGACAAGACTGATCCTTGAGATAACCCTGAGGTAATGGTTTTTGGAGTTGATGTTTCATTATTAATCGCAACTTTAAAGCTTCTGTCGTGAATGAAATCTGAAATAAGTTTACATAGATATTTTGGTATATTTGCATCAAGAAGTTTAAATAAGAGGCCATTATGCCAAACGGTGTCAAACGCTTTTTCAATATCTAACAATATTACACCCGTTGAACGTTTGTTTTTATTTGTGATTATTTGATTTTTAATTCTGTTTATTTGGTGCGTAGTGCTATGCCCTTTTTAAATCCAAATTGTTCTTTGGCAACAATAGAATTGTTCGTTACAAATTCACTAAGACGATAATGTAGTATTTTTTCAAATATTTTACCTAAGTTACTTAGTAGACTAATAGGTCTGTAGCTGTTTGGGCTATTTTTTGGCTTACTAGGTTTGTTTATGGCTATAACCTTAGCATTTTTGAAATGGTTTGGGAAATAGTTGAGTTTGATGCAGCTGTTAAATATTATAACCAGTAATTTTAAAGCTTTGAGTGGTAGTTTCTTTAAGAGCAGGTTGAGAACATTGTCAAAACCAGGGGATTTTGAGGGTTTTATTGATGAGACAATATTCATTACTTCTTCAAGAGATGTATAAATAGCTGATTCAGAACTAGGATTTTCCTTCTTAAAATTATTTACTGTTGTATTTATTAGTGTATCTGCCGAGTGGTTATAGTTCGAAGTGAGGTTATTTGCTTGGACAAATGTATTTGCCAGGACTTCAGCCTTGTCCTTATCAGATGTTATTTTTGTATTTCCAACTTTGAAGTGAGCGATTTGATTTTTTCCTTTTCCTCGCAAGTTCCTGCTTATTTTCCAAAACGATTTATCACCTGGTTTTAAATTGGATAATAATTGAGACCATTTCTTATTGCGCTCCGAATTAATACTTTTATCAATCATGTTACTTAGAAACTTAGTACATTGATTATAAAAAGTTTGCTCGGCTATATTTGAAGATCGTTGGCTTTTTCTTTTAAAGCTTCTTCTTAGTTTTATATATTTCACAGTACTTTCTGGTAATGTGTAATTATTTTGTTGACCTATTTTAGGTGTAGACACATCCCTTGCTTCGAAAACTACATTTATAAAATTTTGGATTTCCTGATCAATTACTGCCTTGGTATTGTATATATCGGAATATAACGTGATTTTATTGTCTAAAAAATGCATATAAATGTTCCAGTTGGTTGCACTATAATCATAATAATTGAGGTCAACCTGCAAGGCCATTGATCTTTTAAGAGTACATATAATGGGGCGATGGTCTGATGGTATTTCGTAATCCATTGTCTTTACGTCTATATTTAAAGCGGTATTGCTTAAAATAATATCGACTGTGGATGCTTCGCGATTGTGTTGATGGGGGAATAGGGTTGGACTATTAGGATAGTGTATAAAAAAAATTGCTTGATTGCTGTAGATTGTTGAGTGCGATTTCTGCCGTATTATTTGAACGGCAATTCCAAGAACAATGTTTGGCCTTTAGGTCACCAAAAACTATATATTCTTTGGTAGAAGGTGTTAGGTTCAAGATATCAGCACAGAAGTTACGGGTATATCTTGGTGAATATAACGAAGATACAACAATAGGTCTATTATTTATAATAACTTCAATGGAGATGTTTTCGATTGATGAGGTGTTTGATATAAAGAGGTTTTTATGAGCGACAGATTTATGAATTAACAGAGCTACTCCCCCTCCTCTTGCATCTGTTCTGTCACTTCCATATAAATAATAATTTTTAAAATAGGGTCTATGATTTTCTGAAAAAAATGTTTCGTTCAAAGACGCTATTTTAATATTTTCTCGTTCAATTAGTATATCAAATTGTTTTAATTTAGAAAAGTTTGAAATGCCATTAGCATTCAAGTGAAGCATTTTGAATTCGTTTAAATTATTAGCATAATCCATGGGCGTATTTTACCATTGACATTACAACTTTGATTTGTTGTACTTTTGAAGTGCACCTATGCAAATCATCCATAGCTGTAGTGAAAATATCAAAAGGCTCATCAATGCTAAATAAATCGTTGTTTGTTTTCAGCTGGTTAGCATATGTAGCTTTGCTGTTATTGTTACAATTTGTGTTGTTGTTACTTAAATTTGGGAAATCAACCTTTGATTGAAATGAATTATTTTGTTGTTGCCTGCTGTTGTTATGACTTTTGGAAGTTACTGTTGTTCTAGTTTCCAAATAGAGAGAACGTAACGGACAGTTGATGTCGTTTGCAGAGTGATCAGTTCTCTCTTTTCCATGTTTTTTGCAATTAAAGCATGTAAAAACAGCTGGTCTTTTTTCATTTGTGTTAAACGGACACACACTTGTATGATGTTGTTCTGCACATATCATACACGCAGCACTTCGATGGCAATGTTCACCGCCATGGCCATACATTAAGCAGTTCCAGCATTAAGTTGGTTTATTTCTGGATCTAGATTTGTATTTTTTCCAAGAAATTATGATATTGGAAATTGTCCTTACATTTTTTAAGGCAGTTGGGTTAAAATTTTTACGAACAAATTGAACTTTGTAAACAGCATTGTTGTTCGAACTGAATTTGGTGACTATTTCAGCCACGGAAAAGGGGATAGGTTGTAGTTTTTTACTCTAAGCGCTTTAATTATTAACACGACCGTTCGTAAAGAGAATTAGATTCGAACTGGTTGACAAAATTTTTAACTTTGATAACTCATAAGTAAGCATCTGGAAGGCGTAGCACAATGTTTATTTCATATGTTGGCTTATTATCTATCATATTTCATTTAACTTATTTGCTAATCTCATTTGGTTCAAAAGTTATGAGTTTGCAATGAAAAACTGTGCGGCGGTCATAGTGAAAACTGGTATCCATTATATAATTACATCACAAAAGACTTAAATTATAGGAAAATATTAGTTAATGAATATAACTGTTAATTTAAAATGCTGTTTAAAAATTTATGTTATTTTAATTATATAAGTATTATAACGAATGAATGCATAAAAAAAATCTACCTATCAATCTATCTACAAGATAAATCAAATTTAAATATTGAAAGTCCACAAGGAGATTTAAATAAAATTATCCAAAGCTAAGAGGCGTATTTAAGGGGCGGAGGGGGGGTAAGGTTTTAAAACATTTTTTTTTTTGCAATTCTCTTTCTGTCGAGTGTTGTGTCAAAATTTCAAGTAAATCAGAGCAAAACTTAAGATACAGCGTTTGCAGTGACCGGCCTCATACAGTAATCGTATATAAATCAGTTTTTAAAAAACTTTAAATCAATTTTCTCGCAAATAAATGTTCAAAGTCCGTGAACATCATAACTCAAAATCTACTTGACCGATTCTTTTGAAATTTTACTAAAATTTTAATTTAATTTGAAATTTTATTAAAATTTTTTTCAGAGATTCTTCAAATGTTATGCTATAACGTGTATATGAAATAAATAATCCAACATTATTCATATCATCAAAAAAGAATTATGAAAATACGATTTTTTTTTAACTTTTAAAGCCTAACAACTCATAGTTTTTACAAAATGAAAATTCAAAGTTCAATGCATGACAATGGTCTAAGAAAAATAGTTAATCAATTCACAAGTCTCAAATTTATGAAAAACAATTATTGACTATGTTATAACAAATAGCCATAAAGTATCGGTGGAAATGAATTCAGTATTTATTATATCAGACCATGAAGTAATAAACATAATGATTAAATGTGATAAAAAGAAAACAAAGTGCAATAAACAAGTAGAGATTTTTATATATAAGCCGGGGCTTTTTAACCGAGAACTAAGCACAATATTGGAATACGATGGAGGGAGGCAAAGACATCAATGATAACGCCAATTATTTGGACAGATGTTATGAGGAAACTGTGCGGAAATTCTCTAAAATAATAACGGCAAGTTTTTTCTGACCAATGGTTTACTGATGATCTCAATAGAATGCAGCAAAATAAAATTATAATGCATGATAAGGCCAAGTATGAAAATACAATCGAAGCATGGAAAAACTACACCGAAATAAGAAATAAATATAAAGTAGAAATTGAGAACGCAAAATTTAAGTACACAACTGACCAAATAAACAGAACCAAAAGCAAATGTGGAACACAATAAAAAACTTAGTGATGAAGAAAGAGCAAAATGTGATCAAATGTGTGATATTCAGTGACGGTGAACATAAGGAAAACAAGCAAGTAGCTAGTCATTTTAATGAATACTTTGTTAATAGTATTAATGTTATAAGAGAATCGATTGATAACGTGCATTATATAAACCATATAAGTATGACCGAAAAAAGATTCAAATTCCGAGTAATTACTCTTGCAGAACTTAAAAATATCGTAAAAAACTTAAAAAATAAAAAAGACTGAAAAAATAACACCAAAAATAATACTAAATAACAGGATCCCAACTGGCAATATACTGTTAAAAATCATAAATGACTCACTAAAATCTGGAATATTTCCAGAAAATTGGAAGGATACCATGATAACTCCGGTCGAAAAGGTAGCAAAGACAATATGATGAATTCCGGCCATAAATGCCTTAAAAACTTTTGAAAAAATACAAGAGATGGTCGTGAAGGAACAATTAGTAAAATACATTGAATCATGTTCGATACTAAATAAATATCAATCAGGCTTCCGTAAATATTTTTTATATGAGACTACCGTGAATTATGTTATCAACCGGTGGAAAAATATAGAGAAGAATAAAAAAATAATGGCAATCTTTTTGGATTTTAAAAGAGCATTTAAAACCATCGATAGGGAAATATTAATAAACAAACTATTTATGTATGGTATTCAAGATACGGAACTAAAGTGGTTTAAATCATACTTATCTAACAGAAAACAATTTACAAACGTTAACGATGCAAAATCAGAGAAAATAAATAGTAACTATGGAGTTCCCCAAGGGTCAATATTGGGAGCATTATTGTTTATTATATATATAAATGATATGCCGAATGTATTAAAAAAAAGCGAAATGGTTTTATACGCAGACAATACACTTATTTTCACAGAAGGATGTAACCCTGAACAATGCCGGGACAACTTAACAACAGATATGAATAACTTAGGTAAATGGTTAAAAATGAATAAACTAAAATTAAATGAAAAAAAAAACGAAAACTATGGAAATAAATATGAGAAGTGAAATGAAAATTGAAATAAATGGAGAAATTATAGAGGAAGTTGAACACATCGAATACCTTTTTATTTATTTATTTATTTATTTAATTCAGCTACAATAAAGCAACAGCTGAGCAATATTTACAAAAATATTTTATAAAAATAATACCGACTTTAAATACAGTTATAAACATAATCATTAGAGTTCAAATATGTCGTTAATCTTCTTTTAATAACATCAACATCATCGGATAAATCAATTAAAGCATAGTGTCTGTTCACTTCGGTGCAAATTCTTCGGAATAGATCGAAATTAATGAAATTTGATCTGTGGAAATTCAGGTAAACCGGCTCATACGATCGAAGTTGTCTGTTAGGCACATTTATACAAATTTTTCAGAGAAGGCATTCAGAATCAATTTTACCATGAACCACGTTGAGGCTTCATAATTGATAAAAAGCTAAAATTTAATGAACATATAGAGTTCGTATGTAAAAAAATCGGGTTCTTTAAAAGAATAAGAAATAAAATAAACGTCTTAACGGCAATAAACGTCTACAATACAATAATTAAACCACATTTTGAATTCGAGTCCACAATATTCACATGCTGCACTGATACACATATAGAAAGATTACAAAAACTTCAAAATAAGGCAATCCGATCGATTTTGAAATGCAACAGATACACACCAATAAACACCATGCTAAATACTCTCAAATGGATGAATATAAAACACGGCTAGCACTAAACACCATAAAACTGATACAAAAAACACGACAGGGGACTGCACCAGACTACTTAAGTGAACAAACGAGATATGTTGGTGAGACACAACCATACTCACTACGGAATGCCAATAACTTTAGACTGCAGCGGGTTACAACATCCTCAATGCAGAGATCTCTTTTCTAAAAGGGCCTCAAACTATTCAACTCATTACCAACTAGAATTAAGAATGAACTCAATAATAATATCTTTAATAAAGACTGTACAAATTTTGTTAGAAACGCAATATAAATGAATTGTCAATTAAGAGTATTATAAATACTAATACTAATAAATGAATTAACTACAACCCCTTAAAGGTATGAAATTTCGTGGTAAATACTCAGATTTGCCCTACATCTACCTTAGACCCGTGCAACTAACAAGTGTTGAATCAGAAACGGCCTTTTTGGCTGTAGAGATTTAAAAAAAATACGATAACGAAGTGATTAAATCCTAAATGCCTTATGATTTTTACGAGCGTTAATTAAAAATTAAATTCAAAAAACTAATAAAAAATATAATAGTGTTTTTTATCGATAAATGATACATTCTTCAATCAAATCATCGATAACTTAATTTTTATGATATTTTTCGTCTAAAATCCCTTTAATCTGACAAGGAAAATTATTTTATATTTAGTCCGTTGTAAAACGTGGTATATTAAAATATTTTTTTTTATTTAATTATTAGTCGATTTTAAATATCTTTTCTCAATTTATCTACAAATGATCTAGTTCATTTTTTATCCCTATTATTTCCCAGAACTTTTTTTTAGAAATTATTGTACTTTGTAGCTGAGGTGTGATGTCCCGTTTTCATTACTAGAAAAAAAAAGTTTGTAATAAGTTTGATTTTTTTTCGCTAAATAAAAAATAATAATGTCACCTTCCTGATTTTTGATGTTCAAATCATTATATGAGATTTGTTTTAAATTTTAAATAATACGTGAACCAATGTGCAAGTGCATCACAACTCTCGATTTTGTATCGTTTTGATGTTGAAAACTTCTTTCATCATAAAAACCTGCGTGTAATAATTCTAAATTGAAAATTAAAACAAACACCGTACACCGTACTATACTCTTAAAAAAAATATTTCTTTTAGTAACTCAATTCAAGTTACTTTTGAAAAATTAAAGATATTAATTGATTAATGTATATTATTTTAAGCCCATTGCATTTTATTTAACAAACAAAACATAAATAATAACTACAATTTTATATAAAAACATTGTTTTTTAAATACAAATAAAAATTAAATGAGTTAGCTGGTAAAAATGTAAACAAAATTCAAGCATTACAAACGACTCCTATTTGTGACATTAATAATAAAATGATTGGAAAATAAAAACAATGGGTTGAGACAAAAAAATACGAAAAGCAGTACTCACATTCCAACAAATTCATAGACATACCGTCTGAAATTGTTTTATTTGTGAGCAGTGTCTTCTCTGCTGTGGTTGGGAAGATGATGGTGCGTGCGCTAGAGGGTCATCGCATAAGGATGGATACATTTAAGGAATTCAGAGTAGCAATTAAAACAACTTATATCTAAAACTTTAGTCTTAAATTAAGCGAACGAATAATGCGGACATCGGACATCTCTTGTAATATCAGCGCATTCTATATGTGTTATTTTCATGAACCTCCGAGTGTTCGCCCTTAAAGTGCAACTCGACATTAAAGTCCAGATCACGATTGTTACGTTCATTGGGCTTCATTTTGAATATGCCCTTAACCTCTTCGCCCTTCTTGACTGTCAAGTATTCGTCTAAATAGAAAACAGTTTGTTTCCAATGCGTATATGTGGCTTCCGGCGAAGTGCTAAACCCAAGACGTTTGTGACACTTGGTAAATTCGATGTTAAAGTATGTTACTAAAGCCTGCACGAAGTCGTTACGTTTGATAATCAAACTGAAAGGCGATACAAATTCTAAATCGCTCTTCTTCACGGTATACAAGTCGACTTCTTTTATAAGATATGAGGTGGACACCACCTGCTTGGGATCGACAACATCGACTAAAGGTTCAGTCACAGCTACTTTACGAATACAACTCATATCGAAACCATAAACATCATCCCACCAATTTATTTTCTCATCTTTGTATTGGCGATCCTCAATAGCTGTAATATAAAGGGTACCGCGATCTGGGAACATCATACCATCAGGCCGTAACCATTTGTCGCGTGCAAACAATACTGTATCCAACATAGACTCGTAAAAAAGGCAATAACTAGAGTGATAAAAGTGATATAATTTAAAGAGAAAATGCGGCATAAGGTTGATTTAAGTTTTCTTCAGTCATCCCTGATTTCGTTAAATTTCTTCGCTATACCATATTGTGGTGAGTAAAACAAGTTTTTTTTTTGTCGGTCGGCCTTGGTTTGGATCAAAAGAAAATATATATCGTCAGAAATTTTATTAAAGTTTCGTTCCAATGAGATGTATACTTTCAAAATCCTTTAGCCCATTGAGGACCAATTTAAGACATTCCGTTTCTCACCTCAATAGGGGTATTTCAGGGGAAAAATGGACATAAAGAAAACTTGTTCCAAAATGTTTCACACTCACCCCATCCATTCTGAAATTATGATGTCTACTTTTTCAATGCCATTTGGTAATTCGATATCTTCTATTTTACCTTTAACTACTTTAATCACATCGTTTAGGTTGTTGTCAATTACAACTTGGCGAGCATATTCCACAATATTAGAACAATCGACCGCAATTACAGTAGCAGCCCCGGCCTTAGCAGCAAACATTGATAAAATACCTGTACCGCAACCCACATCTAAGACAATCTGTCAGAGATAATGATGTTAGTGAACATCCAAATGCTGTCAGACACACTCACCTTGCCGCGGAATAAGTGCTTATTATGATACATTGCATTTCGATAAGTTATGGTCCGAACTTCGTCTTTTAGCATCTCCTCGTGTATGCCAAAGTGAGCATACGAATCAAAGTAGTAATCACGAGAAGTCATTTCCTCTGCCGCTGTTGCCTTTCCGGCGCCATCTGTGGTTATCGTCTTCTTTGTCACGTTGTTCATAACTGTTGTTTCGTTTGCATTATTAGTGGACAGCATAATTATATCTTCAGACTTTATAAAAAAAACAGAATACAAAAGCATGGTAAAAGATGAACAACACGCATCATGCCAAAATACCGAACAGTATTACTTAAGATACTTACCATTTTGTGATTTTTCGGGGAAAAATGTTTTATTATAACTAAAAGGTTTTTATAATCAACGATATCTATTTAAAAATTTTGAATCGTATACAAAAGATTTTATTTTTTAAGGTAAAAAAAATGCTCTATTCAATAAACCAGCGCGGTGTCTGTATTGTTGCCAAAGCGCAATTTTATATATTTCTACAAAATTCTTATCTCAAAGCTCAAAAAAACCTCACGTTTCACAGAGATTAGCTAGGAAACATTGCCCTTGCAGAGTTGTGTATAGCTAGTAGTATAAATAGCGTCGCTAGTAGCAAGCGAGTCGCTTATAATACAATTCAATGTATTTCTAGCGCCCGAGGATAAGACACGGTTTTGAGTTTGTGCTAGAAATTTCTAATGTGTTTGTTGTAAAAAGCGGCTCTCGGCAGCGCTAGCGCTTTACCAAAGTAAATATAATATAACTTGGTTAAATTTAAAATGCTTCTTAATCACAAATAGTGCGTTTACATCTGAGGAAAATCTAATAGATTTTAGTTGAAATCTATTTCAAAATCTATACCGTTTACATGTAATTTTTGACATTTTGTGAGATTTTGTTTCCACAACAATAAACAGCTGATTAAAATGTAACATAAAACACGCTGTCTCGACTATAGTTATAATTCAAGGCAATGTTCATGTTCAAGTCAGAGAAACAGAATTACGTCAAAACGCGAAGTGGACAAATTATGTTTTGACATTTCATTTCAGAAATGTCTTTGAACAGTAAACAATAAAAATGCGTTATTATAGCTAGAGACACCATGTAAACTAGAAATACCAAAAATAAACACAACAGGAAAATAGGAAAATGGAAAATTCTAAAAAGGAACAGATTTTATAATTATATAATGCATTAAAAATAAAAAAGCACAAACTGAAATATAAATTTTGTGAAAAAATATCAGCATTTGTTAAATGTATTGTTTGAACAACAAAAACAAATTAATATTCCACAATTATTGTTTAGCAGATTGGAATGAGCACATGTCAATATAAAAAGTTATAACTTTTCAATTACTAAATATTTTTTTTTTTATAGATTCAATTTTTTTTTTTAATAATAAATATTTTACAGCCACTGCCACTACAGCTGTATACGTATTACCCCCCTATCTCTCATCACACTGCAATTGTAAAATCGTTGTGTACGTATTATCAACGAAAAATTGTTCGAATTAGTCGAATCCATCGCCATTAACTTTTATGCTCACACATCTGACTGCAATCCCATTTTTAAAATGTTGTCGAAGCGTAAACTTGAAAATATTTGTTTACCCAGCAATCTCACATCACACTGCAAGTTCGAAAAACTCAATACACTCACATTTTTTTACTAATACACACACATTTTCCGCAGTGGTCACACTAATGGCACCAAATTTTTCGTGCGAGTAGTGGCAGACACTAAAGGCCCAAATAGACTACACAAAATGCTTGCGCAACATCGTGTTTGCGCAATTTTTTTTTTCGATATACACTACACAAAATTCATAAGCACAAGCAGATAATTCTAGTTTGGTTTTTATGTATTTAGTTTAATCTTATTAATTTAAATTTTTTCTTCAAACATTTTAATTTTAATTTTTTTCTTCAAACATTTTGCTAAACGTACCCTTCGCAAATTTCTTACTATTATTTATTTTATTCCTTTTTTTCTTCCGCCTGTGTTGACAACGCGAGATGTTTTAAAAAATGGAAATTTTGTATGGAAATTGCCTACACACTACACAAAACTGTTGCGTAAAATTCCAAAATATCAAATCAATTTGATTTTTGCACAACCGTTGCGCAAACATGAAAAACACCCCTACACATTACACAACACGTTGCGCAAACACGATGTTGCGCAAGCATTTTGTGTAGTCTATTTGGGCCTTAAAGCCGATGGCACAATGAATACGTTGCGTCCGATAAGTCGTATTTTTCGACTGACAGAAAAGTTGTTTACATGCATGCGCAATGTCTGATGGCAGAATGAACACGTTACGGCGAATATGGCGCATACGGCGAATGCGTTCGTACGTCGAAGTTAAAATGTTTTCAACTTTCGACGTATACATTGTACGTTTGACAGCTGATATTTGTTATTATAAAGTGCAATAGCTTAACGGCAGAATGGTAAGTAAATATATATTGTAACAAAATATAGATTTAAATCAAAAGTTTAACTTTTTAATGAAATTTTTTTTTATATTAGATGGAAGAACGTTTAATTTGGCCGAACCCAATACCTTCGACCTACATAAAAAGGCAAATAATAGTAAATCACAAATAATAAAAAAAATTGTTATATTACCAGTCGCCATTATCTCCAGATATTTTCGCGCTTCATTTAAACATATAATGCTTAACACTATTTTAAGGGTTCTTCCATTTCCATTTTTATTTCAAAACAAATCCAAACTTTCAATTTTAATTTATATAAAATGTCAACATTAACAGCTGATTTCATTTTTAGCTGTACGGCGACGACGTACTTTATGTGCCTTGCAATACGGCCAGTACGTTTGATAAGTTGACTTATCGGACACAACGTATTCATTGTGCCATCGGCTTAACGATGATTAATGTTACCCTGTTATAAATTTAATGCAAATTTACTGGATTCTGTAAAATTGTAATTAAAGTTTTAACTTGTTAAATCTATTATAATGATTTATTTTTTGAAATGCGCATACAAAAACGCAAGTTTGTTAATTATAGAGCATAAATATTAACTATTATTAAAATAATACTAATAATAATAAATGTAAACATTTTCCCTCAAACATGTGCCTGTATAATAAACTCGGTAGCTCTACTTAAAATAAAATAAGAGAGAGAAGTATAGAAATTTTTTCATGTTTACGCTTCGACAACATTTTAAAAATGAGATTGCAGTCAGATGTGTGAGCATAAAATTTAATGGCGATGGATTCGACTAATTCGAACAATTTTTCGTTGATAATACGTACACAACGATTTTACAATTTCAGTGTGATGTGAGATTGGGGGGTTACTTCTCTCTCTTATTTTATTTTAAATAGAGTTACCGAGTTTATTATACAGGCACATGTTTGAGGGAAAATGTTTACATATATTATTATTAGTTTTATTTTAATAATAGTTAATAATATTTATGCTCTATAATTAACAAACTTGCGTTCTTATATGCGCATTTGAAGAAATAAATCATAATAGATTTAACAAGTTAAAACTTTAATTACAATTTTGCAGAATCCAGTAAATTTGCATTTAATTTATAACATTAATCATCGTTAGTGTCAGCCACTACTCGCACGAAAAATGTGATGCCATTAGTGTGACCACTGGGGAAAATGTGTGTTACCACATGTAACTACAATGTACAAACTGTGTATGCAACTATGGATTGTGGCGGGAAAACAGAGTTTTATACAAAAACAAATTTTCCATCATTCAATACGCTGGTGGACGGTTGTCGCTTGCCAATTTATTTAGTTGAAATAAAGAGAAATTCAAACTAATATCATGGAAGGTTTTGATGAAGCTGGAATATTTTTTTCCGATAATATATTGGGTGATGGGCAACAACAAGATGGTAATCAGATTAATATGCAAGCCGTAAAAAAGAAGTACAAAGAATTCTTGCGCACTTTTAATGAAGATAATTTTTTTTACAAATACCGGTAAGGAGTACATTAAATACCTTTTTGTCTCTGGTAAGTACCTTTAAAATGATTTAATTTCAGTGACACTTTGAAGAGAAACTATCTAAATGGTCGTTATTTCCTTGAAGTGGAAATAGAAGATTTGGCCGGTTATGATGAAGCCTTGGCCGATAAGCTGACCAAGCAACCTACAGAGCATTTGCAGATATTTGAAGAAGCCGCTCGAGAAGTAGCAGATGAAATTACAGCCCCAAGGCCAGATCATGAAGAACACATGCATGACATTCAGATTTTACTGATGTCAAATGCCAACCCCACAAATGTACGGGAATTGAAATCGGATTGTGTGTCAAAGTTGGTAAAAATTGCTGGCATTATCGTGTCAGCTTCCGGAATAAAAGCAAAAGCTATACGTATGTCGATCATGTGTCGTTCATGCCATACTGTTATTTCAAATCTTAAAGTGAATCCCGGCCTAGAGGGATACGCTTTGCCTCGTAAATGTAATACTGATCAAGCTGGTCGCCCTAAATGTCCTCTGGACCCCTTCTTTATTATGCCAGATAAATGTAAATGTGTTGATTTCCAATTACTTAAGCTGCAAGAGTTGCCAGATTATGTACCGCAGGGTGAAATTCCAAGACATTTACAATTGTTTTGCGAACGTTCGCTGTGCGAACGTGTTGTGCCTGGTAATCGAGTTCTCATACAGGGGATCTACTCTATTCGGAAGGTGGGAAAACCTTCACGACAAGATGGACGTGAAAAAGCTGTCGTTGGCGTTAGAGCTCCATATATGCGCGTAGTTGGTATAACAGTCGATGCGGAGGGCTCCGGTGCCATATCGCGCTATAGCAATATTACCAACGAAGAGGAAGAAACATTCCGTCGCATGGCAGCTTCGTCTGACATTTATGATCGGCTGTCTAAATCTTTGGCACCCAGTATTTTTGGTTCGGAAGACATTAAGAAGGCAATCACTTGTTTGCTTTTTGGTGGTTCTCGCAAACGTCTTCCTGATGGTCTTTGTCGACGCGGTGATATTAACGTATTGTTGTTGGGTGACCCAGGTACCGCTAAATCACAGTTACTAAAATTTGTTGAAAAAGTTTCGCCAATTGGCGTCTACACGTCGGGCAAAGGTTCCAGTGCTGCAGGTTTGACAGCCTCAGTTATGAAAGATCCAGCAACGGTGAGTTCAAATATTAATTTGAAATAACTATAAACGTGAGAACATGTTATGTTTACAGAACAGACTGTTGAAATATTGTCTATATGTATATAGGATTGCTTTAATAAATTTTGATTTATTTACGTTAAAAATTCCAGTTTAAAAAGTTAAAAGCTTTAAATTAGAATAACACCTTGCGACAGCTATTTACACCCACGGACGGAACTATATACGTATATGTGAAATTAGAGACGATCTGTAGTAAAATACGAACTCAGTTACATTATTTCCTGCTCTTGGTTCCTTTTTAAAGGACGTTAATATGTTAAAGGATATAAATGTAAAATTTTTTTTTAATACTTATTCCTGTTGTTTGATGTTTTTTTTTTCTTATTTCCTTATTATGTTATATGTATTTACATTTGACTTCTTGTAGTTAAAAGTTTATAAACTACGTTCCTTTTCTTAACTAGTATTTAGATATGTATGTACATTTTGAGTTTTATTATAATTAAGGGACGGAAACGTTGACGAAAACCTATATGAAGCAGAGTTATAAGATTGGAATATAGCTAGGTTGACGTTGGTAAAATTATGCTGGGATCAGTTTTTTAATATGTTTTTGTGAGAATTCACATCTATAGAAGTTTGTAGTAAGACAATGGATTTTATCATAAACGAGTTTAAAGTTTGCGACTGCGTGTAAGCGACGGGTAGAATAGTGCCACGATAGTTTGAAAATCATTTTCAGTAATTTTTTTGAGCTACTAGAAATTTGCTTGTATGGCATTTTGCAGACGAAAACCATACTGGAGCACAGTAGAACATGACATATTGTTTTAATTATAAGCAGGGTTTCGAACCCCGAAAATTTCGGGTTCGGGTACGGGTACGGGTTCAACAAATTTAAATTTGGTGGGTTCAGGTTCGGGTTCGGGTCCGGGTCCGGGTTCAAAAGGTTTACCAAAAAAAATCGAATTTTTAGTGATTAATGTCATCTTGTAATGCTTCTGGTAAATTAAAAAAATATATTATAGAAAAGTAAATAAAAGTATATTATTTATTGTTATTAAATATTTATTTTTCGAAAAAAATTTTATTTAATCTATCAAATAAAATATCTCTTAATGATTCTTCAGTCAAATGCACTCTTTGTGGCGATAAAACAAATTTCAGTGCTGAAAAAGATCGCTCAACACTGAATTGTGTTGCAGGGACAGTAATACGACTTGAGCGGCCTCATAAAGTAGCGGAATTTCAAGTTTTTTTTGTTCCCAAAATTCTAAAATATTGTTTCCTTTAGAAATCCTGGGATAGGCTTCATAAACTTCGAATTCATTTTTAATCGAAACATCAACAGTGCATTTATTGTTACTATTTTTTGTTTTTAATGCAGCATCTGCAATTGATTTTTTTCCTTATTCTTTAACAATTCTTCCAGGCTGTCTTCCTCATCCGAAGAACTAGATATTAATTTAGTTGCGTCAGCATTCGTTGTTTCTGTGCTAGTTTGTGTTTGCTTTTCCATATGTAGATGTAAATTTTTTAAGTTATTTATTGTTGTTAAAATACACGGCATCATTTTAAAAGTTCATTTTCAATAAAGTAGTTTTCACGTTTAAGGATATGTGAGTACAAGTCAACACCTAATTGTATATTGGTATTTCTCTCTAAATCTAATTTAAATTTCAACCATAGTCCATAAAAATCTCCTAAATTCATCTGTTCATTTTGTAATTTTAATGTTAACTTTTTAACTGGCTCGAAATTCTTAATGAAATCTGAAACAAAATCCCTCATTTTATCATCCATACTTAGTTCAGGATCTATTACATCTGAGCAAAACGTTTTGAAATCTAACAAGCGATGGAGCATATCAAAAGTAGAATTCCACCGAGTTGGACAATCAAGGATTGCTTTTTTTATTCCTTATTTTTTTGCTAAAGAGGCTCTATTAGGCACCCTCAAATTTTTACAAATATTTCTGCATTTATCAATCTTTTGTTTAACTGAATTTATAGTATCACAAACTGCCAATTGGGCAGTATGAGCTACACATCTGAAATGAATGATATTACCATGTATATTGGATAACATTTCTAGTCCTTCATCTTCATTGTTTTCAGTTATTAATTCGTTTATTTCATCTTCTTCTCCTTCTTCAAGGTCAGAAACTTCAAATTCATTTCGTAGCAATTCGGCAGCTTTTAGCATGTTTCTACCACTATCAGACGTAACTGAGTAAACTTGATTTATATTTATGTCATAAGATTGGATCACTTCAATTATGACATTTTTTTATAATTAGCTGTTTGTCGATCATCAACCTCGTACATTGCTAATGTTCTTAAATAAATTTTTCCATTACAAATATACTGAGCATTTATCCCAATTACGCTCCTACCAAGCCGAGATGCTGAATCAATTTTTGAATTTCTGAATTTACAGTAAGGTGCAGTGATTTCATTATAGGTTCTATAATATCATGCATCCCTGAATCTTTAAAAATTACTAGTAACTAATTTAACGCAAGCTTCCGTGAAACATTTTGCTGTCATATTAATTTTGTTTAATCCAAAATAATTTTCCAGGGAAGTTGAATTTTTATCCTGCATTTTATGTTTTTTAAAACTTTCTGGCGTTGACGGTTGATATTCGTCTCCTCATTAATAATTAGATATTCATCTGGATGCTTTCGTTTGAGATGTCGACCCAAATTAGCAGAATGTTTACCTTTCATAACAAACGAGCATTTTTTACATGTAGACTTATCTGTGGTGAATCATAGTCAAAACGTTTCTGAACAGGATTTTCCGACATCTATAGGGTAAATAAAAACAGTAAATAAAACTAAGACTAATATAAAATAATTAAAATTGGAAAATCACACACTTAAAGGCTGTTAATTTATAACTATCGTAAATGTTTAACCTGTAACTAATTATTATACACTACCCTATTTAAAAAAATTTAATTATTACACACTATTTAAAAAACTACATTTTACGTACCTGTTTACTTATTAAAAAATTTTGCTTGCATCACTTAAGAAAACTAAAAACCAAATGAAATTATAATGGGGAAATACAAAAATACAAATTACTAGAGAAAACAAAGAAAACATTATATTCTTCATTCATGAATTAGAATTTTCTCACGTTATGTTAATGAAAAAAAAATTTTTTTTCAGCGAATAATAAAATAAATATCGAGAAGAGAAACTGAAATATTGAACCTGAACCCATTTTCAGACAGGAACGGGTTCAGGTTCAGGGTTGACAATTTTTTTAAAAAAGCTTGAACCGGAACGGGTTCCGGTTCCTTGATTATAAGTTTTTTGTTTTCAATTTTTAGCTCAGAATTCCTGTTTATTAGCGGGTACATTATTCTTGTGATTTTGTTGATTTTATTCAACAGGTAGGATATGTGGTCATTTTGTTCCCAGGAATGTCGTGGTTTATAGAAGGCTTTGTGGGATAAAACATTGCTTACGTTTGCTCGTGAAATATATGTCCTGAGTTTTTCTGGATTAATTAATATGTTCCATTTCTTGAAATAATGTTGTAGAACGAAGAATGCTGATTGTAGGTTTGATATTATATTTGCAGAACTTAGTATCGAAGTATCATCGGCAAAAATAGATGCAACACAATTAACGAAAGTAGGAACAAAAAAAAAAAACAAGTGACAAGCACGAACCTTAGGGACAACTCGCTGTAATGTTGATTGGTATAGATTTATATGTTCCTTAGTAAACATTAAATGATCTTTGTATAACTTTTATGATTTCCAATGGAAACACAAATTTATTCAATTTTATGTCTAAAAGCACCATTACCATAATCCAGTTTGAGAGGCATTGTGCTCATTTCTAAAGCCGAATTGATGAGGTGGAAGAACGAAGTTATTGAAGTTCTCCTAAATTACCTTTTATAAAATTATAGAACCACTATACGATGCCCTATACTACGCGTTTAGAGAAAGGGTCTTAAGTCCAACTAATTGGATATAGAAAATAATAAGTAAAATTTCAGTGGCTTTGTTATTCATTTTTTTTTTTTGGCTTGCAGACAAAGTTCATATCTGATGCTATATTTATATGGCGACTAGGTCGAAAAATGGACCAATCGTGACCATGTTTGGTAAATTAAATTAATTCTCACAAAATCATATTCCAACCAAATTTGAGAAACATCTGTAGAATATATGTATATTTTTCGACCTAGTCGCCATATAAATATAGCATCAGATATGAACTTTGCCTGTATAGTACCATATAAAACTGCTTCCCGATCTTATATATATAAGCCCTGTAGGTTTATATACATATATATATGGGGCGTTTCATGTCGGGATGAAATTTTCACTAAGGTTAGTCCTATTGGATAGTAGTTTAGACACAATTTTTCAACAAGATCGGTCAAGAACTCTGAGTTAGAGGGGGCAAAATTTGACATTTTGGCGAAACAGGTGTTTTTTCTCAAAAAAAATTAAAAAATTTTTTGATTTTTTTGCAAAATCAAAAATTTTTTTGACTTTTTTTTTCAAAAAAAGTCCTTTTTTGCTCAAAAAAAGCTTAGGCTTTTCCTTTAAGAGTTTTTTGGACGCTTAGTGAGTTGCGAGTGGGATATCTATCTAAAAAAAAAAATGTTTTGTAACTCAAGACAGCGGTTTTTCAATTTTTAGCATATGCACTAATTTGATTTTTTTCCTATTAGTGTGTTTTTCTGAAACCTTAAAAATAAAACGTATACTGAGAAACTAGACAAATTAACCTTTCCGACGATATGTAACATACATAACTAAAATTTCATACCTTCGGTACTGTAATACCCGCAATATGTTAACCTCAGGAAAAAAAAATCACTTTTTTTCTATAGAAATATTGAAAAATTATTTTTTTTTTTATCTATTTGTATTAAAAATTAAATTAATATATAAAAATAATAAAATAATAATAAAAATAAAAAAAATAATTTAACAAAATTTAATCTTAATCACATTAGATCCATTTATAACATAACTATTTTTTTAATTAATTTATTGTAGCTGATGAAGTATTTAAGTTTTGTAAATTTTTAAATACCCAGTCTTTCATCCAGCTTATTTATCGCCTTTATTTGCTGCTTTTTTTGCCAACCTTTTCTTGGCGTTACTAGGTTCAGCTGTTGATTTCGCTGCTGGTTTCTTTTTGGCTTTGGAAAGAAATAACATTGAGCGGAGGCAGAAAACTTGGGTCTTCCATCGACAAGCAGTATAAAAGCATGGTATTAAGCGGTGCCATCGATTGTTATCGCAGCATCGAATCTGCTCTTCAGTGTTTTCAATGTTTCCTCATGATCCTCTTTGCTACTAAAAACTATTTTAGTTCCTTTACAATAATTCTTTGCACAATTGAATAAAGCAGTCGCATCTAAGGTGCTATCTTGATGAGAGTACTGGAGGCTATACTTCGCGGCATTTCTTTTGAGGTTTGCTCCAATATCATCACATGCTCCTTAACCATGGGCACTAGGATGAAAGTGCCACTCAGCTGGCATTCCAAAATCTTTTTTATGAGCTATAAGATTTGCGAAGCTACTTTTGTTTTTAAAATGTTGACGAGCTACGTCCGAAACGTATATTTTAGTATTATCTTCTGGTACTCATAAACTGCAACGGTATCATGTTTTAAATCGTGGGATATGATTGCCAAACTTTTGTGTTCCACTTTTTCATCTTTCGTGTAGTAAATAACTACTGTGAATATAGTTGCTTGGTCGCCATTAAAGTGGAAAGCTTGTATGGCATCCTGAAGAACATATTTATAGTTTTCTGCGAAATCATATGAAATAACGAATTCACCAGGGGCCAAATCAACGCATTCGATATCGAGTAAAATCGATCGAAATTTCATATTTTGGTTTATTATTTAAAGAAGACGGACAAACATCAGACCTCGTTTCACTTTTACTCTTATTTAGGAGCCATAATTCGTTAACTGTGACATAGTAAAATTATTTTTAGTATTTTATTTTGGAAAAAAAAAAAAAAAATTCGATTGAAAAATTTCGATAACGAATGCGGTGATTTGGCCCCTGACTTCAAATGTATCTTCAAATCCTTGAAGAATGACCATTGCTTGTTGACTAAAAAGTCATGGGTTCTCAAGTTAAGCAATCCTGTACACATTTATTCCACAAAATCATCCACATTTAAAATTATTGTTTTCAATTTGCATCTGTCAGTCTGAATCCAAGATTCAAATTTGACTTCCACTATATATACGCGATCAAAAGAGTTTATTAAATTCTCTTTGATGAATGTGGTTTCCGGGCAATTTGAACATTCACCTAAGTGGCAAGAAGTTGTTGGATTAGGACACGTAATCAATTTAAGGTAACCGCGGTAATCGTGTAAATCTTCTGGCAAATCATCTGTTAAGTACTCTAAGTTGATTTACTTCAACATCAGTTTAATCAACAGCTGAACCTAGTAACGCCAAGAAAAGATTGGCAAAAAAGCAGCAAATAAAGGCGATAAATAAGCTGGATGAAAGACTGGGTATTTAAAAATTTACAAAACTTACTTCATCAGCTACAATAAATTATTTGAAAAAATAGTTATGTTATAAATGGATCTGTGATTACGATTAAATTTTACTAAATTATTTATTTTTTTATTATTATTATTATTATATATTAATTTAATTATTATTACAAAAAAATGATTGAGTTTGAAATTATTCAGGTTCAAGATCAAATGTTTTTACTTTAAATAAAGCAAAAACATTGGCACATTTGTTTCAAATTATTCTGTATGACAGGTTATACAGCTGTTTCGGGAAGAGTCACCAACCCCCATCAGTAACCAAAAGCAGTAGATAGTTTGTTTGGTAAAAAGTTAAATTCATATACATATAGTATGTATTTGCTGAAAACAACCAAATGAGAATTCAAGCAAAAGTTATACTATTTAAGCCTCGTCCAATATAACAAACTAAAATATAGAACAACTTTGAAACAAATATGATTGTATACGAGTGCACATTGCATACTACAATATACATGTTTGTTTTTTTGAAACAAATGTGCCAATGTTTTTGCTTTATTTAAAGTAAAAACATTTCATCTTGAGCCTGAATAATTTCAAACTCAATCATTAAAATGATAAAGATCGAAAATAAGATTTTTTATTTTTATAAAAAATAATAAAATTACAAATAAATAAAAAAATATTTTTTCAACATTTCTATAGAAAAAGTGATTTTTTCCTGAGGTTAACATATTTCGGGTATTACGGTATCGAAGGTATGCAATTTTAGTAAGGTATGTTACATACCGTCGGAAAGGTTAATTTGTCTAGTTTCTCAGTATACGTTGTATTTTTAAGGTTTTAGAAACATTTACACACTAATAGGAAAAAATTTCAAATTAGTGTCTTGAGTTACAAAACATATCTAACAGTTAATTAATTACAAAAACTTAAAAAATTATTGTAAATACTTTTTTTTGTACAAGGCAAATTTCAGTCTTATATTTTGTGTGGACATATAATTAAGTCATCTGAAAAGAAATTGTTAATATTTGTTTAAATTGTTTTATTTTTAATTCAAACTAATTTGAACCATTAGTATTTTGTTGGGATCCCTCTTTGGAGGATTACTTCGGCACCTCTATTTGGCTCTATTTACGCTAAAGCGTAATACTGCTGAGAAGTAATATTGTTACCTTCTGCCTGAATAATATTCCAGAGTGCATTTTTGTTTGCAGATTTTCTGGCCGCAACTGCCCGTTTTACGATCCCCCATAGATTTTCTATGGGGCCTAAATCGGAAATTTGAGCTGGCCACTCAAGAACCTTTATTTTGTTTTCATTAAACCAAGTCTTAACGACCAGAGATGTATGCTTCGGGCGTTTTGCTGCTGAAATAGTCTTGCTAGTGGTAAATCATCAGCATAACCATTGTCTAGATTATTCTGCAGGATATCTTTGTACATTTCACCAGTCAGTTTCCCATCGATTTTAACTAAAGGATTTTTTGGTATACTTTGGGTCCAAACATTTGTTGACTGGTCGTCACACATAGGGTCTGCCGTCGTTTCCGAAAACGTTGAACTTTGTTTCATCACTCCACGCCATTAATTTCCAAAAATTTCGATCCTTACGGAGGCGGTTTTTTGCAAACCGCAAACGCTGCTGAATATTTTTCTTTGGCACATTTGGATTTTTTCTCGCTATGCGGCAATGAAGATTATTTTCAGTCAGAAGCCTACTTACGGTTCTTGACGATATTTTAGTGCCAATATCAGACTCTATGCACGATCTAATCTGAGTTGATATGAGGAATGAGTCAGTTTGACGCATCGGCTTGTGTTGTTTTGTGTTGTTTATGTCTTTGCAAATTACCAAAAGTCTTACATTTTTGATAATGTTTAATAGCGCTAACAACATTTCCGCGCGATAATGATATTTTCACCACTACAGCAATTGAACCATCATTTTGGAAGCAATTCCAAATGTTCTCCCTTCCAGCGGTAGTGAATCTCTTATTTTTACCCATAATTTAACAACGTCAAATGTAACTACAGCAAAAGGTGCTAAAACAGTTTAAAAGATCAACAAAACCTTTTGGTTACTATAAGGTTTTCTTAATACAATTATTTACCTTCGATAATTCAAATGACTTAATTATTTGTCCACTTAACTCCGGCGATGTGTTAAAAAATTACTGATTATTTACAAAACTAAATATTGAAATGCAAAATTTTGTTTATATTTTCAAAGAATCATAACGGTACTACATATTTGGAAAAATTTTGGTGAATCAACAAATAATGTACCGTTATTTTTCACTCAGAAAAATATATTGCATGAGTGACTTAATTGTATGTCAACAACTGTATATATAGATACAGTGTTGGTCAGAACAAATGCAAACACAATCACTATTGACCTTTATTGCATTTTTAAGCATGTTATTGTTGTTTTTCCAAAATCTTTATCATATCTTACTCTTTATATATATTTTTGGAAAAAAACTCAAAATGGCACTTTTTCAGTTGGACAAAACAAAAGCAACATTTAATATTATTCAATATTTAGTGAAGAATCCGTTGTTTTTCATAACCTCGCTGCATCTCCGTGGCATAAATTAAAAAGGTGGTTGATAATATTGACTGGAACGCTTTTCCACACAGTTTCCAGCGCTTCTTTTAAAGGTTGTTTTTATAAGTGAAAGCACGACCAGCTTCTCACCGCTTTAAACTGTCAAATCAGGTGATTGGGCCGGCCAATAAAGTGTTTGAACCCCTTTTTCAGCGAGCCACTCTTTTACCAGCTTCGAAGTATATTTCGGGTCGTTGTCGTGTTGAAATATCAAACGAAGCGGTATCTCTCACTCAGAGTGTGGCATCATAACATTACCAAGAATGTCTCTATATTTAAATCTGCCCATTAATCAGTCAATTTCGTGGAAGGGTCCAATGCCAAAACTTGAGAAACATGCCCAAATCGTAATTGATCCGCTGCCATGCTTCACAATTGGCTTGCAGTAGCGTGAGCTTAAACGATCTCCTTTCTTGCGGCGAACAGTGTACATTCCGTCAAAGTTAAACAAATTAAAGTTTGACTCGTCGCTAAAAAAAACAGTTTTCCATTTTTCAGGCGTCCAGTTTTGATATTTTTGTGCAAAATGAAGCCTACAAATATTGATATGTTAAGCATTTTAGCAAAATTGAAATTGAAATAAATTGAATTGAAATAAATAAGTTCTACCTCTTTGCCAAATGTTTCTTTGTGAGCAGTGTTTTTTTTTTTGCTAGCCTGAAGCTTCGGAAACCTGCTTCTAATGTTCGACGACGAATAGTCTATATTTATATTTAACTCATTTAAAATAGTTTTTGATGCTCCTCCCAAATGCAATGTTTTTACAGATTTTGTTGTTTTATATTTTTTATAAGCCGAGGTATTTTAGATTTATTAATGTGCTCTTTAGTTAGTTATATTTGACTCTTTCCATTCAAAAAATCCTTAATTATTTAATTTATTAAGTTTTCGAAGTATTTACCACGAGCCATGACGATTCGATTTAAATATGATCAATTTCACAAGGCAACTGTGTATGTGTAGCTGTCAGTCAACTTAAATTAAATTAAAAGAGAATGCAAAACTAAGCCGTTAAACTTGAAAGTAGAGACAATGCAATTTTTTCTTGCTTAAAGTTACTTTTGTTTTGTCCAACTCAATTTCAATTTCAATTAAATATTCTTCCTTTATTTACATATTTTAACAAATTTTGATATTTACATATGAGATCTTATCTTTACATATAGATATTGCAACAAATAATACATAGGATCTTAAGATATTAAATAGTTTTTATATTATTTTTTAATGATTTTTAAAGGAAAATGGGAGGAAAAAACCTTTATATGATTTAATAAATTCAAATACTATCTGAAAATATTTATGTGCTTATAGGAGGTTTATTAGAAATAATAGACCTCTATAAGCATATAATTTTCAATTTGGTGATTTCTTTGTAATTTTACGTTACTTCTCTACATTCTCTTATCAGTGGGTAAGAGGAATTTTCAATTTTGGCAAAAATAATTGTTGTTAATCCTTGTTATGAAATCGATAATTTTTTCATAACCTGTTTCTTCATGAAGAAGATTTGTAGGATACCTCCAGGGCTTTTTATTTATCATTTTAAGACATTTGTTTTGTATAATTTGTAAGCGTTTTAGGTGGCAGTTGGCAGCGTCACTCCAAATAGGACACGCGTATGTTAATATCGGCTTTATAACACTTTTGAAGAGTAGATTTTTGTTTTTGGGGTTTAGAAATGACCTTCTATTTAGTAGGGGCCATAATGCTTTAAATGATCTTATAGCTTTTTGACACGTAGCCATAATATGTTGTTTAAAAGTAAGCTTTTTGTCCAAGACAACTCCGAGATATTTGACATGATTAAGTATATTTATGGTGTTATTTCCAATATGAAGATGACGTCTTGGAAGCCTTTTGGGAGATTTGTTGAACGGAAAAATAATTGCTTGGGTCTTGTTTGGATTAATTTTTATTTTCCATTTGTGAAAATATTTACTGCAATTTACAAGTCCCTTTTCCATTTTCTTCAGAAGTGCACTTGTAAGTTTGTTTGAAGAAATTAACGCAGTATCATCTGCGTAGTAAGCAACTTTCATATACTTCGGAACTTTGAAATCGGATGTATATATCGAGTAAAGCAATGGCGACAAGACTGATCCTTTAGGTAACCCTGTGTTGATGGTTTTTGGAGATGATGTTTCATTATTAATCGCAACTTTAAAGCTTCTGCTTCTGAATGAAATCTGAAATAAGTTTGCATAAATATTTTGGTATATTTGCATCAAGAAGTTTAAATACTAGGCCATTATGCCAAACGGTGTCAAACGCTTTTTCGATATCCAACAATATTAGACCCGTTGAACGTTTATTGTTTTTATTGCTGATTATTTGATTTTTAATTCTGTTTATTTGGTGAGTAGTGCTATGCCCTTTTTAAAAACCAAATTGTTCTTTAGCAACAATAGAATTGGTCGTTACAAATTCACTAAGACGAGAATGTAGTATTTTTTCAAATATTTTACCTAAGTTACTTAATAAACTAATAGGTCTATAGCTATTTGGGTTATTTTTTGGCTTACTAGGTTTATTGATAGCTATAACCTTAGCGTTTTTGAAATGGTTTGGGAAATAGTTGAGTTTGATGCAGCTGTTAAATATTATAACCAGTAATTTTAGAGCTTTGAGTGGTAGTTTCTTTAAGAGCAGGTTGGGAACATTGTCAAAACCAGGGGATTTTGAGGGTTTTATTGATGAGACAATATTCATTACTTCTTCAAGAGATGTATAAATTGCAGATTCAGAACTTGGATTTTCATTCTTAAAATTATTTACTGTTGTATTTATTAGTGTATCTGCCGAGTGGTTATAGTTCGAAGTGAGGTTATTTGCTTGGACAAATGTATTTGCCAGGACTTCAGCCTTGTCCTTATCAGATGTTATTTTTGTATTTCCAACTTTGAAGTGAGCGATTTGACTTTTTCCTTTTCCTCGTAAGTTCCTGCTTATTTTCCAAAATGATTTATCACCTGGTTTTAAATTGGATAATAATTGAGACCATTTCTTATTGCGCTCCGAATTAATACTTTTATCAATCATGTTACTTAGAAACTTAGTACATTGATTATAAAAAGTTTGCTCGGCTATATTTGAAGATCGTTGGCTTTTTCTTTTAAAGCTTCTTCTTAGTTTTATATATTTCACAGTACTTTCTGGTAATGTGTAATTTTGTTGAGTTATTTTAGGTGTAGACCCATCCCTTGCTTCGAAAACTACATTTATAAATTTTTGGATTTCCTGATCAATTACTGCTTTGGTATTGTATATATCGGAATATAAGGTGATTTTATTGTCTAAAAAATTCATATAAGTGTTCCAGTTGGTTGCACTATAATCATAATAATTGAGGTCAACCTGCAAGGCCATTGACCTTTTAAGTAAGTGTACATATAATGGGGCGATGGTCTGATGGTATTTCGTAATCCATTGTTTTTACGTCTATATTTAAAGCGGAGTTGCTTAAAATAATATCGACTGTGAATGCTTCGCGATTGTGTTGATGAGGGAATAGAGTTGGACTATTAGGATAGTGAATAAAAAAATTGCTTGATTGCTGTAGGTTGTTGAGTGCGATTCCTGCAGTATTATTTGAACGACAATTCCATGAACAATGTTTGGCATTTAGGTCACCAAAAACTATATATTCTTTGGTGGAAGATATCAGCACAGAAGTTATGGGTGGTGAATATAACGAAGATACAACAATAGGTCTATTATTTATAATAACTTCAATTGAGATGTTTTCGATTGATGAGGTGTTCGATATAAAGAGGTTTTTATGAGCGACAGATTTATGAATTAACAGAGCTACTCCTCCTCCTCTTGCATCTGTTCTGTCACTTCTATATAAATAATAATTTTTAAAATAGGGTCTATGATTTTCTGAAAAAAATGTTTCATTCAAAGACGCTATTTTAATATTTTCTCGTTCAATTAGTATCTCAAATTGTTTTAATTTAGAAAAGTTTGAAATGCCATTAGCATTCAAGTGAAGCATTTTGAATTCGTTTAAATTATTAGTATAATCCATGGGCGTATTTTACCATTGACATTACAACTTTGATTTGTTGTACTTTTGAAGTGCACCTATGCAAATCATCCATAGCTGTAGTGAAAATATCAAAAAGCTCATCAATGCTAAATAAATCATTGTTTGTTTTCAGCTGGTTAGCATATGTAGCTTTGCTGTTATTATTGATGTTATTGTTACAATTTGTGTTGTTGTTTCTTAAATTAGGGAAATCTCCCACATTAAATTGAAATGAGTTATTTTGTTGTCTGCTTTTATTCGGACTTTTAGAAGTAACTCTTGTTCTAGTTTCCAAATAGAGAGAACGTAACGGACAGTTGATATCATTTGCAGAGTGATCAGTTCTCTCTTTTCCTTGTTTTTTGCAATTAAAGCAAGTAAAAACAGCTGGTCTTTTTATACCCTCCACATCTCAGTGGCAGAGGGTATATATAGGTTTGTCATTCCGTTTGTAACGCATCGAAAAACTAATTTCCGACCCAATAAAGTATATATATTCTTGATCCTTATCACAGCTCGAGTCGATATAGCGATGTCCGTCTGTCCGTCTGTCCGTCTGTCCGTCTGTCCGTCTGTCCGTGTGTCTGTTGAAATCACGCTCATTCAAAAAAAAAAGCATTTACTTAGGTCAGGTTACGAAAAAATTATTTGCCATAATTCCCACCAGGTTGGTATTGAAATCGGAGTAAATCGGGAGCCTCTGCGCTGAGAAATGAACAAAAGTTTATAGATACCTCTAAAAAAAACATGAAACCTAGTGTTTTCTTGTAATAGTTTAGTGGTTGAACATACAACAACATAAAAAAAGCCACAAAAAAAATGTGATTCATACATATTAACAATAACAAGAACACAACTACCATGAGCTATGTTAATAGTATTGCCACAAACCGAGGTGGAGGGTATCAAAGATTCGGCACAGCCGAATTTAACACTCTTACTTGTTTCATTTGTGTTAAACGGACACACACTTGTATGATGTTGTTCTGCACATATCATACACGCAGCACTACGATGACAATGTTCACCCCCATGGCCATACATTAAGCAGTTCCAGCATTGAGTTGGTTTATTTCTGGATCTAGATTTGTATTTTTTCCAGGAAATTATAATATTTGAAATTGTTCTTACGTTTCTTAAGGCAGTTGGGTTAAAATTTTTACGTACAAATTGAACTTTGTAAACTGCATTGTTGTTCGAACTGAATTTGGTGACTATTTCAGCTACAGAAGAAGGGGACAGGTTGTAGTTTTTTAGCTCTGCGGTGATGTCCTCAATTTTTATACGGGGTAAACCGTGTAAAAAAGTGGTGTATAACCTATTGTCTTTGGAGCCATAAGAGTGAAACTCCAACTTACTCTCTTTAAGAATTTGCTTGTAGCATTCGTACATTTCTTTACTTGGAGCAAAAATTTTAGTACCAATTGAAGTACGTTTGAAAATACAATCTTTACCAAGTAGTTTTTGTATTTCTGTAAATGAGGCGTTAGCTTCAACAACAATAGGTGGAGGTTTGTGTTGTTTAACCTCGTTAATATTTGATACAGGAGTTACGTCCATATCATTAAGGCCAGCAAGCAGGCTAAATCTGTTGCTTGAAGTTGACGCGATGTTCGGGTTAAAACCCGGTGGAAGTTTTGTCATCTTCTTGTTGGCAAGGAGCTTTCTTTTTGATGAAGATTTGGCCCCTCGGGCCATCGCTAGATTTTTTATTCCTGTTTCAAGGTGAATTGACTACCACGTGAGTTCAAATGAGATCAAGAATAGGAAATTGCAAAAACAAAAATATACACTTGTTATTAACTTTAAATAGTTGTACTCTAAGCGCTTTAATTATTTACACGACCGTTCGTAAAGAGAATTAGATTCGAACTGTGTTTTGTCCAACTGAAATAGTGCCACATTGAGTTTTTTTTTGCAAAAAAAATATAACGGTTCTTTTAGTTTACGATATTAGTTTGTCTTTTTATTTGTAATGTTGTAAAGAGTAAGAAATCATGAAGATTAAAAGATTTTGGAAAAACAACAATAACATGCTTAAAAATACAATAAAGGTCAATAGTGATTTTAGTTGCTTTTGTTCTGACCAACACTGTATATAAAGTGTCGGTAAAAAAAAATAGCAACAGTGACCAAGTCTTTGTTCATGCGAGTGGAAAAAAAAAATATTTTGTAGGTCAGAAGATCCTCTGACGCTGAATTCAATCCAAAATTCACAACAAAAACCATTAAACATGGTGGTTCTAGCATTATGGTATGGGGGTGCTTTACCTACTATGAAGTAGAACCTATATATTGGATCAGAACAATCATGGATAAGACAGTTTACGTTAATATCCTCCAGGAAGTAATGCTACCATATATTTCTGAGGAAATGCCACTGGCTTGGGTGTTGCACCAAGACAATGACCCGAAGCATACCAGCAAATTTGCAAAAAAGTTGCCAGCTCAGTCCCCAGATCTAAATCCAATCGAGAATTTTTGGACAGATATAAAGGGAGTATCCCAAATACAGGTAATGAAGCCCTTTGTATGGCTGTTCAGCAAATCTGGAACTCAATTTCGAAGGAGAGGTGCCTAAATCTGGTGAAATCGATGCAAAAACGTTGCGAATAATGGGCACGCAACAAAATATTAATTTCAATATGAGAAAATATCACAAAAATACTGAATTCAAAATCGTTAATTTATTTTTATTTATCTTTAGTTTAACTATTTATTTTTAATAAGGGTTTTCACTCTTGGTAGTAAAGTACCCTTCTAACCCTTGTAAATGTTGTAGATATAGTAAAAGCACTATTATTTACAACATCGCAACAACAAAATGTATGAAATGAAAATTTACTACACTGTGGTAAAAGTACAAGGGTAAAAGGTATAACAAGACTAAACATTTACAAGACTAAAACAGCTGTTCGTTGGAGCTGTCAAAACAATTGTTTGCGTATGTAGCAAAAAATATATAAAAAATAAAAACAATATAGTATAAGGTTTTATAAGAAGAGAAAATAAAATCTCTATTTTATTTGTATATATAAATGTATTACCTTTTTTAAAAATGCACAAATGCGATATAGCACGAATTGTACGAAGGTACCAAAACGATTGATTTTATAAGTTAAAAAATAAAAGAGAGAAGGTGGCGAGCAATATCTTAGTACCGTTAACGGTTTTACTAGTTAAAATCTATGTAAACACTCCTTTCAACGATGTATAAAAAAAGGAGTTTCATAGATTTTAACCCAGAATTAACCCAAAAATGGCTAATTGACTCAAAGGCGAAAAAGTACAAAGAAAATATTAAATTGTACTTAAACATTGCCGGCCACCTTGCAACATCAAGGTGTGTTGCAACAATAATACTTTAACAAATAACTTAAATATCTTAAAATAAGGCATAGTTCAGTTTAAAAATGTGAGCTTGAATTCAATTTATTAAAAATTTTTTATTTTTTTTTTTTAACACTTAAATTGGCCAGTAGGGACCTCGACGTACAAATTTTCCATAGGCCAGTAGGGACCCCAATGGAAAATTGATTATAAATAAGTATGAGCCAGTAGGGACTCTACAATTTGAGCCAGTAAGACTCTACATATGAGCCAGTAAGGACTCTACAATGGAGATGGGCCAGATATGACCCATCCAAAAATGGTGTATTGCGCCATAGCATCCTCATAATCGAGCAGAGCATCGTCAAAAAGGTTAGGGAGAGATTCCATATTTCTATGAAACAATAAAAAATTTAAAGAAAATATCGAAGAAAAAGTAAATTATTCGGTCAAAATGACCAGTTTGGTTATTGGTCGTTTTACAACCCCATTAGCAGTACGAATATCCGCGACCCTTACGCGACCGTCACTTCCCGGATAAACTTTTATGACCCGGCCTAAACGCCACGATGTTGGAGGTAGATTTTCATGCTTGATAACGACTAAGTCGTTTTCCTGTAGATCGTGTTCCGGATATTTCCATTTATAGCGCTTATTTAACGTCATTAAATATTCTTCTTTCCATCGGCGACAAAAAAGTTGAGACAACGCTTTCATTTTTCGAAATCGATTAACAAGACTTATCGGAGATTCATTAATTTCAGGCTCCGGGGGAGCAAGTATTGGTCCACCTATTAAAAAATGACCAGGAGTCAGAGCTACTGGTTCCCGAGGGTTATCGGCCATAGAACAAAGAGGACGTGAATTTAGACAAGCTTCGATTCTTGCGAGAACTGAAGAAAGTTCTTCAAAAGTATATTTAAAAGATTGCGCTTCTTTACGAAAATGGTGTTTAAAACTCTTGACCCGGCTTCCCAAAGGCCACCCATATGAGGTGCCCCGGCCGGTATAAACCGCCAAGTTAAACCCTGAATACCATAAATAGAACCCACTGCAATCTGACTTTCCTTAAGAAATATCTTAAAATCCTTCTCTAATTCACGCGATGCACCTACGAAATTTGTGCCATTATCCGAAAATAAAGTGTAGGGGCAACCTCGTCGAGAAATAAATCTGTGAAAGGCAGATAAAAAAGTAGGCGTCGATAAATCAGACGTGGCCTCTAAATGAATTGCTTTCGTAGAAAAGCAAACAAAAATACAAACGTAGCCCTTCGTTATCCTACAAGCTCTGCCCGTGAAACTTTTGATGTCAAAGGGACCAGCAAAATCAACGCCCGTTGTCATAAATGGTCTAGTAAGAGTAGTTCTTTCAGGGGGCAGAGCCGCCATAATTTGACGAGAAGATACTTTACGGTCAATAATACACCGTTTGCAACGACCAATGACTCCACGAATTTTCGACTTCAAGCGTGGAACCCAATATTCAATGCGCAGTATTCGCAACATCAACTGATTTCCACCGTGAATGGAAATCATATGAACAAATTCTATTAACAATTGAGTAAATCGGCTCGAATAAGGTAAAATAATAGGATATTTATTTCTCCGTATATGAAAGGGATGGTGATTTAACCAAGCGACCATTCAATCTTTTCACACCGTCTTTATCGAGAAAGGGATTCAAAGAAATAAGGCAACTCTTTGAACTTAACGGTTTTTTGTCTAACAGGCACTTATATTCATCTGCATAGTGATGTTTCTGAGCCACAATGGCTAAATGCAATTTTGTTCTTCTGATTTCATAACCAGCAACGATTTTATCCACATTCATATGACGATTTGACCTATGAGCTGGATGACTATTGTAAAAGAACCTCAAAATATATGAGATTATCCGAAGAGCTCGATCAAGACGAGAGTAATTATTCAAAATATCCGCATATATATCTTCCCCCTTAACGTCCGTAAATAAGGAAGCATGTGTTTTGACAACCCGACCCTCAATGTCAGTGTCAAGATAACTTAGATCCGTTATATTCCAGTGCACTTTATCTTGACCCAGCCATCTTGGACCATGCCACCAAAGCTCACTATTTTCCAGCTCAGTGGGAGAGGTACCACGACTACCTAAATCTGCAGGATTATCCTCAGAACGAACATGATACCAATTATGGTTTCCTACATTTTCTTGAATGCGGCATACTCTGTTCGCTACAAATGTGGTCCAGGAACACGGCGTTTTCCTTAACCAAGAAAGGACTATCGTCGAATCAGTCCAACAGTAAATTTGATCAATTTTAATATCAATTTCCGTCTTCAAAAGTTCAGAGGCTAACACCGCCCCGCACAGTTCTAAACGAGGTAGAGAAATTGATTTGATGGGGGCTACTTTGGTTTTCGATGAAAGTAGGTGAGTATGAATTTCGCCGTTAGAGGCCTGAATTCGAATATAAATCACCCCCGCGTATGCCTTTTCCGAGGCATCAGAAAAAACATGAAGCTCAACAGAATTTCCCGGCGAATAATTAACCCATCTTGGAATACGAATAGTATTTACCTCATGATAAGAAGTAACAAATCTTTTCCATTCATCTTCCGTCGAAATTGGAAGCATATCATCCCAATTTATATTATCAAGCCAAATTTTTTGCATGATAATTTTAGCAACCACAATGACAGGACCTAACCAACCTACAGGATCAAACAATTTCGCGATAGTCGATAAGACTTCCCTCTTAGTATATCCAGGTTTTAATGAAATAGGAGTCACACTAAAATAAAACGAGTCCAACTGAGCGTTCCACTGAATTCCTAAAGTCTTTGAAGTACTCGATTCTATAAAGGTCAATAATTTAGCGTCAACTAAATGGTCCAAAGTTATGTCTTTCAAAATACTCCGTTCGTTTGAAGTCCATTTTCTTAGCTGAAACTTAGCAGAGGCCAAAGCAGCGACGAGTTGATCACGAGCCATTAATGCAGTCGAGATGTCATGGGTCCCTGTCAAAACGTCGTCAACGTACATGCACTTTCGTAGAATATGTGCTGCGAGAGGGAACTCAGCCTCAGAATCGTCCGCGAGTTGTAATAACGTCCTAATGGCAAGGTATGGGGCGCGGTTAACGCCAAAAGTCACTGTCTGTAATTCATAGTCCCTTACAGTCTCCGTCGGAGAATCCCTAAACAAAATTCGTTGAAAAGGGGTATGCGACGGATCAACCCGAATCTGCCTATACATTTGAGTAATATCACAATTGAAGACGAATTTAAACAGACGCCATCTAAGAATAAGTAGAACTAAGTCTGCTTGTAAGGTAGGTCCTACGTAAAGGCAATCGTTTAAACTAATTCCATTAGAAGTTCTATTTGAAGCGTTGAAAACAACTCTCAATTTAGTTGTATTACGTTCTAGTTTTACCTCCGGATGATGAGGTAAATAACAAAAAGAGGTAGGAGATGAAAAATTTGGTAATACCGGTCTCATATGTCCTATGTCCAAATACTCCCTAACGACGTCATCGTACATCTCCTTAATTTCAAGTCTACGCAGTAAAGATGATTCGGTCCTAAGATATTGTCCCATAACACCAGGTCTTGAAGTCCCTAAAGAAAATTTTTCAGGAAATTCAGGCTTAAATGGTAGAGTCACTACATATCGACCATCAG
This sequence comes from Cordilura impudica, assembly GCA_963682025.1. Lineage (NCBI taxonomy): Eukaryota > Metazoa > Arthropoda > Insecta > Diptera > Scathophagidae > Cordilura > Cordilura impudica. The sequence continues at coordinate 202,614,622 of OY821517.1, read as the reverse complement.
ATTCGCGACGAGTAGTCGCTTTATAATTTTCCTCACAAAATTTGTCAAATGGAGACAGAATTTTTCTTTTAGGAATTTCCTCAAGTTCCCAGAATCTCAAAAGATTTTTGTTAAGGCAATCTTCCTCTGAAAATTCGACATTCGTAGAATATACCTGAACTTGAGGTTGTACAACTGGACCAGTAATAATCCAGCCAAAAATAGTGTTCTGAGCTAGTAAAGAGCCCAAAATATTGCGACGGATTTCTCCCAACAGAATTCTTGGATATAAATCCGCGCCAAGCAAAAGATCAACAGGTCGACTGTCATCAAAATTAATATCGGCCAAACGAAGGTTTGGCAAATTTTCCTTTAAATACGAGTGGACTGTAAATGATGGTAAATTACCCGAAATATTTGGCAAAACAAGTGCCAATGTTTCCAATACAAGGGATGAATCGAGGGTGGAGCCAATTTTTAATGAACAAAGTTTTCTAGACATTGCCGTAACTGCCTGATTAACTCCTGAAATTTGAGCATTCGTCGAATGCGTCGAAATTTTCAGGCGATTTTGCAAACGTTCAGAAATGAACGATGCTTCAGAAGCAGGGTCAATAAGGGCCCGGGCTGGGTACGTAGTACCCTGATGAATAAGATTCACCATAGCCGTCCCTAAAAGTACAGTCCTACTTTGTGCTGTATGAAATACTTGACGATTTGTAGGAGCTGTGGCATGATTGGCATTCGAAGATGATGCGATTGCAGGTACGGAGTTTGAAACTCGAGAAACAGAAACCGAACTAACACCCGAATTCGACCGATTAGTATCCCTAGAAACTTCAGAAGATGGTAATTCACGGTAAGCAATTATACGAACTGCTACAATTTTTAGCTTCATGTGTCTTTGCAAGACAATTGACACAATAGTGAAACTTTTTTACCGTAGAAAATCGATCCGCAACAGATAAACTTTTGAATCGATGACAAGAGCGTAAAAAGTGAACTTGATTCTTACAAAGAACACAAGAAGCACTTGAAGTTGAAGCAGCATTGTTATGATGCGCTTTGATTTTAGGTTCAGAAAGCCGTTTAGCAGATTCTGAACCCCTAAGATCACGTAAACAATCTAAAGTTTGGACTCTTTCTGTCAGAAAGAGGTCCAAATCCTTCCAGAGTGACAAAGCGGATTTGTCCTTTATACTCTGTTCCCACAGACTAACAGTTTGCGAAGGTAACCGTTGAATGCAAAGAAATACAATAATAGGATCCCAGCTGTGCGTCGAAATATTATAAATTGACATAGCCGTAAGGCAACCGTTTATTCCGCGTTGTAAAGTTTTTAATCCCGACGAGGTTTCCTTATCAAGAAAGAGAAGGCTAAATAGCGATTTTAACTGGTTATTAACCAGCATACGCGGATTATCATATGCGTCCCTCAAGTTGCGCCACGCAACATCAAAACCTTGATTAGTGAGAGGGCATTTCGAAACAATTTCCCGAGCTTCGCCACTAGTTTTCCGAACTAGATAGCATAGCCGCTCAATATTGCTAAGTCGAGAGTTATTGATATAAACCGCTGTAAAAAGATCCCTAAAAGTGGGCCAAGAAATGTAATCGCCCTCAAAAACGTCGGTATCGCATGGCGGAAGCGTTAAATTATGACAAAAGTTGTCAGCTGAATTAAGGTTTACACTCGGAGACTGAGACTGCTCTTTCGGTGTCGCGTTGGATTTAAAATGATGTAATCGTTCATTAATCCTAGATAAACAATTAACGTACGCGTTAAAAGTGGCTTCATAAATTCGTTGAAAAGGGGTATGCGACGGATCAACCCGAATCTGCCTATACATTTGAGTAATATCACAATTGAAGACGAATTTAAACTGACGCCATCTAAGAATAAGTAGAACTAAGTCTGCTTGTAAGGTAGGTCCTACGTAAAGGCAATCGTTTAAACTAATTCCATTAGAAGTTCTATTTGAAGCGTTGAAAACAACTCTCAATTTAGTTATCTTACGTTCTAGTTTTACCTCCGGATGATGAGGTAAATAACAAAAAGAGGTAGGAGATGAAAAATTTGGTAATACCGGTCTCATATGTCCTATGTCCAAATACTCCCTAACGACGTCATCGTACATCTCCTTAATTTCAGGTCTACGCAGTAAAGATGATTCGGTCCTAAGATATTGTCCCATAACACCAGGTCTTGAAGTCCCTAAAGAAAATTTTTCAGGAAATTCAGGCTTAAATGGTAGAGTCACTACATATCGACCATCAGATTCGCGACGAGTAGTCGCTTTATAATTTTCCTCACAAAATTTGTCAAATGGAGACAGAATTTTTCTTTTAGGAGTTTCCTCAAGTTCCCAGAATCTCAAAAGATTTTTGTTAAGGCAATCTTGCTCTGAAAATTCGACATTCGTAGAATATACCTGAACTTGAGGTTGTACAACTGGACCAGTAATAATCCAGCCAAAAATAGTGTTCTGAGCTAGTAAAGAGCCCAAAATATTGCGACGGATTTCTCCCAACAGAATTTTTGGATATAAATCCGCGCCAAGCAAAAGATCAACAGGTCGACTGTCATCAAAATTAATATCGGCCAAACGAAGGTTTGGCAAATTTTCCTTTGAATACGAGTGGACTGTAAATGATGGTAAATTACCCGAAATATTTGGCAAAACAAGTGCCAATGTTTCCAATACAAGGGATGAATCGAGGGTGGAGCCAATTTTTAATGAACAAAGTTTTCTAGACATTGCCGTAACTGCCTGATTAACTCCTGAAATTTGAGCATTCGTCGAATGCGTCGAAATTTTCAGGCGAATTTGCAAACGTTCAGAAATGAACGATGCTTCAGAAGCAGGGTCAATAAGGGCCCGGGCTGGGTACGTAGTACCCTGATGAATAAGATTCACCATAGCCGTCCCTAAAAGTACAGTCCTACTTTGTGCTGTATGAAATACTTGACGATTTGTAGGAGCTGTGGCATGATTGGCATTCGAAGATGATGCGATTGCAGGTACGGAGTTTGAAACTCGAGAAACAGAAACCGAACTAACACCCGAATTCGACCGATTAGTATCCCTAGAAACTTCAGAAGATGGTAATTCACGGTAAGCAATTATACGAACTGCTACAATTTTTAGCTTCATGTGTCTTTGCAAGACAATTGACACAACAGTGAAACTTTTTTACCGTAGAAAATCGATCCGCAACAGATAAACTTTTGAATCGATGACAAGAGCGTAAAAAGTGAACTTGATTCTTACAAAGAACACAAGAAGCACTTGAAGTTGAAGCAGCATTGTTATGATGCGCTTTGATTTTAGGTTCAGAAAGCCGTTTAGCAGATTCTGAACCCCTAAGATCACGTAAACAATCTAAAGTTTGGACTCTTTCTGTCAGAAAGAGGTCCAAATCCTTCCAGAGTGACAAAGCGGATTTGTCCTTTATACTCTGTTCCCACAGACTAACAGTTTGCGAAGGTAACCGTTGAATGCAAAGAAATACAATAATAGGATCCCAGCTGTGCGTCGAAATATTATAAATTGACATAGCCGTAAGGCAACCGTTTATTCCGCGTTGTAAAGTTTTTAATCCCGACGAGGTTTCCTTATCAAGAAAGGGAAGGCTAAATAGCGATTTTAACTGGTTATTAACCAGCATACGCGGATTATCATATGCGTCCCTCAAGTTGCGCCACGCAACATCAAAACCTTGATTAGTGAGAGGGCATTTCGAAACAATTTCCCGAGCTTCGCCACTAGTTTTCCGAACTAGATAGCATAGCCGCTCAATATTGCTAAGTCGAGAGTTATTGATATAAACCGCTGTAAAAAGATCCCTAAAAGTGGGCCAAGAAATGTAATCGCCCTCAAAAACGTCGGTATCGCATGGCGGAAGCGTTAAATTATGACAAAAGTTGTCAGCTGAATTAAGGTTTACACTCGGAGACTGAGACTGCTCTTTCGGTGTCGCGTTGGATTTAAAATGATGTAATCGTTCATTAATCCTAGATAAACAATTAACGTACGCGTTAAAAGTGGCTTCATATTTCGATTCAGCAGCGTCAAAATCCGCCGGTTCCGCGTATCCGAATTTTCTAAATATAAACAAGTACGATATGTCGATTTTACTTGTTCCCAAAGCAAGTCCAATTCTTTTCCACGAATTTCAAGATTAAATACCGAATGTAACTCCTCACGAATATCGTTGAATTTCGCCTCAAATTTAATGAGCGTATCCGAATCGCGAATAAAAATATCAAGTGCAGTTCCCGGCATTTTGGTTCGAATTTATTTTAAAATAAGTTAATTTAATTTAAATAATAATATAAAAATTCGTTTAAAAAAAAATCCGAAAAAATAATATATTATAAAATAATAATATAAAACTATATTAAAAAATTTTATTTTCTTAATATGTGGTATTATTTTAACAAATTAGAAGCAAAACCAAAATTTGCAAAAAAAAAAAATTAATAAAAAGCACACTGGATATGTCGCGACTAAAACGGACAGTAGGGTGACTAACAATGTTATAGAAAAAAAAAAAAAACAAACCAACACAATGCGTGTGCGTATATATTAGTGTGAAGAGAAATGAACACACTCTTGAGCATAAACACAAAAAAAAACCAACGCGTGAACGTATAGAGAAATAAAAACTATTCAGCTTAAGCAGCTTAAACACGAAAAAAACGTTCGCGTGAGCGTATATGTATAACACAAAGGAGAAAAACCGATTTAGTTATAATCTTTATTGTAATGTATATCTGTTCAAATGTAAATCTGTTTAAATTATTATTATTTGCACTAAACACTTTTTTTAAACTATCCCGACGGCTTTTTCTCTTTCCTTCGATTAAAACAAACACGATATGATTAATATTTATATTATTACTTGCACTAATCACTTTTTTTAAAAATCCCGACGGCTTTTGCTTTTTCTTTCGATTAAAATATAAACGAATATATACGTAATGTAACGTAACGCGTAGGGTTGTAAAACGAAAAGTATGCAAAAAAATAGTATTTCAATAACGATGAAACTTTTTTTCTTTTTAAATTAATTTTAATTATACACTTTTTTAATTTTCAAGTTTTTGTTTAGCTCACACATAAAAAAAACTGAACTATACGCACCTTTTTAATTTATTGTTTTCTGTTGTAGTTGAAGCTAAGGGTTGTTTTTGCAGGTTTTTTGCTGGTCTTGTCACGATGAAGGCTGTGAGAATGTTGAAGAGTTAAAAAATTAAATTAATTTTCCCAAACTTCTCCAGGATCCGGCTCGAAGGATCAAATGTTTGCGTATGTAGCAAAAAATATATAAAAAATAAAAACACAATATAGTATAAGGTTTTATAAGAAGAGAAAATAAAATCTCTATTTTATTTGTATATATAAATGTATTACCTTTTTTAAAAATGCACAAATGCGATATAGCACGAATTGTACGAAGGTACCAAAACGATTGATTTTATAAGTTAAAAAATAAAAGAGAGAAGGTGGCGAGCAATATCTAAGTACCGTTAACGGTTTTACTAGTTAAAATCTATGTAAACACTCCTTTCAACGATGTATAAAAAAAGGAGTTTCATAGATTTTAACCCAGAATTAACCCAAAAATGGCTAATTGACTCAAAGGCGAAAAAGTGCAAAGAAAATATTAAATTGTACTTAAACAACAATTGTTTAATTTTATTTTTCATTTTGTGATCACTATTAAAATAAATAATAAAAAATGGATCAAAATAATAAATAAATAAATAATAAAGATGGACCAATAGCATTTTTGGTATTTTTCTAACCTTCAAATGCTTTTTGATATTTTAGTTTTCAAATTGATGGAAAACAAAACAATAATCAGCTGATTCATTAATTTACAATACACAATACAATATACACGGAAAAAGCGTTCACGCTTTGTAGTATAAAATCGTTGTAAATATAACATGGTTGTAAATATAACACCAATAAACACCAAGAGTGAACACCCTTAATAACATTTTGTTGACCGAGTGTTTTTCAAGTTTCAACCAAATCAACAGTATGTTATTTAATATTGTTTCACAGTCTTGCAAGTATCTTATGACAAGTATTCAATGAAATCAGTTTGACCTATTTACAAATATCTAACGAAGAACTTTTTTTATCCTAGTGCTATTATTTTGACCGCAGCTGTGTATATACATATAAGTTATGAAGTTTCGATTATTGATTGAAACGCGAAGTTTGCTGCTGTTGATTAAACTCTAGTTTTGCTTTATTTTGTCTTTCTTTTATAGAAAAGTTATAACTGTTGCTTACACACATTTTATTAATTTGGTTTCACAATATTTATTGACCTATTTTAAAGGTAAGTGTAAAATGTTTGTAAGCTTAGTGCGTCGACCTAATATATTAGGTGTGTTCACCAGAGTATAATAACTCCCCCCCTTTTTAAGCATCAGCGTCTCGCTGATTGAGCAGAAAAAAAATTTATGGATAATTTAGTTTGATTTCATTGAAGTTGGTTGAACCGTATTTTCTGTTGATGGTTCTTACATTTGCAATACAACTTAATTGTTAATATTACTGAGAATCCAAAAAAAAGCAATGCGAAATTGGAAGTTATGGAAATTATGCCCTTATATGGGAGATTGTCTAAATATTTAATGTTTTTCAAGTGAAGATGATGGAGATATTGTAAGTCGAATTTGATTTCTTTTTCTGTCAGATTGCTCTGGAGTATTGGTGGAAGGATTTGTGTGGACGTTGTTTGCCAATTTGAATATTCGACGTTGTTAAGAGTGATTGTTTCATTAAAAAAAAATTATGATAAATGTAGCATTTAGGATTTGTGAAGTGTTGGTATACGTAATGTTTCCGATATAATTTGTAAGAAATATTGTGCCTTAAAGTATAAGTTCAGTTATTAGTTTGTTCTCCATTTGGTATTCACAAGTTGCATTTCCCCCATTAAGTATATTAACAATACAATGATTTGAATCTGATTTTTCAACCTGGTCTGCTTTGCAGATTGTTACGTCCTCAATTACGAGAGATACTAGCAAGTTAGTGAATTCAAGATGTAGTCTTTTGTTGTTGTTCTGTGGTAGATAAATAATATGTAGGAGAAGGGAATCTTTTATGACCATTGAAGGTTCTGCGAATTGAAGGGCTTGTAGTTCGTTTTTATAAGGGAATGTTTCAGTTTGAGAGAGTATGTTTGCAATATCACCCTTGTTCAAAATTTGAGAATGCACTATACCACTTTTCGCAAGCTGACTTGCCATCACTATCTGAGCTATTTCATCATTTGCCATCCTAGCTTGTTAAAGAGTGTCTGTGCGTATTTGGTAGTATCGTCCGTATTTACCTCGGTTATTATTCTGTTGTAATCGTCTAGCAGATTATTAGTTATCTTTATTAGGTGTTCGTTGATGGTGTATTGTTTGTTATTATTATCTATGATGTCGTCTCTTCGACTGAGAATCTTGTCCCAATCAGTAGCATCAGGATTACCTGCTATCCATTTCCAGGCAGATCCGACCCAATTTATAGATCTTTTATTTTTTGTTGAGTTTTTGACATGAAGTTGGTCCAAAAGGTTATCTATTATAGTAATTTGGTGCTCTATCTGCAGGCGCAATGTTCCTTTGTCTCCTATTTGTTAGCGAGCTATTGTTTTAATGTCTGTGACGATTTTCTGATATTCCTCCAGTTTGATAATGTGTATTATTCTGTAATTCCCAGTGCTGATTTTCTCAATACCTTGTTTTGTTGTTACTAGTGGGTTGTTGTACTCATAGACATCTACAGTTGCATTTGTCCCGTATATTATGAATCTGAAAAATAAGTTTTAATTCTTGAGATGGGACTTGTTAATTCTCTTGTTGTCAGTGGTAGTAATTGTAGATAGATTAGATAGATGCTCTACGCACTGCGACCAGTTTGATCTTTTGTGCAGCCTATGGTTGTCCTAAAGATTAAGACATCTTTTAAAGCCAATTACCCAATTTGGCTTTAGATTCCATATGTCCCGGGGGGATACAGTGTATCCTCCGAGTGCACGGATTCTCTTGCCACTTAGTTTTGGACATTCACAGAGAATGTGTTCTGCTGTTTCTACCTCCTGCTCGCAGAACCTACATGTGTCTATAGCAGATTGTCCTTTTTTCGTAGATTATATCTAATATTTCAGTGTCCTGTAAAGAATCCCGTCAAGGTCCTTAAGTCCTTCTTATCAAGGGTAAGTAATCTTTCCGATTGAACACTGGATGGAGTTATAAAACTTTTAGCCTGCCGTTGACCTGGACTTTTGTCCCAGTGTTCGGCAATTTGTGATTTTCTCCACTCCCTCATTTTTTCTTTTATGTGTCCCACTGGAACACCACAGAAAGGTTCCGGACCGATGAAAGGATGACGGGCCCCTCGATTAGCTAGGCAATCAGCCCTTTCGTTCCCCACGTGTCCTTCGTGTCCCGGAATCCAGCATAGAGTTAGTTTGTTGCATCTGCCTTATTCATTTAGCCCTTCGATGCACTCCAAGACCAGTTTCGACGTCACGCTGTAGGCCATTATTGCCTTTAGTGCAGCCTGACTGTAGGATAGTATATAAATGAGTGCCCTTTTTGTCTTTCTTCTGAGACATTCAGCCACACATATATAGATAGCGAAGACCTCCGCTTAGAAAATGGATGGGAATTTACCCATGGGTACGGCGCGTTGAAAATTGGCACCAAATATACCCGCGCCCGTGTCTCCATTTGATTGTTTTGAGCCATCCGTGAAGCACACATGAGACCCATGCTCCGGTTCAAGGTCCCACTGGTCCATGCGCTCCGGTCCAATATGGTTTCAAATTCCCTGATGAATATCTTTGTTGGTAGCATTCTGTCCGTGACTCGCCACCGGGTCGTGGATGAAGAGCCTTGCGATTCTCATGTGACCCTTTAGGTCACCGTCCTTCATGCTACCAAAATCCTGAAGTTGTACGGTACTCATGCACGCTTCTTCGATGATCGAAATATGCAATGGTGTAATGTTGAGCATGATACCGATGGCATCGGTTGGACACGTTCTGTTTGCCCCTGTGATACCAATACAGGCTATGCGGTACACCTTGTTTAGGATTGCTTTCGCCTTAGTTTGCTCAACCTTTGGCCACCATGCAAGAGCAGAATAGGTAACCATTGGTTTCACAATAGTTTCAAATGACCTGTAGATCATGTGGGGCTTTAAACCCCTCGTTCTACCAAATAGTCTTTGACAGGCATATAAAGCCCTGGTGGCCTTTTTGGTAATTTGATCTAAGTGGCTGTTCCATGTGAGGGATTTATCCAGTATCCCCAAGATACTTGACCTCGTTCGAGAACCCTATTGTCAAGCCGCTCAGACTTGGTTCCACAAGGTTGAGTTTCCTTCGTTTAGTGAAGGGTATCAGTATGGTTTTTGATGGGTTCATAGATAACCCTTTTATCTGACACCAATTGAGGGTACAATTCAGAGCCTGTTGCATACGCTCCGATATTGTGCTCTCGTCGAAGCCGGAGACAGAGATAAGATCGTCTGCGTAGCCTAAGGTTTTGAATCCTAAGTCATTAAGTTCCCCCAGCAGCTCATCTATGACCAAGGTTCAAAGCAGTGGCGATAGAAAGCCTCCCTGAGGACAGCCCCTAGTGGCACTTATGGCCCTAAATGCCTTTTAATCAGTGTGATGACCCAGAGTTGAGTATCTCTAGCGTCCATTTAATTATGATTGGAGAAATATCCTTTCTCAACATGGCCACTTCAATTGCGCTATATGACGTATTATCGAAGGCGCCTTGTATATCAATGAAGGCACAGAGAGATATTTGTTTGGCATCAAGTGCCTTTTCTATCATTGTGACAACCCTGTTGGTACGCAAACTGCAGTTCATGAATAGGTTTGCGTGCCAGGTAAGTGTCCCTGATATGATGGTCCAGGACTTTATCCATTGTCTTTAGGAAAAAAGAACTTAGACTAATCGGTCTATATGATTTAGGTAGCTGTTCAGACTTTCTGCCTACCTCGGGTATAAATACTACCTTTACTTCTCTCCATGTCGATGGCACAAAGCCATGTAGAAGACAAGATTTAAAAAGTCTAGTCAGTTGTGGAATGATATCCATCCCCTCCTGTAGTAGACATGGATATATACCGTCCGGCCCAGGCGATTTTAATGGAGAGAAACCATTTAACGCCCATCTGACCCGATTCTCCTGAAAAATGTCCGCTAAACGTATGTTCCTTTTAGTCAGGGAGGGTATCCCGACGACTGGTGGGGACCTGTTAATGGGGACACATCCTGGAAAGTGTTTCCAATAGAAGTTCACAGGTTTCTTCCGGAGATTCAGTGTATGAGCCATTTGGTCTCTTTAAGGTACATAGACCATATGTGTGATCCTGAGAGAGGGCCTTTTGAAGTCGTACAGCTTCTGGAAGGTCGTTGATCTTCTCACAATAGCTCCTTTTGGATTTACATAGTTCCTTGTTGTATTTAGTGAGGGCTATTTTATAGGTGTTCCAGTCACCATTAGTCTTAGCCTCCATGGAACATCCCTTCTAGTCTTCCTAGTCTTTAAGCTCTCTGTATATGCCGATGATATGTTTGATTGTAGTTCAGATGCTTCAAAATCAATTACCCTAGTGCTTTCTATTAGCCCTTCCGAATGATTGGCATTGTTAGCCAAATGGTATCAAAATTTATCCCAGTTAGTCTATTTGGGATTTCGATAGTGTTGATCAGTGTTTATTGAACTGACCATGTCAAAAACTATATGCTGATAATCTGACTTAGAGAGTTCACCAGAAACATGCCAGTTTGAGATGGCGAAAGATAGATTGGAACTAGTCAAAGTAAGATCTAAAACTTGTGTTCTAATTGAATTCCTAAATGTCGGTTCGTCACCCTTGTTTGCAATACTTAAATTATGTTTACAAATAAATTCAAGAGGAGACTCACCACGTTTGTTTATATTACCACTTCCCCAGATTGTATGATGGGCGTTGGCATCGCAGCAGATGATTCAGCTGAGACTTCGTGCCTGGCAATATTCCACAAGGGCCGTCACTTCTATGGTGGGTGCTGTTTCCGCTTCACCTGGTAAGTAGGCAGAGGCCAGCACTACCTCATGTTCGCCAGCAAGAGAGGGCACTTTCGCCCAAATGGCGACCAGATAACCTGAGACGAATTCTGAAATTGGAAGAAAAGTTATTCCACTTCTAACAATCAGGGCCGCTCTGGGTCTCGGTTGTCGATAATCGTATATGAGCTTATCTTGGTTGGCGTTGAGCCCTTTAATGACTCCGGCATTTACCCATGGTTCCTGAATGAAAACGACATTCAGGACATCAGTGGTGAACCTTCGGCTGGCCACATGGGATGCAGCCTTTGCGTGGTGAAGGTTCACTTGTAGGCACTTGAGGTACCTTTTATGATTGCCTCTGCAGGGAGGCATTATGACCGCGATGATTTTGAGGCATGTTTTGCCACTTTTCTGCCTCGATTGAAACTAAACAGAGCTGCTTCCTCGGCTGATCTCTCACATTTGCGCAGTTTGCTATTCAGCGGCATGTCGTGAGTTTTCCCGCCAGCTTTCGTTTTGAGCGATCGAGACTTGATAACATCTCTTGAGCAACTAGGCGTCGCATCCAATTTGGAATTCTGGGAAGCTCCCGTTTGGTGTTTGGCCATAGTTGTTGATGTGGTTGTCTTTGTCTCTTTGTGTATGACGTGCTTTGCCTCATTTTGTGGAAGAGTGGGTCTTATTAGCACTGATCCATACCCGTAGTTTACCGAGTGTTCTATTCGCTTGAGCGCTTCTGCCGATATTGGGTCGATAGATAGTGTGAGTTCAATAACACCTCCTTTTATCGCCCTTTTAAGCACTTTCCAGTACTCAACCGAAAGGTCACTGTTTTGGCCCTCGATCAGTCCAAAGATGGCTTCGGTGGACGTGTCCGCCTTTTCGGGGAAATAACCCACGAAAATTTGTGCCTTAGGAACGTCGTCTTCTGCGACCACTTTTAGTTCGGCATTGCTCCATGGCTTTAAGTTCGGGACGTGAGTCCTGAGCCACTGTGCCGTATCGTTGTCCCGACAGACGAAATTAAGCCATCCTGGTTTAAGGGAGCAGTCAGAATAACTGGGCTTAACAGACCCTTTCTTTAGCTCCACTATCTTGCTTAGGACAGCTTTTTGTATGGTCTTGAGCTGTTCATTTGACCATCTGGTGTTCGGGAAATCTGGCGGAATTACGCCAATTTTCATCGATTTTATTGCATCTTTAAAAGATGCAGCCATCTGTTGCTGTGGAGCTATTATTACCCGAAATGCCACTTATAGCAATGCAAGTGTTGCCACTTTTTGGCAATTCAACGGTGCGTTTTGGTGGGTGCCTGGTATTAGGTGGAGTGGATCCATCCGATCGCGTCCTTTTACGCTTTGATGAAAGCTCGCGCACCGCCTCACGGGCTTCACGCATATGCATCTTACAAAGCCTGCGAGCCACTTCAATGTCGATGCCTTCAACGTACATCTTTAGGCGCTTCCGAGCGGCTCCAGAGAGTTTTATCTTTCCGGAAATAGGCTTGCTATCTGCGCCAGGTTTGTTTGTTTTTATGGACTCTTCAGGCTGAGATCTTAAGAGCTCGTCCTCTTCGTCCGTCAGGATATTGGTAATAGCAGCGTTTGGACCTGCGTCCATTTTGTGCCCTACCACATTCATTGTTTCGGATTCGCCATTGAGACCTTGAGCCTTTCTAGCTGCTTCCGAATGGTCCATATTGACCATGTCTTTTGGGTTGGTTGTATTATTTAAATTTTCCATCTGTAAGTAAAGAAAGAAGAAAAAGGGATTATAGAGTTACGCATATGTAGCAGAGCCCTTTGCTACCGGCGGGCTATATACGACCAGGGTTCGCCACAACCTGGAGGCTACCGTTAGAAAACACACTAACTTAGTGCTATTCATCCCATAGGCAGATAACACCGAGGATTACGGGTGTTTATCGAGTGTCCGCTCTAGATCCGCAATGTTCTGTTATAATTAGCAGAGACACCTCTTGCAGGGTATGACTCTGCGATATGTATGGACGGTCTTTGGAAAACTGAGAGGCTAATGCATAACAGATATATGCTGTGTGAATGCATCAGGTTCCCTGTAGCACTATTGCTACTTGTAATTGTAACGTTATTATCTTTTCCAACAATTTGTTTTACGAATAAATGTTTGTCTTTTGCCTTAATCTGTTTGTTTTTTTTTTTTTAAAACTATATCTCCGGAATTGTATTTTTTTTGGTTTCTTCTTTTTAGCATTCTGTCTGTTGAGCTGAATTTTCTGACTCCTAGCTATTTCATTCTTTAGATCAGTATTAACTATTTCCTTAAAGAATGGTAGATTTTGATAATTGATTCTCTCAGTTCGACCAAAAAATATATCAGCGGGTTTCTTCTTTGTGACGAAGTGTACCGTGTTGTTGTACCTGTCTACCGTTATATTAATTAATTCCTTTAGAGTATAATCTGGATACTCTTCATGGAGACATCTTAACATTTCGATAACTGTGGAATGAACCCTTTCAATAGAACCGTTAACTTCACTTTTTTGTGGGGGGTGCGAAATAAATTTTGATTCCCAATCCCTCTATATAGTTTAGTGCTATACCTTCATTATCCATTATAAGTATTTTTGGCGCAGAAAAAAAGTGAAGTAACTTAATCATGCTATCCCGAATGTGTAAAACTGATTTATTTTTTATATGAAATAATTTGGCATATTTAGAGATACATGTAATAAATTTTTCCCCTTGTCAATATACAATATTTCTGTAGGGAGGATATCTATCATATTTGTTTTTGTTGCAAACTTCACAAGATTTAGTGATTGCTCTGATTAGTTTCCCCATTTTTTGAAAGTAATATTTTTCCAAAATTTTAATTTTATTTTCCTCAGAGTTTCTATGAGCTCGTTTGTGCTCATTTTGAATAACTAAAAATTGTTGTTCGTCGTTTTTAATATCCTCTACTAATCTTTGTGCGATTCTTATTCGAAATTTAGAGAAATTATTTTTACAGACTTCTTGCAACAAAACAAGGGGTTTTCAGGAATTTCAATCCCATTCAATACTGTGGGATTCAATTTTTCCTTTAGTATTTGCGTCAATTTATTTTTTTCGAGCTTTTTTATTTTAACATAATGCCTCTGAAAGTTCTTATGTGGGTTTTCGTCGTAGTTGGAATCTATTTTGTCAGAAACAATTATTTGGTTTCTAAAAACGTTTATTGGAGCTTCATAGTGTGGTATGAGTAGGGTGCTGTCTTCTTCGGCACTGTGTTGAGAATTATCATCGGATGATGACAACGTATTGATTTCGGGTGGTAACCTAGCAAGAGCTTCAGCTACATTTGTTCTTCCGGGTTTATAGGTTAGTTTATAATTATACTCCTCTATTCTGGCCTCAAATATCTTAAGTTTTGCGTTGTTGTTGGCATTACTTAAGGCAAATGTTAATGGCTGGCGGTCAGTTAGGATTTTTATTTCCTTAGCTCCATAAAGGTAGGAACGAAGCTTGTCAAGAGACCATACTATAGCCAACATTCCTTTTTCGATGGTGGAATAATTTTCTTCTATTTTGTTAAGAGATCTTGAAAGATAAATTATAGGCCGATCTTTACCCACTTCCCCTTGAGATAGGACGACTCTTCTTGCGTAATTTGACGCATCGTTCGTGAGAATGAAAGGTTTCCCAAAATCTGGAGTGATTAAAATTTCTGATGAAACAAGTAGTTCCTTTAGATCTTTAAATGATTTTAGAGCCTTATTGTCCAATGTTATCGCGGTCTTTTTAGATTGGTTGACTTTAATTTGCGCATTTAATCCTCTCGTTAAGTTCGTTAGAGGTTTGGCTACTTCAGCGAAATCTTTTATAAACCTTCTGTAGTAAGATGCTAGTCCAAGAAAGCTTTTTAAGTCGTTGAGGTTCTTTGGCGGAGGAATACGTTGTATTGCAATAATCTTAGGGGGATCAGGTTGTATACCGGCCTGGGATACAACGTGGCCAAGAAATTCTACACTTGTTCTCAAGAATTTAGATTTTTCAAGATTTATTTTCAGATTAGCCTTATCAAGTAAAGAAAATACTTCCTTAATATTTTGTATGTGTTTCTCTCTGTTTTTACAAAAAGGGATGATATCTTCTATGTACACATAGCAAGCTTTTCCCAACAATGGGTGAAGTATCATCATTCGCTGGAATATTGCAGGTGCATTTTTTAGACCAAAAGGCAGTCTCAGAAATTCAAATTTACCGTTGTTTGTGGAGAAGGCAGTTTTCTCTATGTCTTTATTCCTCATTTTTATCTGATGGAATCCGGAGGTCAGTCAAGAGTGGTAAAGAACTTGCTTTCCCCCAAGTTAGAGAGTGTACTGTTAATGTCGGGAATTGGATACGCATCCGAAATTGTTACCGCGTTCAATATTTTAAAATCTATAACTATCCTGTATTGTTTTTCGCCATTGGGTTTGGGTTACAATCCACAAGGGTGAGTTATAGGGACTTTTTGATGGCCTTATTATGCCATCTTCGATATTCTTTGAAATTTGCTTTTCCACTTCAGATCTAAGGTGATTTGGATATGGATATGATTTGGTATAGATTGGTTCGTTGATTGACGTTCTTATCTCTGCACGAACATTAGTCTCAATAATTCCACAACCAGATACTGGTCCAAATAGTGTAGCGTTTTCATTTACTAGATTTTCGATGTCTCTTTCCTCGTATTGAATGAATTTAATATTATTAACCTGCCTAGAAATCTTCGCCTTGAGATTAATTTTTATATTGTCGAGTAGATGCAAAACGTGATTTGTCCTATCTTTTATGGCTTCTAGCTCTTTAAGGGTGTCGTCGCTTATCAATCAAATGATTGTAGTCCAGGAAGTACAAAAAAAACGAGGTTGTTTTCTATTCCCAGACTTTTAAAGAATTTTTCCGTAACTTTTCAAAAGATAGGAATTTCACCTGCTGGTGAACGAATTTTAAATTTGGCATTTACGGGTTTAGAGTTCAATGAAATTTTTTCTGACACAAAATTTTTGTTAGCCCCAGTGTCAATTAGAAATTTAAGGGCTTTTCCGTTTTTCATGTTAAGTTCTATGTAAGTTACGCTAGAGAGGCTTTCGTCATAAAATTTAATTGGTCTCCTTCGTCATTTGTCAAGTCAGTGTTGTCCTCGTCATCTTCATATATTTCTCAATTTTCGGTCTGATTTGGACACTCTTCGAAAGATTCTAAAACTTCAGTGTTAAAAAGACGTTGTTGTTTTCGTGGAATATTAGAGGAATATGCTGAATTTGGTAAGGGAGACTTTTCAGGCCTGTTCATATAGTTTATATGACGTGACTTAACGGAAGGGTCAACCTCCATTGGTATGGGTGGTTTAGGCTGAGTAGGTCTGGGTGGTGGTAAGTTTGGTGCATATTGTTGGGCTGGTGCATTATAAATACGAACTTTTTCATTTGGATTTAAATTTCTCTGTGAAAAATCTTGTTTATGAATTTTATGCATTTGATTAAGTGGTGAAGTAATGGTGTTAGAATAACGTGGGTGAATGGAAGTATTTCTAAAATTTAAGTTTTGAAATTCAAGGCATGAGGTATAGGCCTCAGGCAAGGTTCTAGGTTTTTGAATTGCAAGCATTCGTGAAACATCTCCATTTATTCCCCGAATAAAAACGTCCAGAGCTCTGTTTCGATATGTTGAAATGAGGGCTTCAACGGTTTCTCTCGAATAGTTATCTGTCTCAATTTTATTTATTATAAGAGATAATTGGTGATTTATTCTCGCATAGAATTCGTCAATTGTGTTGTTCCTCTGACGCATAACACTTAGTTCGTATTCCAATGTTTGGATGTCTCTTTTGTCCGCGTAATTAAAGGACAAGCAGTTCTTTATCTTTTCCCAACTATCGTCAAAAATATTATAGGAAATTAGAGCTGTGTCCGCAAGGCCCCTAACCTTTTGTAAGATTGCCCTGTATATTGGTTAAGGGTGTGAAGTTAGCGACGAAAGATAACTACGTTTTTCAAAAATGTTAAATACTTAACAGAGACTGTTAAATTAACAGAATTTTTGTGAAGATAACTACGAAAGTTAAATACGTTTTTCAAATAAGTTGAGGGGTTTACATATATGGTGGCATTAGTAAATTATAAAAAAAAATAATAAATTGAATTTTGCAAAAAGATAAAATTCTAAACAAATACAATAAAATTGTTTCTACTATAATAGGGGAAAACTAAATGACAAAATTTGACGAAATGGTCCGATTAGGGGCTTAGCCCTATATGGCAGATTATAGTTTGGGACTAGTAGTTTACAAAAACACCCTAAATACGAAAATCGTGAGGAACGTTTTTCAGAAATATTGTTTCAAAAAAAAAAACATGCAGTTTTTTTCTAAAGGGTCCGCCAAATAATTTTTTTTTTTTGAAAATGCTATAAAAAAAACTACTGAATATTATCTCAAATTTCTTTTTTTATTTGAAAGTACAATCCTCCCGGTTAATAATGGAAAATAATTTCATTCAAATGGCTGCCTCGGCTGGCCATGCATGCCTACACGATCGGTCTAATTTTTAAGCACATTATCGATTGTGTGCAGCTGTATTTCACCAATGGCTTCACGAATATTGTCCTTTAAAGCGTCAATTGTCTCTGGCTTGTTGGCGTAACACTTATCTTTGAGGGCACCCCACAAATAATAGTCCAACGGTGTCAAATCGCAGCTCCGAGGTGGCCCGACGACATCAGCTCTGCGGCTGATAATGCGATCTTCAAAAACAGGGCGCAAAACATCGAGTGTAGCTTCGGCTGTGTGGCACGTAGCGCCGTCCTGTTGAAACCAAATGTTGCCAATATCCTCCTCTTCAATTTTTGTGAACAAAAATTCGTTCAACATGGCCCGATAACGATCGCCATTGACTGTAACGGCCACTCCTTGCTCATTTTCGAAGAAAAATGGCCCAATTATGCCTCTGGACCAAAATCCGCACCAAACAGTGACTCGTTTTGGGTGTATCGGCTTTTCAATGTATGCGTCCGGGGTTTCTGTGCCCCAAATGCGACAATTTTGCTTGTTTACATACCCACCAAGATCAATCTGAAAAGATGATTTTTTTGGCAAAATCGGCATCTTCTGTAAGTCGATCGCAGACCCACTTAGCGAAGCGAAAACGCATTGGATGGTCAGTTGGCTTCAACTCCTGAACCAATTGGACTTTGTATGGCGTCATACCAAGGTCTTTATGCAAAATTTGTCTCAATGATGCCTCCGAAATGTTCAATTCTTGAGAACGACGGTGAATTGATGTTGATGGCGCTTCACGCACACTTTCTGCCACAGCAGCAATATTCTCGGATGTACGCACTGTTTTTGGCTTTTCACGCTTTGGTTTATCGATGAAGATGCCAGTTTCTTTCACTTTTTTCACAAGATAACGAACATACGGAGCTGACGGTGCTTCTCTTCTTCCAAAATCCGTACGCAATTTTCACACACATTCTGCAACATTACCATGATTTTCAAAGTAATGTCGCAATATTTCCCAGCGTTGTTCAAGCGTATACACAACCACATTCGTTCAGCGGAAGGATAAAACTAATTATCTGTCAAATCACACATGAGCTAAGTGTTACCATTCACGAAATACGCACTAGTTGAAAAAAAAAAAAACGTTAGATGGCGGACCCTTTACTACTATAGGGGAAAACTAAATGACAAAATTTGACGAAATGATCCGATTAGGGGCTTAGCCCTATATGGCAGATTATAGATTGGGACTAGTAGTTTCCAAAAACACCCTAAATACGAAAATCGTTAGGAACGTTTTTCAGAAATATGGTTTCAAAAAAAACATATGAAATTTTTTTCTACTACTATAGGGGAAAACTAAATGACAAAATTTGACGAAATGGTCCGATTAGGGGCTTAGCCCTATATGGCAGTTTGTACATTAGGACTAGTAGTTTACAAAAACACCCCAAATACGAAAATCGTTAGGAACGATATTTATAAAATATAAGCTTTAATAAAACTAGAAAATTGTACGTTGCTGTAAATATTCTATGTGTACCTATTAAAAAATAATGTAAGAATTTCAAAAGGCAATGCGACATAGACATGCTTTGTTCAAAAGCATTCATAAGACTGAATGAATTTGTTGTTTACTTTTACTCTTTGGTGAGCATTTTCGTTTTCGTTCGGCTGTATACATATAAGTAGCCGATTTGAGTTCGGCTCGCTTGTGCCAATATGTTCGACACTGGTTTACAGATATAATTTTGCGGTGTATTGTGTGATCAGCTGTTATTTGTTTACAATTTAATCAGCTTTTGTTTAGTATTCCAAATATATTTTTATGTTTCTTATAACTATTGTGGCAAAAATTGTAGAAATTAATAAAAATGGAAGGAAATAATTACATTCAGGTAAGTTTTGTGTATAAGTTTTTGGGTATAATAAATATTTGGTTTTTATTGGATTTTTCAGATTGTTGTATATGAATATACGACAGGGTGTTCACATACCATATTTGCGTCTTGTATTTCTCTACAATTTACAATTTTAGTACACCTTATGAATTCCCTAAATTTTTCGCTACGAAGAAGAAAAATATTGTACAATGGTACCAATTTTATCATCCCTGGTTTAATCTGATTTGCTTTACGCATATTCTTTTACAAATTGGGGAATACCCGTGTTTTTTGTTTATTATTAAATTAAATTGGAGCAGTTATGGGACAGTTAAAAATTATTTTTATTAATGACATTTAAAATATGCAGTCTTTTTGGTTAAGTTCTGCTGCGTTTATGTTTATTGTTATACCCTCCACTCCAGTGTGCAGAGGGTATATATAAGTTTATCATTCCGTTTGTAATAATTAGAAAAAAAATTTGGACCCCATAAAATATATATATTTGTGATCCTTATAAAAACCGGAGTTGATATAGCGATGTCCGTCTGTCCGTCTGTGGAAATCACGATGACGGCATCAATCGGGCAGCTAGGGTGCTCGTTGATATAAAAAATGATTCATTAACATCCTGAAAAGTTTGCTATTTAAAATCGTCCAAATCGGTCAATTAGAGCCCGAGATTTGAATAAAAAACTAAAAAAAAGTCTTGAAAAAATATAATTTTCTATGTTGTTCTTGTCACGATCACGTCCTCAATAGGACAGCTAAGGTGATCATTTTTAGTGAGAATGATTCAACAAATTCATGGGAAGATTTCTATTTCAAAAATCATTAAAATCGGTGGAACAGGTCCAGGGAAATCTCTGAAAAAGTAAAAAAAAAATGAAAAATATGTTTCTATATTGTTCTTGTTGTTATTCTAAATGTTGTATTGTTCTCATAGATGGACTTGCTGTTTTTGTGCTCGTTGTGGTAATAATATAATAAAAACTAACCCTTTGTACATTTTTTTATCAACTCTGGTAGAAAAATTTAAAAGTTTCCATTGTTTTGGCATCACTAAAAAAATTTACTAGATCATTTCTGTCATTGCCGCGAGCCTGCCTGCAAAGTTTCAGATCGATTGGGTCACGGGAAAGGGGTTAAAATCGATCCAAAATTTTTTCGACAAGCAGACACTACGCGTTAATATAAAGGGAGTAAAAATTCACCAGCATCTAAAGCAAATAATGCTAAAATATGTACCTAGTTGTTAATAAAAAAAAACAATGTAAATTTAGCAAAAAAATTTTTATATATTAATTTATTTAAAGAGAAAAACACAAAAATAACGTTTGATGTTGTATTTTTTGTGTGTAATATTTACATATACATACATACACATATTAAATAATACAAATAATATACATACATATATTCCATATATGTATATCCATAATAACTGCATGTTAGAAATAAATCGGTATATTATTTTATTTACATAAAATTCTGCAATATTTTGTTGTGGGGAAAATACATTTCTTTTGCATTAACAGAGTGTCACTTCATTTTGCTCAGCGTGACTATGCCACAGTAGATGGCGCCACAATTTTTGTTCTAATTAGCTTTGCAATAGTTATTTCTATTTTAACATGAATGTCAATATTTTCAAATAGATGTCATACAGCACAATGTTAAGAGTATACACGGGCTGGTCTTTTATTATTTCATACGTTTTTTCATTATTCTTTTACAAATATGAACATAAGTTTGGCATGTTAACTTTTTGTTGTCTTTACAAAATAGAGTTACCGAGTTCATCAATGAGTTTTTTGCTTTCAAAACAGTTCTACATAGTTATATAGAATTATTATTCTTTATTATTATTATGCTTTACCTACAAAATATCTGATTGCGATTACATCTAATTTTTAAAAAGTTTTTATAATTACTAAAGCAGTATTATTCACATAAATACAAAATTGCACTTTTTAAATTTTCCATTCAAATTTTAGAAAATATCAATTCTAACAAGTAAGTGTGTTAAATTCGGCTGTGCCGAATCTTTGATACCCTCCACCTCGGTTTGAGTCTTGATAATAAATGTAAATGAAAAAGTAAACAATTTGTTAAACTTAATACCAAATTATTTCAGCAAATTCTTTGGGTTGGTTTTCGTCTTTTCTATTATTTCGGATTTATTTCGGTGTTTGCTTTTTGGCCATCGTGGTTGCTGATCGGCATGCATTATATACCTATATTCATGCGTTTCCGGTTATATGACATAACTTCTGGTTTAATTTAGTTTTTGCTAATTAAATAGCTCGCTCTAAGCTCCACTGCAAAGGTAATGGTTGTGTAGGGTGGCTATATGCACTAAATCGTGCTAATTGGAGATGGCTGTATAGTTTCTTTTAACTGGCCAAATATTTCTTCATTGCGGCCATATAGGTCGGATGGAGTAACAAAATAATAACCAAAAAAACTCAATTTTTTTATTAAAATATTGCCATATTTGGAAAACATAGAGAATAAATTTATAATAATAAATATTCAAATTAGGGATGCCAAACGCAAAAAACCAAATGTCCCAAACATTTTAAATAAAATAATTTGTTATCTTTATTTCCTGAAAAACTTCTCAAATATACATCCGAAAAAATTGTGAAAATTTATATATAAAAAATAACATTCTCATCAAATTGTGTTTATTTATGTAACAACTTTTATGTTCGCAATTCTTAAATATCGTTTGAGTTTTTCTAAAATTCATTGAATTTAAATTAATGTTTTCTGTAGTCCTATTCTGTAAATTTCAACGATCCGAAAATCGCAAAATATATCGACAGCTATTGTTGTTTGCACTAAGGATTAGTGATTCACTAAGTACATACATCTTAACGACAGTCGACATCTCTATTTTTCTATTTATTTAAATTGTAAACGAGTGGCATCTCTGTCAAAATAAGCGAAAAACACAAAGAAGAATAGAAAAAAACAAATTACTTCGTGTTTGGCAGGATGATTTTATCTTTATGTTTAATATCTTTATTTTTTTTACTAATATTTCTGTGTATTTATTTGAAAATGAAATAACGAATTGAATATGGTATTTAATTTTTTTATTTATATAAAAAAGTTTTTTAATAAAAGCAAAATATTTTCACTATTTTCTGATTTTTATTTATGTATGTATGACGACATTTCAACCTAAAAATTTAAGTTTTTATCGATTGAATAAACAACACAAAAATGGTTGTCGTTTAGATAACAACAACAGCTGACTTTAACAATATCGAATATCGTTTAAAAATTTTACTGATAATTTTGCTATTTTCTTTTTTTTTTAACGATTCGACTATCGTCAAAAGAAGTTACTGAATCGCGGTACTGAAAAGCTATTAATTTCTCCTGAATGTCAATATTTTTTTAAATGTAAAAATTTTTTAAATGTAAACATAGGTATTTGGTGTTTTTTTTTTTTGGAATTTCAATTTGTGTTTAACGAATAAAATTTATATATTAAAGATGCAATTGATGTCTTCTAAATTTAAAATAATAATAATTTCCGACGTTTTGATATGATTTTCTGAAATTCAATTTATTGTAATTTATAATTGGAAATTTTTAATTCCAGTTTTTAGAATTGATAGTTTCTTTTAAAAAGTGCAATTTTATATTTATGTGAATAATATTGTTTTAGTAATTATAAACAATTTTTAAAAATTAGATGTAATCGCAATCAGATATTTTGTAGGTAAAGCAGAATATTAATTCTGTATAACTATGTAGAACTGTTTTGAAAGCAAAAAAAAAAAACAACAAAAAGTTAATATGCCAAACTTATGTTCATATTTGTAAAAGAATAATGAAAATACGTACATATGAAATAAAAGACCAGCCCGTGTATACTCTTAACATTGTTCTGTATGATATCCAGTTGAAAATATTAACATTCATGTTAAAATAGAAATAACTATTGCAAAGCTAATTAGAACAAACAAAAATTGTGGCGCCATCTACTGTGGCATATTCACGCTGAGCAAAATGAAGTGACGCTCTGTTAATGCAAAAGAAATGTATTTTCCCCACAACAAAATATTGCAGAATTTTATATAAATAAAATAATATACCGATTTATTTCTAACATGCAGTTGTTATGTATATACATATATAGAATATATATAGAATATATGTATATTATTTGTATTATTTAATATGTTTATGTATGTATATGTAAATATGACACACCACAAAAACTGCAACATCAAACGTTATTTTTGGTTTTTCCTCTTTAAATAAATTTATACATAAATTTTTTTTTTGCTAAATTTACATTGTTTTTTTTTATTTACAACTAGGTATTTTAGCATTATTTGCTTTAGATGTTGGTGAATTTTTACTCCCTTTATATTAACTCGTAGTGTCTGCTTGTCGAACAAATTTTGGATCGATTTTAATCACTTTCCCGTGGTCCAATCGATCTGAAATTTTGCAGGCAGGCTCGTGGAAATGACAGAAATGATCTAACAAATTTTTTTAGTGATGCCAAAACAATGGAAACTTTTAAATTTTCTACCAGAGTTAATAAAAAAAATGTACAAAGGGTTAGTTTTTATTATATTATTTCCGCAACGACCACAAAAACAGCAAGTCCAGCTATGACAACAACACAACATTTAGAATAACAACAAGAACAATATAGAAACATCATATTTTTCATTTTTTTTTTTAATTTTTCAGAGATTTCCCTGGACCTGCTCCACCGATTTTAATGATTTTTTAAATAAAAATCTTCCCATGAATTTGGTGAATCATTCTCACTAAAAATGATCACTGTAGCTGCACTATTGAGGGCGTGATCGTGACAGAAAATTATATTTTTTCAAGACTTTTTTTAGTTCTTCATTCGAATCTCGGGCCCTAATTGACCGATTTGGACGATTTTAAATAGCAAACTTTTCAGGTGTTAAAGAATCATTTTTTATGTCAACGAGCACCCTAGCTGCCCGATTGATGCCGTCATCGTGATTTCCACAGACGGACAGACGGACATCGCTATATCAACTCCGGTTGTTATAAGGATCACAAATATATATATTTTATGGGGTCCAACATTTTTTTTCTAATTATTACAAACGGAATGACAAACTTATATATACCCTCTGCACACTGGAGTGGAGGGTATAAAAACTGGAATTAAAATTTCCAATTATAAATTATAAAATATTAATTGAATTTCAGAAAATCATATCAAAACGTCGGATATAATAATTTTAAATTTAGAAGACATCAATTGCATCAAATTCAAAAAAAAAAACACCAAATATGTTAACATTTAAAAAATGTTTACATTAAAAAAAATATTGGCATTCAGGAGAAATTAATAGCTTTTCAGTACCGCGATTCAGTAACTTCTTTTAACGATAGTCGAATCGTTAAAAAAGAAAAGCAAAATTATCAGTAAAATTTTTAAACGATATTCGCTATTGTTAAAGTCAGCTGTTGTTGTTATCTAAACGACAACCATTTTTGTGTTGTTTATTCAATCGATAAGAACTTAAATGTTTAGGTTGAAATGTCGTCATACATAAATAAAAATCATAAAATAGTGAAAATATTTTGCTTTTATTAAAAAACTTTTTTATATAAATAAAAAAATTAAATAGCATATTCAATTCATTATTTCATTTTCAAATAAATAAACAGAAATATTAGTAAAAAAAAATAAAGATATTAAACATAAAGATAAAATCATCCTGTCAAACACGAAGTAATTTGTTTTTTTCTATTCTGTGTGTTTTTCGCTTATTTTGACAGAGGTGCCACTCGTTTACAATTTAAATAAATATAAAAATAGAGATGTCGACTGTCGTTAAGATGTATGTACTTAGAGAATCACTTAATCCTTAGTGCAAACAACAATAGCTGTCGATATATTTTGCGATTGTCAGATCGTTGAATTTGAAATTTACAGAATCGCACTACAGAAAATATTAATTTAAATTCAATGAATTTAAGAAAACCTCAAATGATATTTAAGAATTGCTAACATAATAATTGTTACATAAGTAAACGTAATTTGATGAGAATGTTATTTTTTATATATAAATTTTCACAATTTTTTTTGGATGAAAATTTGAAGTTTTCAGAAAATAAAGATAACATTATTTTATTTAAAATTTTTGCGATATTTGGTTTTTTCCGTTTGGCATCCCTAATTTAATTATTTATTATTATAAATTTATTCTCTATGTTTTCCAAATATGGCAATATTTTCTTGAAAAAAAAGTTGAGAGAGCTTTTTTCGGTTATTATTTTGTTACTCCATCCGACCTATATTTATATATTTATTTATTTATTAAATGTGGATATCACATACAACAAGATATAAATCTTTTTAATTACAGTATATGATCTTATAATGATACACTCAATTTGTGATAGTAGTTACAATACTTTTAAGAAACAAGAAAAATATAAAAATAAAAATAATTTTAAATTACAAAAGTATAAAAATATAAGTAAAAAATTAATACATAATGGGAGAGTATAGAATCTCTATATATATAAAAATTACGTGTATGTTCGTGATCGCTACACTCAAGAACTACTGCACCGATTTTGACCAAAATTTATGTACATGCTCTATGGGGCGTGAGGAGTGTTTCTGTGTAGTTTGAAGTTCATCTGACAGATGGCGCAAAATTTAGTTTTTTTGTGTTTTTGCACCGTAACTCAAGAACTACTGCACCGATTTTGACCAAACTTTATGTACATGCTCTATGGGGCGTGAGGACCGACAGATGGCGCAATATTTAGTTTGTTTGTGTTTTGCCCGATAGAGATTAGCGCGATAAGCCTATGCTGTGTTTCGCTGAAGGCGTTGGGTCCTTAATCAGCGTGTAGTGGTGTTAAATTGCCTGATGCCGACTCAAACCTAACATTTTTTCGTGAAAAAAACAATTCGTCCGACAGATGTCGCAATATTTATTTTTTTTTGTGTTTTTCCAGATAGAGATTAGCGCGATAAGCCTATGCTGTGTTTCGCTGAAGGCGTTCGGTCCTTAATCAGCGTGTAGTGGCGTTAATTAGCACGGTACCGACTCAAACCTAACATCTTTTCGTGAAAAAAAAAAATTTTAAATAAAGTAAATAAATATCACTATTTCTTAAACTATTTGCGCGATAACCCTATGTTATGTTTCGCTGAAGGCGTGGGGTGCTTAATCGGCGTGTGCTGGCGTTAAGTATTCCGACACCGACTCATACATAACCTGTTTTCGTGAAAAGTGCGTGGGAGTCTAACGAAAAAAAAATAACTTATTAAATTGAAGTTAAATTTATTTAAATTTAATATTACATACATTTTAATAAATTAACCCAAGGTGTTAGTTAAAGTAAAGTAATTGTATTATTGAAAGCTATTCAAGAAAGTAATCAAGCAACAGGTAAGACAACAAAGGGCAGCCTCCCTACCCCAACAATAAAAAAAAAAAAAAAAATTAAAAACTTATATTGCACGGACCGGGCCCAGCTATCAAAAATAAATAAATCCATTATTTCTGCTTCAGTAAACGGTATTTGAACAATAATTGCTATGTCGATTTAGTGCCCCTTTCATTCTTCTTCGAAATATAAATCTGCCATGACTTTGCAACGGAACCAGACTTGCAGTGAAAATAAAATTTGAAGGCAAAACAACGTTTGCCCGGGTCAGCTAGTATATAATATAATCACAAATGAAACAATAATTAAGAAAGTTGAAAATTAGAGACCAAATCATTTTTAAACAATTCATTTTAAACTGTAAAGCGTTGTCTGTTATTTGCAAATTGTTGGGTAACGAGTTCCACAGACATATGGTATTTATAAAAAATTGCCAACTAGAGATTAATGTTCGATATCGTAATTGTATAAGATTATTTTCTCTATTGGATCGTGCAAATTGAAGGCG
The DNA here is from genome assembly GCA_963682025.1 of Cordilura impudica. Classification (NCBI taxonomy): domain Eukaryota; kingdom Metazoa; phylum Arthropoda; class Insecta; order Diptera; family Scathophagidae; genus Cordilura; species Cordilura impudica. The sequence goes on along the minus strand of OY821517.1, from coordinate 202,587,218 downwards.
TTCAAATAAATAAGATGGTTCTTTGGTGTATATTACTTTGTGAAGTAGAATTAATGATCTTATTTTTATTAAGGCCACGAGGTCAACTCCGTACAGAGACTTAGAATATAGAGAAGTTCCATCATATCTCTTTATACCATACACATAACGTAGGATCGCATTGTAAGCTACTAATAATCTCCTTTTACTTTCTGAATCACAAAAAGCAAATATCTCACAACCATATAGTAACTTCGGCATAATGAAAGTTTTCCCGAGAAGCACACGAATGTTTAAAGGTGTAAGATGTTGTATAGGGTACAACGTTCTTAGCATTACAAATATTTTTCCAGATGCAGAATTAATCTGATTGTTCCGCGTGAGCGATTTATTAAAAATGATTCCCAGATTCCTAGCAGATTCCACAATTTCAATATTCTGATTACCTAATGATACTGGAATATCTATAGCGATGGTTTGATTTCTTTGAGTTATAACTAAACATTTTGATTTTTTTGGATTTAAGTAAAGTCCATTTGAAGAAGCCCATTCAAATAATATATTGAGATCCTCATTAAGCTTTTCAGTGCATTCACGAATTAATCCTTTTTTCATATATGGCCGCAATGAAGAAATATTTGGCCAGTTAAAAGCAAAAAAAGCACGATTTAATGCATATAGCCACCCTACACAACCATTACCTTTGCAATGGAGGTTAGGGCGAGCTATTTAATTAGCAAAAACTAAATTAAACGAGAAGTTATGTCATATAACCGGAAACGCATGCATATAGGAAATGCATGCATATTTTCCAATATTTTGTTTACATTTGTCATCAATACTCAAACCGAGGTGGAGGGTATCAAAGATTCGGCACAGCCGAATTTAACACTCTTACTTGTTTTTTTTATAATGTTAGTTATTAGAAAAACTGCATGTTATATCATATTTTATTTATTTATTAAATGATTTTATATTTCTTTTTAAGTTTTCATATTTCTTGTTTTTATTTTTTAAAGAAATTAATTACTTATTTGATTTAATAAATTTAAAACTTATGGATAAATAATCTAACCCATAAAAACAGAGTTTTTATTAAAACTCTTTCTTTCCTTATGCATATGAGTTTCGAATCTCTCCGTGACTACGTGTGACTGTGTGCGACTATCTTAAAATTAATCTTTGGCCACAAGTCTATGGACAAAATTTTAGATCGATCGGATAAGGGAAAATGGGTTTTAAATCACTACGTGACTGTGCGTGACCGTGCGTGACTAAGTCAAAGTTATGCCTGGTTTTCATTATGTCATATGAACTGACAACAAACAATTGCCTCAACTGACATCTCGTAATTATCTATTAATAACGCTTGCATTACATCTATAAACTAACAAAAAAGTCCGGCTGTCAAACAAAAACAAATTACCAACATGTTGGCAATTTCATTTGTTATGTCAAATGTTGCCAGGGGTTGTAAATGACAAGACATTACAACCCATTTTCATACAACTGACAATAATTAACAAATATTTACATTGAAAATGACATAATGAAAACCAGGCATTTATCTTTATTTCACAGCAAGTGTATGGACCAAGTTTCAGATCGATCAGATGAGGGGAAGTGACATTTAGATCACTCCGTGACAGTAAGTGACTATGCGTGACTGTGCATGAAAACCCCAAAATTAATCTGTAGTCACAACAAGACTACATATTTAGACCATTTAGTTTTTCCCTATAGTAAGTAGTAGAAAAAAATTTCATTTGTTTTTTTTTGAAACGATATTTCTGAAAAACGTTCCTAACGATTTTCGTATTTGGAGTGTTTTTGTAAACTACTAGTCCCAATGTACAAACTGCCATATAGGGCTAAGCCCCTAATCGGACTATTCCGTCAAATTTTGTCATGTAGTTTTCCCCTATAGTAGTAGAAAAAAATTTCATGTTTTTTTTGAAACGATATTTCTGAAAAACATTCCTAACGATTTTCGTATTTGGAGTGTTTTTGTAAACTACTAGTCCCAATGTACAAACTGCCATATAGGGCTAAGCCCCTCATCGGACCATTTCGTCAAATTTTGTCATTTAGTTTTCCCCTATAGTAGTAGAAAAAAATTTCATGTTTTTTTTGAAACGATATTTCTGAAAAACATTCCTAACGATTTTCGTATTTAGGGTGTTTTTTGTAAACTACTAGTCCCAATCTGTAATCTGCCATATAGGGCTAAGCCCCTAATCGGACCATTTCGTCAAATTTTGTCATTTAGTTTTCCCCTATAGTAGTAGAAAAAAATTTCATATGTTTTTTTTTTGAAACGATATTTCTGAAAAACGTTCCTAACGATTTTGGTATTTAGGGTGTTTTTGTAAACTAATAGTCCCAATCTATAATCTGCCATATATGGCTAAGCCCCTAATCGGGCCATTTCGTCAAATTTTGTCATTTAGTTTTCTCCTATAGTAGTAGAAAAAATTTCATGTTTTATTTATTTATTTATTTATTGGAAGTATTTTACAAAAAATGAATTTCTAAAATACTTAAAAAAAAAAATAGTGCGGGCTCACTAGGCCATTACACTATATATGATTTATTTAAACTTCATTTAAGACCTTGGCAGATTTTAGAATATTTTTGATTTTTTTGATTGAGTCCCTGTTGTTGGGGTTGAGAACTTCTTCTAACGCTTCGTCGGTGGAAGTTAGAGGGCATTCTACAAATATGTGGTTGATTGTGAGTCTTTCGAAACAGTGATTACATTCGGTTTGTTGTGTGCGTTCATAGTAATGTTGTGTGGTGAATCATGTAGTCCCAAGTCTAGTTCGTGCTATAATAATACAATCTTATCGACTTAGGTTTATGTTGTAGGACGGTCTGGTTATGCTGCTATTGTGTGATCTTAAAAAGCTATTGGAGTTATTCCATTGCTGTTGTAATAGTTCATGTTGGAGATTGCTATGAAAGTTAGTTATCACTGATATTAGTGGCGGTACTTCGATTATTAATGGTCTGTGTATAGCGCTTTTTGCAGCTGCATCGGCAAATTCGTTTCCTGGTATTCCTATATGACCAGGAACCCATAGAATAATTACTTTGTTTTGCAGCAGAATATCCTGCAAGATGTATTTTCTGGACTCACTTTCTGGTTTTAGCGATTTTACTGCGCTGAGACTATCAGTGCAAATAAGAGTTTTTTGTTGTTTTTTGGATGCATAGTCAACCGCATATCTTATAGCTGCTAACTCAGCTGAGAATATACCAGATTGGTGAGGAAGTATTGATTGCTGAATGACTTTATAGTTACCATTTTTTTGTTGGACTGCAGCATACGAAGTATTTCCATTCGAAAATGATCCATCAGTGAAGATTGTTATGTTTGCTTTATATTTTTCTTTTTCCCTTAAATAAAGTGTTTGAAACATACTGGGGTTCATTCCATCCTTCTTTATTGTATTTAGTGAGGTGTTTGTAGTTAGGTTTATGTCAGATGCACTATATAATGTTGGTGAGTGCGGCTTCTTTGGCATGGTATTTCAATTTCTCTAGCATATTTAATTATGTTACGAAGACCACAAGGATATGATAATTCATAATTCTCCATAAATTTTCATGAAGTGCATGATTTGAATTTATTAGCCCTTTGCTAACATTTTGATTGATCGTTTTTTTAAAATATATTCGAAATCGTTGATGTTTGCTTCAATCCTCAGGGCGTCATTAGGCCTTGCCTGAAGAATGCCAGCAGCTGTACGAAAGCATCGGTTTACACTTGCATTTATTTTATTGATGTTGGTTTGTGATGTCCACCCGTACATTGTGATGCAATGTTGGATTGATCCTTCAGCTAGTGAACGGCAAATGGATATTACTGTTTCCAAATGTGGTCCTTTTCGCTTGGTGCAAATAATTTTCAGAAGATTGTTGGTTTTTTTAATCTTTCTATAATATTTTTTTATGTGTGTTCCAGAGAAGGTTTTTTGTGAAGGTGATTCCGAGGATTCTCATTTCTTTTTTTTACTGGAACGGATGTTTCTCTGATTATAATAGGTGACATATTACGTTTGTACTTTCTACAAACATGAAGCGCTTCGCATTTGTTTATTGGGATTACGGCGCCAACATCATTGGTCCATTCATGTATAACTGAGTCGCAAAGGTTTAAATTTTAAGTTAATTCTTCATGTGATCCAGAGGCCACAGCGAATATGTTGTCAGCATAAATGGAGATATGGTCCGTGCAATTGATTTGCTTAAGTTTACGGAGTAACGAGTTCACATATGCAGTGTATAAAACCACTGATAATGGTGATCCCTGTGGCACCCCATTTTCCAGTTTGTGGGAGTTGGAGAGGACTCCATCTACTCTTACTATAATTTTTCTATGAGAAATGAAAGATTTCATTAATTTGAGTAAGTTTTTTTGGACATAGGGTGAAGACTCCTCTGTTGGGAAGATATGCATGTTGTTCTTTGGATATGCTGGTATTGCAGTGTTTCCTCCAAAGTCTTTGTGAGATAATTCTGTCTAATACCTTGGATGTGACGGGCAGTAACGATATTGGCCTATATCCTTCAGTACTATTTGGATTTTTTCCTGGTTTTGGAATTGGAGATAGAATTGCTTGTTTCCACCCATGTGGATAAATTCCCTTATTAATGATGTTTGTGTAAAGTTTTTTACCATCGAATAGGTTATTTTATCCAATCCAGGTGAAGAGCCCTTGCCTTTTCTTAAAGCATTTTGGAGATCGTTAATTGAGATAGATTTACTTAAAATTGTAATTTCATTGGAGTTGCTTGGAAACGCATCAATGTTGAGTTGAATCTTTTTGCTTATTATGTCGGGGTGAAAGGATTTATCTGATCAAATCGAACACCAGGTTTCAGCGAAGACATCTCCTATGTAGTTAGGATGTGAGAGTATTTCGTTCTCTAGGTATAATGATGGGAAGCTAACTGATCTGGAGCATGTTATTTTTTTTAACTTTGTTCCATAATGTTCTTGAGTCTAGAAAAGGGTTAATGGAGTTTACAAAATTTGTCCAGGTTTTACGTTTAGCTTCTCTACAGGCTTTTCGTACTTTCGCGCATGTTTCTCTATAATTTATAGAGTCAGGTTGCCTCTTCTTCTGAAATGTCTCCAAACTACATTTTTTTCCTTGATTAAATTGGCAATATTTGCATTGAACCATAATGGACTATTTGGTTGATTTGATTTGGTCCTTGATTTACAGGCATGGTTTCGTTTGCAGCATTTCTGATTATTTTTGATATCACCGCAGCTTCTTTGTTTATATTATCAGTTATCGGTATAGAATTTGACAATTCGATAGTTTTCTGGGAAAAACCAATCAAATCTGCCAACTTTTCGTTAAATTTTTTGACATATTTTATGTGGATGCTGCTATTGGTACCATTTTCCATAAATATGGGGAAATGATCACTCATATCATGATTGAGACACCGCCAGTTTAGGGAAAGAGCAAGTTCATTTGTTGCCATTGACACATCTATTGCTGTTAACGTTTGTCTAGTGCTTAATAGAGTAGGAGAGCCATCGTTTAGGAAAGTTATATTTCTTTCATTTGCAAAAGATTCCCATAGGTATCAAGCCCTTGATGTAATTTGGGAACCCCATAATGTATTTTGGGTATTAAGGTCTCCACATATAAGATGGTGACCAGAATTAAATTTGGGTATGGTATTTAATAATTCTTGATTTATTCTTGTATCCGATTCTTTATATATGTTTGTGATATGTAGATCTTCAATTCCGCGAAGAGATATGGTTTGGTGAAGAAGGTCACCTTCTGAACTTGTATGCAGTGTGACATTAAGAGAGTTTTCTATCAGTACTGCTATTCCTGATTTAGCATAAGAATATTCTTTGTTGTGATGGAAGATTTTATAATTTGGTAAATGAAGTAAATTTTTATTTCTTTCTACAATATGGGTTTCTTGTAATATTATAATATTTGGTTTGTCTTTGTGCTAAAAATTCTAAAGCAAATTTGTTATTTAGGAAACCTTGAATATTCCATTGTATAATAGATAGATTCAGTCCTAAATTCATAATGATTTTGTTGGTATATAAAAGTAAAAATGTATAAAAAAAAAAAAAAAAAAAAAAAAATAAAAAGTAGATTTATTTTCCTTTTTTTTTTCTTTTCCGCTGCTATAGTTTGGTCTATCTGTTTTTTAATGTCATTGTAGATCGCTCGAGAGTATGGAGATAATGCTGCTCCTGGCGATGCTTCCGCTTCTTTTGATTGGGTTTTTCTTCTTGTTGTGATATTACTTGTTTCTGTATTGCTGTCGATTTCCATTTTATCTGTTTCGTTTTGGATTTGGTGTTCTTTATTAAATGTTGGAGATGATGTTGATTTTATTTGTTGAATTTTTTGTATGTTAATTGCTGTTTGTTCTTGAATGTTTTTTATTTCGGATGATATTTGTTCTTTTGTTTTTTGTATGTTTGTTGCTGTTGTAGAGTTTTTTGTTTCTGTATGGGAAGATTGCTTTTCGGATTCTTTGGGTAATTTGGTGTTGTTGGTTTGATTTAGTTGTTGGTGTTGGTTATTATTTTGGTTTGATGTTTCTATTTCGATTGTTGTATTGTTAGTTTTTACAATATTAGCAAAGGTAGGTTTTTGGATATGTATAGCGAAAAGAAAAACACTCCGTTTTTTTTTTTTTTATGTTTGCGATTTTAATGTTCTTAAAGCAATGATATTTACAAAGTTTTTAGCAACAGCCAAGACTATACTTAAATGTTGAATACAAAGTAAATAGAAATTTACTGTTATGAATTCAGCAAGAAAAATCTTAAACGTTAAGGCAGATAATAAAGAGAATTAAATCATTAATTAAATGATGAATATTTAAATGAACTAAAGTTAAATTATTAATTACAAATGGTTTAAATTACAATTGTGGCCAAACAGGATATTTTTGGTGAAAATTTGATGTGCTTCAGGATTGGAATATTATGTTTTCCATGCTTCTCTTATTGTACAGCGTTTGTTTATTTTAATTTTCAATACAGCTTTGTGTTTTAAAAAAGAGGGACATGTTGGTTCGTATGATGCGTGGGTTTCTACATTGCAGTTCACACAATATTTCCTTTTGCATGGGGTGTGAGGGGGGATTTCTCCACATTCTTTGCATAGTTCTGCGTTTCTACAACGATTCTTTGTGTGTCCAAGTTTTTGGCAAGTTTTGCACTTCATTGGGTTTGGAATATACTCATTTACTTTTACTCTTTCCCAACCTAGTTTTATATACTCTGGGAGTCGTATTAAATCAAACGTGATAATGGCTGCACCTGTTGCCACACTATTGTTGTTATTGTTATTTTCAATGTTTTCATCTTTGTCACCTTTTCTCATGATTTTTTTAATTTCTACTACTTTTTGGCTTTTTAGGCCTTCCAAAAGTTCTTCTGAAAGATCAATTATTTTTTTTTAATATATTTTTCCTTGTACATAATTCAGAGTTTTGTGTATGAAATTGTTACTGGGATTGTGTCGATATATTTTGCTTTCATAAATTTTTCAGCAACTTTGAGGTTATTAGTTTTAATAAGAAGGTCGCCTGATTTTAGCTCAACTACGTCGGTATAATCTTTGGAGATGAAATTTAAACCTTTTTCTATTTGGAATACATTATAGGAAGATAGAGGCTTGAAAGGTGACTCAGTGTTAACGCTGGTCGATGTAGTAGGCTCGAGTGATTCCTTATTAATGTTTGTCGATGTGATGAGGTAACGTGGTATGTGGTCACTGTCTGGTTTGGGGTAGAGGTATAAAGTCATCGTTACGATAGCGCTTACTTCTGGTAGAAATGTCTTCATCAGAACCAAGGTCCCTAAACCTATTATAGTTCAGGGGATGCGAACCGTTCATATATGGGCGGCTCGACCCTTAGGATTTTTTTTTTGTTTTTCTCTTGTTAGTTATTTCCAATGTAAGAAAAAAAATGGAAAAAAAGACACGTTTTTTGTTTTTACGCGTATGTATAGAAAAAAACAACAAAAGACCGTTAACCGAAATCAATGCAAGAGAGAAATTAGACTTCACACGGCAATTGCCTAAGCAAGACTGATTTCATATGTTCTTTTTGAAACGATATTTCTGAAAAACGTTCCTAACGATTTTCGCATTTAGGGTGTTTTCGTAAAGTAATAGTCCCAATCTATTATCTGCCATATAGGGCTAAGCCCCTCATCCGACCATTTCGTCAAATTTTGTCATTTAGTTTTCCCCTATAGTAGTAGAAAAAAATTTCATATGTTTTTTTTGAAACGATATTTCTGAAAAACGTTCCTAACGATTTTCGTATTTAGGGTGTTTTTGTAAACTACTAGTCCCAATCTATAATCTGCCATATAGGACTAAGCCCCTCATCCGACCATTTCGTCAAATTTTGTCATTTAGTTTTCCCCTATAGTAGTAGAAAAAAATTTCATGTTTTTTTGAAACGATATTTCTGAAAAACTTTCCTAACGATTTTCGTATTTAGGGTGTTTTTGTAAACTACTAGTCCTAATGTACAAACTGCCATATAGGGCTAAGCCCCTAATCGGACCATTTCGTCAAATTTTGTCATTTAGTTTTCCCCTATAGTAGTAGAAAAAAATTTCATATGTTTTTTTTGAAACGATATTTCTGAAAAACGTTCCCCACGATTTTCGTATTTGGAGTGTTTTGTAAACTACTAGTCCTAATGTACAAACTGCCATATAGGGCTAAGCCCCTGATCGGACCATTTCGTCAAATTTTGTCATTTAGTTTTCCCCTATTATAGTAGAAACAATTTTATTGTATTTGTTTAGAATTTTATCTTTTTGTAAAATTCAATTTATTATTATTTTTTTTTATAATTTACTAATGCCACTATATATGTAAACCCCTCAACTTATTTGAAAAACGTATTTAACTTTCGTAGTTATCTTCACAAAAATTCTGTTAATTTAACAGTCTCTGTTAAGTATTTAACATTTTTGAAAAACGTAGTTATCTTTCGTCGCTAACTTCACACCCTTATATTGGTTTATACCTAACAATCTCGTAATCCCTTAATATCGATTCCACATTGTGGATCCATGAAATATACTAGGTTCCCATCAAAAACTTGAAGATCCCTCACACAGTGTGGGAGTTTCCCTATTTCTTATAGGTATGTTTCCGTTTGCGGTACGGGGAGTATCAGTTGTTCAGAATGGGGACGATGAATTGTCTTTTCCAAGTTGGTCATTCTATTTTTAAGAATTTTAACCTGTTCGATCTGGGCGTTTAGAGCACCAGTCAGTTGGGTTATGGCTTCTTTTATTTGTTCCATTTTTTCTGGAGAAATGTCGTTTTGTATTGTAAATTATATTCTTATTCTTTTCGGCAAAGGAAATTTAAAATATTGATTGATTTTTAGAAAGTCACACTCAGGGCACCGCGCGCGAAATTTATAGTGTTCTTCTATACAATCGAGGTGGAATTTGTATTGACAAAGGCGAATAATTAAAGCTTCCTGATCGGTTAAAATTTTAAATTTACAAATAAAACAAATTGGGAGACGCTTAAAAGGAGGAGATCCTACCATTAAAAAATTATCAATTAAAATTTTAGTTAAAAAAAATTTTGAAATTTTTGATTTATGTTTTGACAAAAATTTCTTTATATATTTTATGATTTGTTGAAAAATACCTAAAACCTCTGATGTATTTTTAACATAAAAACATTTTTTTTTGTTTTAGTTGAAAAATATTTAAACCCTTGATATATTTCTAAATAAATTTTCTTATATAGATTTTCCTATATGTGACCTTCTCCGAGAAAAGGGACCTAGTGTGTGAAAATTAAGTTTTGAGAAAAAAAACGCATTTAAAATTTCTACACCCTTTTAGTTACCAGAATCCACCGTTTTTGACACAACCCGTTTTTTTGACACACTAGGTCCCTTTTCTCGGAGAAGGTCACATATACTTTGTTTTATATTTAATTTAGTTATTGTTGAAAAATATTTAAACCTTTAATATTTTAATATTTAAGTATTTAAACCTTTATATTTTATAGAAACAATAAAATAAACATAATAAAAAAAATGTTTTGCTTACAGCAGTGTGAAGATCAGCATACTTCTTGGACGGCCCGTAGAATCCTTTTTGATGTGTGGCTATATATTCGGGTGCCGGTGACGTCACGATGTGATATCCTCTTTTTGTTGAGAAGTTTACGCAGCACGTTTCTTTTCGTAATCTGCGAGTCCTTTTATTGTATGAAAGGATTCGCTGAGTACACTTTAAAATTTGTTTCTATTTTAAAGGTTCCGGGATTTTTGTCACTTTGAAACGTTCAGATTTAAGGATTTTCACTTAAAATTTGTTTTTGAAGGTTCCGCAATTTTAAGGATTTTTGTCGCTTTAAAAATGTTCAGATTTAAGGATTTTCACTTAAAATTTGTTTTTAAAGGTTCCGAAATTTTATAGGATTTTTGTCACTTTTATTTTTATCTTGCACTTTGGACTTTTTTTTTATCCTTTCTCAGATTTTTTTTTTTTGTCTCGGGCGCCAGTTATGGAGTTTCGATTATTGATTGAAACGCGTAGTTCGCTGCTGTTGATTAAACTCTAGTTTTGCTTTATTTTGTCTTTCTTTTATACAAAAGTTCTCTATTTGGAAACTAGAACAAGAGTTACTTCTAAAAGTCCGAATAAAAGCAGACAACAACAAAATAACTCATTTCAATTTAAAGTGGGAGATTTCCCTAATTTAAGAAACAACAACACAAATTGTAATAATAACATCAATAATAATATAATATATAACACATATGCTAACCAGCTGAGAACAAACACCGATTTATTTAGCATCGATGAGCTATTTGATATTTTCACTACAGCTATGGATGATTTGCATAGGTGCACTTCAAAAGTACAACAAAACAAATACGCCCATGGATTATACTAATTTAAACGAATTCAAAATGCTTCACTTGAATGCTAATGGCATTTCAAACTTTTCTAAGTTGAAACAATTTGAGATACTAATTGAACGAGAAAATATTAAAATAGCGTCTTTGAATGAAACATTTCTTTCAGAAAATCATAGACCCTATTTTAAAAATTATTATTTATATAGAAGTGACAGAACAGATGCAAGAGGAGGAGGAGTAGCTCTGTTAATTCATAAATCTGTAGCACATAAAAACCTCTTTATATCAAACACCTCATCAATCGAACCAATAGACCAGAGACCAGAATGAAGGGATTCGTTTTTATTGTTCATTCATACATTCGTTGCTTTTGCCATGCATTCATTCAACAACAATAACTATTGCTGTTGCTATTTTGTACATTAATTGTTTTCTATGCATTACTTGTCAAGCAACGAAATTATGTGATGACACATTAATAAAATAAAACCAATCACACCATTCGTTTAGTTAGTATTCGTTGTTATAACAATTTGAAAAACGCAGTGTGAAAATATTTTGGAAAAATAAATACCGGTGTTTTTCGTACAATTAAGAAAAATACAAAAAGCAAAATATGGAAAAATTTTTCTCTTATACAAAATGAGAATAACGAAATAGTTAATGGATTCGAGCATTGCGAAAAGTGTAATCACTTGTTTAAATACAACGGAAAACTTCCATCAAATTTAATTCGGCACAAATGCTACGCAGAACAAAATTCTAATAATGAGTTAAAAAAAAGTCAGCAGTTTTGACAAAGATGATTTTACAAATGTGTGCGCCCAATGGGTTGTAGAGGACTGTCCTCCATTTTCTGCCGTTAGTGGGAACGGGTTGAAAAAACTACTTCAAGCCCTAATAAATAACGGAGTAAATTTACGAGTCAAGCAGATATATTGGATCTAATACCAGATCCGACAACAATATCAACTCGCCTACAAATCAAGGCGGAGGAAAAAAGAAATAAAATAAAAAAGGAAGTTAAAGAAACAGTTATAAATGAAGTGGCGTCAATAAAAACCGACTTGTGGACGGACGATTTTGTAAATAGAAATTTTTTGTGTGATACATTTCATTTTATGAAGGAATCGCAGTTGAAAAATATTGTATTAGGTGTAAAGTCAATGGATTTTCAAAGTTGCACAGGAGAACATATATTGGCTAAAGTGAAAGTGTTTTGAATGATTTTGAAGTAAGTAACTTAGATAAAGTTAAATTCGTTACAGACAGAGGAGCAAACATTATAAAAGCTCCGCAAAATTACTCTCGCCTTAATTGTTCAAGCCACTTGTTTAATAATGTTTTACATTCTGCTTTAAATAATACTGCAGAATTACAGCATATGCTAGAATCTTGCAAAAAGCTGGTTAAATATTAAAAAAAAAAAGTAATTTACAGCATATGTTGAACACGTCATTAAAAAACTATTGCGTAACTTTCTGGTGCTCGCATTATAATTTTTTCAAATCGATTTTGAACTACTGGGTTGCTATACAAGAAATACTTTCATTTTTCTACGCTCATAGCACTTTTTGAATATTTTGACAAAATAAGTAAAAAATTACAAGGCGTTAATTATGTTACAAGTTACTATATTTGTTGGTCAATTAACAGCGTAAAAAATATTTGTGCAATTAAAACCCCCTGATTCTCCGGCTATAGTTAATTTAAAAACAAACATTATAAAGGAGATAGATAGCAAATGGATTCCCAATATCAGTATTTACCAAATCGCTGCTTGTTTTTTGTGTCCACCAACAAATCTTTCTGTGGAAGAAGGAGTTTAAAGGAAGGTAAAAAATGTTTGTATTTCACAAATTTTGAGTGGTACAGAGTGTCTACCATCCCCAACCACTGGAATTCGTAGTCAAACTGCAAATAATAAAACAGCTACAAGTGATTTTGGATTATTCTTTTCGGAGTTCATCAATAGTCCAAACCTTACTATTGAAGAAAGCGTCTCTGATGAAGTTAATCGGTATTCATTCTCTCATATTAATTTCTTCAATTGATATTGATATAAACTTCAATGCTTGAGAATGGTGGGACCATCACGTTACGGAATATCCTAGGTTGTCTAAATTTTCGAAAAAAAAAAATTTAGCTATCCCTGCCAGTAGTGCTACCTCGGACAGAGTTTTTTCTGCGGCAGGCAATTTAATTACAGAAAACAGAAATCGATTGGGTCCGAAATCAGTGAATAATATACTGTTTTTGAATTAAATTTTTAAATATGAACAAACTTAATATGTTTAAGCATCTCTTCTTGCCAAGAAGCATCTCGTCTAAGAACAGAATTTAAGTCTAAAAACTTATATAAGAAGTTAGTGAAGTTTTGTTCTTTCCCATATAAGTTTATAGAAGACTTAAGTGCTGTTGTTAGTCAAGTTGATAAATGTTTGTTACTGCATAGATGCTTCTTGTTCTTGTTTAATTATGTGTATTTTTTTTTGTAATAACTATACAATATATCTATGAGCTTAATTTTATTTTTAATTAAATATGATTTTTTTTTAATTTCTTATGTATTTAAAATTAATGTATATATTTCTTTTTCCATTTTTTTTTAAAATTAAATATGATATAAATAAATACTCAAGCTCGAGGTCATAAGTTTTAAATGACAAAATGACAAAATTTTTGAGCATACTGAAATTTTGTATAAAAGAAAATAGATATTTTAATTATAACGATAAAATATACTCTCAAAAGAAAGGTCTATCCATGGGATCACCAGCATCACCGATTGTTGCTGATATCGTGATGGAGAAACTACTGGACACTTGTATAGAAAACTTGACGCAGAAACCAAAAATATTGACAAAATACGTAGATGATCTATTTAGTATAGTTACAGAAAGCCAAATAGAGGAAATAATGAATAATTTGAATAAATTCCATCAAAATATAAAATTTACAATGGAAAAAGAAATTGACGGCAGACTTCCATACCTGGATACCTTAGTAATACGGCTAAATAATAAAATTAAAATAGATTGGTACCAAATACCAACAGCGTCTGGTAGGATAATTAATTTTTATTCGAAACATCCCAAGAGAATAATAAATACAGCCTCAAACATAATAAGGAGAGTTTTAAACATTAGCGACGAAGAATTTCATAATGACAACATAAAAAAGATAAAAGACATGTTACATAACAATAATTTTCCGGCAAAAATTGCAACAAAACTTATAAAAGAATTTAAAAAACAAAAGACACGTAATTTTGAAAATAAGGAATCACCCACCATATATAAATCTTTGACATATGTTCCAGAACTGTCAGAAAGAATTGAAAAATCTCGGCTACATAACGCAGAAAAATATAGAATGGCTCATAAGACAGGTTTTAATCTTGGACAATTATTTAGCAATACTAAAGAAAAGTGGAAATGTTGGAAAAAGCCAATGTCGTATATAAAATACCATGCAACGGGAAAAATTATGAAAATTGCAATAAAGTGTACGTAGGGACTACTAAAAATAAACTTAAAACTAGAATATCAGGCCATAAATCCGATCAACGTTTTTTAAATAGTTCGTCACAAAAAACTGCACTATCAGCCCATTGTGCCAGTACTAATCACTCGCCAAACTTTGATGAGGTACGAATATTACAACAAGAACAAAATTACAAACGACGCTATATGTTGGAGATGCTGAACATTATCAATACACCAACAACTATGAATTTTAAGAGCGATGTGGAGAGTGGCTGTGCAAAACATTATAGATATCTAGTTAATAAGACCAAGCAATACACAAATTCAGTGCAATCATGACGATGGTAGTGAAAACTACATAGCTAATAAGGAAAAAAATTTTTTGTGTGATTTTTATAAAATTTAGTAAGTTCGTATTGTTATTGTTATTTCTGTTTTAAAAATTTTTGTGAACTTTGTTTTTTGTATTGATGTTTTTAACTCATTTTGTTGTTTGTTTTTCTTATTTATATTTTTGTGAAACATTAGACTGTCCCTGATGAAGATATTCAAAGAATATCGAAATATTGGAAACATTTAAATAAATAAAAAACATTTAAAACTTATGACCTCGAGCTTGAGTATTTATTCATTTGAGATTCTATAAAGAAAAGGTCGAATTAAAAAAACAAACTTTTAATAAATATGAAATATGTAATGTTTTTTCATTAACTTAATGAGTAGAAAAAGAATCCAAAAATATAGTTAAATGTTTCATAGAAAAACTTTTTACGTTTTATTCAATCAGCATTGAGACCATTCATACCAATCGTTGTATATTAGTTGCTTTTTCAAGTGTTGCGTATGATTAACAAAAGACATGCAATGCAATTTATAAATGTAGTTTGCGAAGCAAGGGATGAGTCTACACCTAAAATAACTCAAAAAATAATTACACATTACCAGAAAGTACTGTGAAATATATAAAACTAAGAAGAAGCTTTAAAAGAAAAAACCAAGGATCTTCAAATATAGCCGAGCAAACTTTTTATAATTAATGTACCAAGTTTCTAAGCAACATGATTGATAAAAGTATTAATTCGGAACGCAATAAGAAATGGTGTCAATTATTATCCAATTTAAAACCAGGTGATAAATCATTTTGGAAAATAAGCAGGAACTTGCGAGGAAAAGGAAAAAATCAAATCGCTCACTTCAAAGTTGGAAATACAAAAATAACATCTGATAAGGTCAAGGCTGAAGTCCTGGCAAATACATTTGTCCAAGCATATAACCTCACTTCGAACTATAACCACTCGGCAGATACACTAATAAATACAACAGTAAATAATTTTAAGAAGGAAAATCCTAGTTCTGAATCAGCTATTTATACATCTCTTGAAGAAGTAATGAATATTGTCTCATCAATAAAACCCTCAAAATCCCCTGGTTTTGACAATGTTCCCAACCTGCTCTTAAAGAAACTACCACTCAAAGCTCTAAAATTACTGGTTATAATATTTAACAGCTGCATCAAACTCAACTATTTCCCAAACCATTTCAAAAATGCTAAGGTTATAGCCATACACAAACCTAGTAAGCCAAAAAAGAACCCAAACAGCTACAGACCTATTAGTCTACTAAGTAACTTAGGTAAAATATTTGAAAAAATACTACATTATCGTCTTAGTGAATTTGTAACGACCAATTCTATTGTTGCCAAAGAACAATTTGGATTTAAAAAGGGCATAGCACTACGCACCAAATAAACAGAATTAAAAATCAAATAATCACCAATAAAAACAATAAACGTTCAACGGGTGTAATATTGTTAGATATTGAAAAAGCGTTTGACACCGTTTGGCATAATGGCCTAGTATTTAAACTTCTTGATGCAAATATACCAAAATATTTGTGCAAACTTATTTCAGATTTCATTCACGGCAGAAACTTTAAAGTTGCGATTAATAATGAAACATCATCTCCAAAAACCATTACCACAGAGTTACCTCAAGGATCAGTCTTGTCGCCATTGCTTTACTCGATATATACATCCGATTTCAAAGTCCCGAAATAGATGATACTGCGTTAATTTCTTCAAACAAACTTACAAGTGCACTCCTGAAGAAAATGGAAAAGGGACTTGTAAGATGCAGTAAATATTTTCACAAATGGAAAATCAAAATTAATCCAAACAAGACCCAAGCAATAATTTTTCCATTCAACAAATCTCCCAAAAGACTGCCAAGACGTCATCTTCTTATTGGAAATAATACCATAAATGTACTTAACGATGTCAAATATCTCGGAGTTGTTTTGGACAAAAAGCTTACATTTAAACAATATATTATGGCTACTTGCCAAAAAGCTATAAATTCATTTAAAGCATTATGGTCACTACTAAATAACAGGTCATTTCTAAACCCCAAAAACAAAAATCTACTCTTCAAAAGTGTTATAAGGCCAATATTAACATACGCGTGTCTTATTTGGAGTGACGCTGCCAACTGCCGCCTAAAACGCTTACAAATTATACAAAACAAATGTCTTAAAATGATATATAAAAAGCCCTGGAGGTATCCTACAAATCTTCTTCATGAAGAAACAGGTTATGAAAAAATTATCGATTTCATAACAAGAATTAATAACAATTACTTTGCCAAAATTGAAAATTCCTCTTACCCACTGATAAGAGAATGTAGAGAATTAACGTAAAATTAAAAAGAAATCACCAAATTGAAAATTATGTGCTTATAGAGGTCTATTATTTCTAATAAACCTCCTATAAGCACATAAATATTTTCAGATAGTATTTGAATTTATTAAATCATATAAAGGTTTTTTCCTCCCATTTTCCTTTAAATATAATTAAAAAATAAAATAAAAACTATTTAATATCTTTAGATCCTATATATTATGTGTTGCAATATCTATATGTAAAGATAAGATCTCATATGTGAATATCAAATTTGTTAAAATATGTAAATAAAGAATTAATATATAATTGAAAATTATACAAAAGTTATAACTTCTGCAATAAATTTTGCTTGCAGTTTACATTTTTTTTTATAATAACTGATTCTACTTAATTTTTATACCCTATACCACTATGTGGTTTGGGTATAATGACTTTGAGCTGCTGTTTGTAACTACCAAAATATCTGATCTAGACCCATCCTTTATTATACCGATCGACTCAGAATCACTTTCTGAGTCTATTTAACGATGTCCGTCCGTCCGTCTGTGTGTCCATGTAAATCTTGTAATCAAACTGCAGGTCGCAAATATGAATATATTTTGATGAAATTTAGTACATAAGCTTTCATCTGCAATAGGATGAACGCTATTGAAATTGGTTAGAATCGGTCCATGTTCAGACCTAGCCCCCATACAAATGACCCCTATGAAATCGACATAAATTGCCATAAGATTCAAATTATCATATATATCTCAGTCAAATTGGGTTTGTATGCGTCTATTATATACATTAATCAGTAGTCCAAAAATAATACCTCTAGTCATAGGGTCCATATAGAGCTGCTTCCCGATCTTCACTTAAATCTATTAAAAAAAACAAAAATATTGCACAGATATTTCTCAAATTTGGTTTGTATATATTCTCTCAAAATATAAGTGACTTTACCAAATATGGTCAGGATCGGGTTATTTTTCGACCTAGTCCCCATATAAATATAGCACCCGATATAAACTTTTTCATATCTGCAGCCAAAAAAATTGAAAACAATAACTCTCAAATTTGGTTTATGCTTATTTTCTATATCCAATTAGTTGGACCGAAGCGATAGGGTCTCTGAACCATGGTATAGGGTATCGTATAGTCGGTCTAGACCGACTATAATTTTCTTACTTGTTTGTTTATAGTAATTGATTTTACTTATTTAAATTTATTTCGCAATAAATTTGTTTACAATAATTGATTTTGCTTACATTCTAGTTAATTTAGGTTACAATAATTTTTGCTTATGATTTACATTTTTTTATAATAATCTTAATGACAATTGATTTCATTTACTTTTATTTCGTTCATAACGTGTGCTTACACACATTTTATTAATTTGGTTTCACAATATTTATTGACCTATTTTAAAGGTAAGTGTAAAATGTGTATAAGCTTAAATACTTAGTGCGTCGACCTAATATATTAGGTGTGTTCACAGAGTATAATACCTTATATACAAATATACATATATATGGGAAAACAACAATAACATGCTTAAAAATATAAAAAGGTCAATAGTGATTTTGGTTGCTTTTGTTCTGACCAATGATAATTTGGGTCTTAATTCATTTAAAGTCGGACTCATAAGGGTCATTTGTATGGGGACTAAGTCTGAACGTTAATCGATTTTCACCAATTTCAATACAGTTCACACTATAGTCAAGTTTGTATACACAATTTCATCAAAATATGTTCATATTTAAGACTTGTAGTATGATTACAGACATCGCTAATCAACTTAGATCATGATTCTAAGTCGATCGGTATAATAAGAGGTTGGTCTTGGGTATGGTATAAATATTAATTTTCCAGCTTCTAAACTATATGTTAGATTGGAACAGTGATTGTAGGCTTTTAAAATATTCAATTTGGAGACACCCTGTTAAAGCAAAAGGTTAGTTATAGGGAGCTAAATATGATCACATCAAGATTGAAATGGCATACAGAGGACTTACGATTTTTTAAATTTATCTACTTTTTGCAATCTACATAAAAAGGTAAAAAAACATGCTTATACTATATTGTTATCGCTTATGGTTTAGAAGATATTCCATTCCAAAATTCAAAAATCGAATTCTCACAATAACTTTTTGGGTTTCTGCAACTAACAGTTTTTATACCCTATACCACTATGCGGTTTGGGTATAATGACTTTGTGCTGCTGTTTGTAACTTGCAAAAATATTTGACCTAGACCCATCCTTTGTTGTACCGATCGTCTCAGAATCACTTTCTGAGTCGATTTAGCGATGTCCGACCATCCGCCTGCGTGTCCATGTAAACCTTGTAATCAAACTACAGGTCGCAAATATGAATATATTTTAATGAAATTTGGTATATAAGCTTTTATCGGCCATAGGATGAACGCTATTGAAATTGGTGAAATTCGGTCCATATTCAGAGCAATGAGACAAATGGCCCCCATGAAATCGTTTTAAATTGCCATAATATCCAAATTGTCATATAGATCTCAGTCAAATTGGGTTTGTATGTGTTTATTACATCCATTTGTCAGTTGTCCAAAAACCCCAAACCCCATATGGAAATTCTTTGTCATGGCCCCCATATAAAGTTGCTTCTCGATTTTCACTTAAATCTATCAAAAACTAAAAATATTGCAGTTTTTCTCAAATTTGGTTTGTAAATATTTTTTGAAAATATAAGTGACTACCAAATATGGTCAGGATCGGTCCATTTTTCGACCTAGTTCCCATATAAATATAGCTTCCGATATGAACTTTTTCATATCTGCAGCCAAAAAAATTAATAACAATGCCACTCAATTTTCTATATCCACTTTGTTGGACCGAAGAGATAGAGTCTCTAAGCCATGGTATAGGGTATCTTACTTGTTTAAATTAATTTTTTTTTAAATAAAATTAAAAATTTTTTGAAAAAATATTCTGAAAGATTGGGCTTCAAGAATGGTTATTAACGAAATTTTGAATACTTTTGGATATGACTAAGAGTTGTCCAATAGGGATCATTTTTGGACTACTGATTAATGGATGTAATAAATGCATACAAACCCAATTTGACTAAGATTTATATGATAATTTGGATCTTATGGCAATTTATGTTGATTTCATAGGGGTCATTTGTATGGGGGCTAGGTCTGAACATGGACCGATTCTCACAAATTTCAATAGCGTTCATCCTATGGCCGATAAAAGCTTATATACAAACTTTCATCGAAATATATTCATATTTGCGACATGCAGTTTGATTACAAGCTTTACATGGACACACAGACGGACGGACGGACGGACATCGTTATATCGAATCAGATAGTGATTCTGATTCGATCGGTATAATAAAAGATGGGTCTAGGTCGAATATTTTTGGTAGTTACAAACAGCAGGACAAAGTCATTATACCCAAACCACATAGTGGTATAGGGTATAAAAAGTAGACAAAAGAAAAACAAGTAAGAAAATTATAGTCGGTCTAGACCGACTATACGATACCCTATACCATGCGTTTAGAAACCCTATCTCTTAGGCCCAACTAACTGGACATTGAAAATAAGCAAAAACCAAATTTGAGTGGGATTTTTATTAATTTTTTTGGCTGCAGATATGAAAAAGTTCATATCGGATGCTATATCTATAAAGGGACTAGGTCCAAAAATGGACCGATCCTGATCATGTTTGGTAAAGTCTCTTGTATTTTGCAAAAATATATACAAACAAAATTTGAGAAGAATCAGTGCAATATTTTTGTTTTTTAATAGATTTAAGTGAAGATCGGGAGGCACCTCTATATGGGGTCAAAGGGATCATTTTTGGACTACTCATTAGTGGATGTAATGAACGCATACAAACCCAATTTGAGTAAGATCTATATGACAATTTGGATCTTATGGAAATTTATGTCGATTTCATATGGGTAATTTGTATGGGGGCTAGGTCTGAACATGGACCGATTCTCACCAATTTCAATAGCGTTCATCCCATGGCCGATAAAAGCTTATATACCAAATTTCATCAAAATATATTCATATTTGCGACCTGCAGTTTGATTACAAGCTTTACATGGACACACAGACGGACGGACGGACGGACGGACGGACATTGTTAAATCAACTCAGAAAGTGATTCTGATTCGATCGGTATAATTAAAGATGGGTCTAGGTCAAATATTTTTGGTTGTTACAAACAGCAGCACAAAGTCATTATACCCAAACCACATAGTGGTATAGGGTACAAAAAAGCATTTGTGATGCAATCTATTAAACTTCTGTACCAGAGTACAGAGTACGATAAAAATAAAAGATGGTATAAAAGAAAATGTATAAAATCTTAACCGTTATTTAAATATTTATAGTTGCTCACGTTTTCTTTTAATTGTTTTTTAAACACAATTGTATTTTTCAGTGTTTTAGCCCTATAATTAATAATTATAAAATAATGGCAAGAATAAAGTTTTGCGAAGAGTTAAAACCCGGAATAATAGATTTTATTGATTTCTATGAATAAATCCATAATTTGACGACTCAGCTTATAGGCGGCAGGGAGGATAATTTAATAGGTAGAGAGTTTCAAAAAATTCTATCTAAGGAGGTCACTACCAGTCCGAAACTAAAAATATGTGTCCGAACTGTTTCCCGACGAACAATTGAAGCTGATCTTGGTTGTTATCGTCCGGCGAAGAAACCAATGATATCAGATAAATCGTCTGGGTCGCATAAATTTTGCTAAAGAACATAGATGGAATTGGAATACTATTATTTTCCAGATGAGTCCAAGTTTAATTTAAGAGGTCATTGTTGCGGAAAGACATTTATTTAATCAATCTGAATTATCATTATTATAAATTAAGTAATAAGTTATTTCTCTTAGTGTAAAGTGGCAACGAAAATTGTTATCGCTCACTGCATCATAAATATAATACAATAACTGTTATGGTAACAATGGCTGTAAGTTGTATGCTAAAAACTTCAGCCATTACAATTTGCTTTAATTTTTTTATATTATTATTACCTTTGATCATCGCAGTGCACATAAATTTTTTCTTTATTTTAACAAAAAATAACTATAATATAATTTAAATTAAGAGTGAAATTGTTAAAATTAATTAAAATATTTTGAATTGTAAAATAAAACAAAAATTGAAACAAAATAAACAAGAAATTATTTACAATTATTTTCTTGATAACACAAAAACTCTTGTGTTGAACATTTGGCGCCCAACGTGGGGCACGATCTATCTGCTGAAATTTTAAATAAGCTAGTGCTCCCGATCTACTTGCTGGACAAATAAGCTAGTGCTCCCGATCTACTTGCTGGACAGTTAAGCTAGTTCTCCCGATCTACTTGCTGGAAAATTAAAAGCTGGTGCTTTCTGGACGAATTGCTGGACATTTAAACAAGGTTTTTTGGATTTGGAAACAATGGCTGATGATAAGGTTGTATTAATGAAATATTAACAATTTATGAAATATAAAACATAACCTAAACATCACACACATTATATACTCGCTACACTAAATATTCCAAAAAATACTAAACACCTTACACTACACACACAAAACTCATTCCATACTCTATTACAATTAGTTGCCCAACTAACTAAACCTTATGTAGAGTTTAGAAACAAACTTATAATTCATACAAATCCACTCACTCACAATTTCACATTAGTCCAAGTAAATTCAAATTCACACACTCACAGTTACACATTAGTCCAAGTAAATTCAAATTCACACATTCGAATTACACATTTAGTTCAAATAAATTCATCTCGTAATTGCAAGTATTTATACCAAACTTTTTCTTACAGCTTGGTGAGAGTATTTTCGACAATAAATGGATGCAATTTACTGATTGGAATATAAAAAAAAAAAAAAATATATAGATATATATGTATATAATAATTTGAACTTGTACATATATTGTGAATATAGTGTAATCTTGAAAAAATAAAAATAAAAATTTTTTTAGTGATTAATAAATAATAAATAAAATAAAGTTTTGAAATTTTGTGGTCAATTAGCAATTAAATTTAAAAATATATATATATATAATTTATTGTGGTTAAAGAACGTTTTGTGGTTTAAGAGCATTTTAAGTATGTCTGAAACAGAAACCCTTTCAATTTTGCATAAGCAAAGGTCGAAAACGAAGGCCAACATTAGTCGTATTCGAAAAATGTATGTTGATGGAACAGGGTCATTAGATCCAATTGATATGCAACTAAGATTAGAAATTCTAGATACTTATATTAAGCAATTAATGGGTTTTCAAAATGAAATTGAAAAATTAAATCCTGATGACAATAAGAGAGGTGAAATAGAAGATGTTTGCATTGGTGCAAAGTCAATTTTGTTATCAAAATTAGGCAATGGTCGGCGGACAAGTGTTGCTCACGATTTTACTATGAGTGTACCACATCCTATTCCAAATCGTCTCCCTCACTTGAAAATTCCAAAATTCAGTGGAAAGTACGCAGAGTACAAAAATTTCATTACTTGTTTTAACAATCTAGTAAATGATGACCCAACGCTTTCAACTATTGAAAAATTCAATCACTTAATAGTCTTCAAGATGATGCTTTGCGCACAGTCAAAGCCTTTCAAGTGAACGAAGAAAATTACCCTAGTGCTTTGCAGAGACTTTCTGATCGTTACGATAACAAGTGTTTAATTTTTCAGGATCACGTAGCATCACTGTTCAATCTTAGGAAAATGACAAAGCCTTGTGCGTCAGATTTACGACACATCGTCGACACAGTATCTGCAGTGTTAGATTCTCTGTCCCATATTGGTACAGATAGAGACATAACACATGCAATTATAATAAACTTAGTGCTATCAAAATTAGATTTAGAATCAAAAGCGAAATGGGATGAACAATTAAATTATAAAACATTGCCTCAGTGGAGTGATTGTGCTTCGGTTCTAATAAGACGTTGTCAGTTTTTAGAAGTTAACGAAGACAGGTCTACAAAATATGAACCACATTCTAATAAACAAATAAATTGTAAAAATAACAATAGGGAAAAGAAAAATTCTCGCTTCTCGTTCTCATGTAATGAAGCTAAGTCCGAAGATTGTTCGTTCTGTGCTGGCAAAGATCACATAATAAATTCGTGTTCACTGTTTACAACTTTAAAAGTAAAACAAAGATTTGAATTCATAAAAAGTAAAGGTTTGTGTATCAATTGTTTTAAGGTCGGTCATTCAGTTAAAAAATGTAGGTCTCCCCGTTGCAGTTTATGTCACCGTCCTCATAATGTTCTATTGCATAATGAAGATCTAGTCAGAAGTATTGATTCCGCTGTTATTAATCGATCAGCACAATGGCCCAATGGTTCAAATGCTGCTGCAATTAGCAGTTCAGCACAATGTTATCAACTGCAGGCTACTGATAAAGGTAGTTCAGCACAATGCAATGAAAATAATTCAAATTCACAATTCAGTAGAGGAAATATTCAAAATGCTACCTCCATGAACGCATGTAGAGATGATCAACAGGTTATTTTAGCCACTGCAATTGTACAAATAAAAGACAAATGCGGAAATTATCAGTTAGTTCGAGCACTGCTAGATTCTGGTTCACAAATAAATTTCGTGTCAGAGGAAATAGCTCAACGACTTTCGTTAAAAAGGTTTAATACCGATTTAAATATTGTAGGAATTGGAAACGGCAGTCGCAAAGTTAGACAAAGCATTAAAACGTATGTTAAATCATGTGCGACTGAATTTGAATTCATGATGCAATTTTATGTACTAAAATCCATAACTGGAAAACAGCCAATTATGAAAATAGAAAAATGTAATTTGGGAATACCTGCCAACATAACATTAGCAGATCCACACTTCAATAGACCTCAAAAAATAGACCTTCTCGTAGGAGCTGAAACCTTTTTCGAGTTACTATCTGTCGGACAAATTAAACTTGGACCCACTTTACCGACTCTACAGAAAACTTTATTGGGTTGGATAGTTTCAGGTAAATGCGAATCAAATGGTAGTCCTGAATCAAAAATCTGTAGATTTATAGCAAATAACAAAGAAAATAATCTAGATGCTCTCAATAAATTAGTTGAAAAATTTTGGGAGCTGGAAAAAGTTCCAACGTGTTGTAGGATGACAGATGAACAGCTGCTCTGTCAAAATCATTTTGAGAATACTACTCGCCGAGCAGGAGACGGTAGATTTGAGGTTAGGCTTCCTTTCAAAACAGACCCAAAGATTTTAGGACATTCGTATGAAATAGCCAAGCGTCGCTTTCTCTCTCTTGAACGCAAAATTTCAAAAAATTCTGAAATGAGAGAAATGTATATGAACTTTATGAAGGAATATTTGCATCTTGGCCACATGTCACCTATAGATAATCTAATTCCAAGTTCACCTCACTATTTCATTCCGCATCAATGCGTAATAAGAGCTCACAGCACCACGACAAAATTAAGAGTTGTATTCGATGCATCGAGTAAAACTCCGACCCAAAAATCGCTCAATGATACTCTAATGGTCGGACCTACTATTCAAAATGATTTGTTTTCAACATTGTTGCGATTTCGTTTAAACAAATTTGCCATTACGGCTGATATAACAAAAATGTATAGGCAAGTTAGAGTTCATAAAGACGATCGCAAGTTTCAGTTAATTTTATGGCGAGAAAACCCTGATCAACCAATTCAAATTTATGAGCTAAATACAGTTACTTATGGAACTGCTCCCGCGCCATTTCTTGCGATTCGCTGCCTTAAAGAATGTAGCGATATTTTTAAAGATGTTTATCCTCTTGGGTCCAGTATTATAGCCACTGATTTCTATGTTGATGATTTGCTCTCAGGGGCTGATAATGTTGAAACGTTGACACAAATTCATCAAGAAATTACACAAATTTTGAATTCGTTTGGATTTAGTTTGGCTAAGTGGCATTCAAATTGTAAAGATTACAATAGCGATGAGCTCGTGAGGCAGTTAGAGTTAAATGATTCTGATGCAACTAGAGCCCTTGGCATCATATGGAGACCACGAGAAGATAATTTATGTTTTCAATTGGAAAATGATTTTGGAAACCTTCCTGCTACGAAAAGGAACATATTATCAATTTCATCTCGTTTGTTTGATCCACTTGGATTGCTATCTCCAATTGTGATACGGGCCAAAATTCTATTACAAGAAATTTGGGAGAATAATCTAGATTGGGATGAAACGATTCCTCAGCACTTGGATACGGCATGGGAAAATTTTAAAACAGTTCTTTCCCAAATTAATACAATTGCAATACCTCGATTTGTGGGTACTACGCAAGGCATTAATACGCAAATCCATGGATTTGCAGACGCCTCAATGCGGGCATATGGTTGTTCTGTCTATATACGGTGTGAGAGTAAAGACGGTATAACAACTCAATTGCTGGTGGCGAAATCAAAAGTTGCACCTTCAAAGAAAGTGAAGACTTTGCCAAGGTTAGAATTGTGTGCCGCCCATTTATTAACAAAATTATGCCAAGTGGTGAAGTCAAGATTATCGAATTTCAAAATTAATGGTGTTACATTGTGGAGCGATTCTGAAATAGTTTTACATTGGGTTTGAACTCACCCTTCTTTATTACAAACATTTGTTAGCAATCGCGTAGCTGAAATTCAGGAGTATTCGGCAGACGCTAATTGGCGTTATGTACCAACAGCTCAGAATCCAGCTGATATAGTATCGCGCGGATGCAATGTTGAGCACATCAAAATGTCAATTTGGTTTTCTGGCCCAGAATTTCTCAAACTCAGTTCTGAATTTTGGCCAAAAAATTCACACTTTGAGTTATCTCCGGAAGATGTAGCGTTAGAAAAGAAAAAATTAGGTGAAGTTAGGAGAGCAAATTTACTATCAGTAAGTGCAGAACTT
Organism: Cordilura impudica; assembly: GCA_963682025.1. Taxonomy (NCBI): domain Eukaryota; kingdom Metazoa; phylum Arthropoda; class Insecta; order Diptera; family Scathophagidae; genus Cordilura; species Cordilura impudica. The sequence goes on along the minus strand of OY821517.1, from coordinate 202,560,251 downwards.
TCAATGGGAAACGAGAAGATTGACAACGGGGAGTTGGTGAATCGTGTGTGGACTATGATCGAAAATATTTCGTCAAGTCGAAAAGTGATTCGAATAGTTGCTTACATATTGCGGTTCTTAAAATGTTTGAGGAATAAATGGCGCACAACTAAAAAACTTAGCGAACAAATTCCGACATTAAGTGTTCAAGAGCTAGATTTTTCCTTTATGAAAATTATCGAAATGATTCAAAACGTTGAATTCAAAAATGAGATTAGTACATTAAATAAGGGTGCGCTGCCAAAGCAGAATAGAATACAGAAATTAAATCCCTTTCTTCAGCAGTATAGTGCTGATAAAATGAGTGTCAATTTGTTACGTGTTGGAGGTAGGTTAAGTAAAGCATTACTTCCATATGACTGCAAGCATCCCCTCCTGTTAAGAAAAGGATCACATTTCATTCAAATTTATTTTTTTGATTTACATAAAGCTAATTGTCACGCTGGACCCAAGGCATTACTTGGGATTTCCCGTGAAAAGGTTTGGGTAATTGATGCCCGTCAGTTGGCCAGAAAAACTGTAAATAGTTGCATGATCTGTTTTCATTTTCGACCCAAGTTAGCGAGTCAGATAATGGGCGATTTACCGAAAGATAGAATAACATGTTGTCGTCCATTCTGGGTATGTGGTGTTGATTTGTGTGGTCCAGTTTATACTTCATTGAGAATCAGAGGCAAATCGCCAGTAAAAACGTATATAGTGGTGTTTGTTTGCTTCGCTTCCAAAGCAGTGCACCTAGAAGCATTATCTGATTTACAAACTGATACATTCTTATCTACTTTAAACAGGTTTGTGGGCAGAAGGGGTCTACCAAGGACGGTCTGGTGCGACAACGCAACAAATTTCGCCGGAACCGCCAACCTATGGAGCGAGAAAGGCAGGAAACGACTTCAGGAGGTAACAGCCGAACAAGGAATCGAATTTCGTTTCATTCCCCCACGAGCGCCACACTTCGGAGGCCTTTGGGAAGCGGCCGTGAAGTCGGCGAAGTCGTTATTGCTGCGAACGATAGGTCAAGCGAGCTTGTCGTTCGAAGAACTTACAACAGTTCTCGTAGACGTAGAGGCCGTGCTCAACTCAAGGCCAATCGTAGCAATAACCGAAGATCCCAACGACGAAGTAGCGCTCACTCCGGGTCACTTATTAATCGGGTCCTCTCTCAAAGCGCTGCCAGAGATAGAAGAACGAGGCAACAAGGGCGGCTCCTTGAAGCGGTTTCGTCTGTTATCATCGCTCAAGGAGCACTTCTGGGGTATGTGGCAGAGGGATTATGTCCGGGAGTTGCAACAGCGCGCCAAGTGGACCACGCCCAGTCGCGACCTCAAAATCGGAGACGTAGTCATTATATACGAAGACAATCTCCCTCCACAGAAATGGTTGCTCGGCAAAATCGAAGAGGTGGAAGTCGGCAGCGACGGCAAAGTTCGAGTCGCCGGAGTCAAAACAAAAAACGGATTATATAGACGACCAATACATAAGTTAGCTCCCTTACCGATTGACAATTTGCAGTCCGATAATATTCCGTAGCCTCGCAAGGGGGGCGGTGTTGCGGAAAGACATTTATTTAATCAATCTGAATTATCATTATTATAAATTAAGTAATAAGTTATTTCTCTTAGTGTAAAGTGGCAACGAAAATTGTTATCGCTCACTGCATCATAAATATAATACAATAACTGTTATGGTAACAATGGCTGTAAGTTGTATGCTAAAAACTTCAGCCATTACAATTTGCTTTAATTTTTTTATATTATTATTACCTTTTGATCATCGCAGTGCACATAAATTTTTTCTTTATTTTAACAAAAAATAACTATAATATAAATTAAATTAAGAGTGAAATTGTTAAAATTAATTAAAATATTTTGAATTGTAAAATAAAACAAAAATTGAAACAAAATAAACAAGAAATTATTTACAATTATTTTCTTGATAACACAAAAACTCTTGTGTTGAACAGTCATGTTGGAAGAACGTTTTTATGACGAACAACGGGAAAAAGACCACCCAAAATATACAAATAACTCTGTTTAGTTTTGGCGTGGTAATATTATGGTATGGGATTGTTTTTGACAAGAAATGGGTTTAATTCATACAGTTAAAGATACAGGCAAATTCTAAATGACGCAATGTATCCATAGGAGAATATGTCCCTGGCCTGGAAGTTCCAACATCACTGATCCAAAAAACACCTCCAAAGTTGTAACCGAATGGCTACAATCTAATGCAGTTAGTGTTTTGGAATGGCCAGCCCAATCACCAGATCACATGCCCATAGAAAATCTATGGGAAATTATAGATCGAAAAATACGGACACGAAATTACACAAACAGGACAGATCTCATAGGTGCAGTTAATTCAGAGTGTCAACAAATTTGATGTTAATATTTTTTCTTTTTTATATAAATAAAAAATATATTTTATTAAGTTTCCATTGTATTGTCATTCGCTGTATATGAATCAAATTTTATCCAAATATACATATATTTGTATGTTTGCAACCTTTATTTGCATACCAGGTTTACGTCTACTAAATCCGATTCTACATATTGAAATCTATGAGCCTTTTGTTATAAAACATACCAAAGGTCAATAATTTTTCTGTAATTCAATACCAAAAATAATTATTTAGACACAAATAAAACAATTCCAATATGACTTTAATTAAATTTAATTGTTTTTCCAAAAAAATGTTCTGTTGGAATTGTTGAGTTTTGTTATGGACCTCCTCATTTAGAATCGATCGGTATAAGAGGTGTGCCGTATGAAGTACTAGACATTTTTGTCAAAAATGTTCTTCTTAAAAACATAAGTTTGTAACAGAAATAAATAGGTATCACAACAATAATTATTAAAGGAAAATAATGATGTGTATAAAATTGAAAGAAACAGGGCGTTCGATTATTTTGGAAATCAAAAATTACAAAAGCTTTGGTTGGTACATAATTCTGACAGAAATCCTAACCACGTTAGAAGATAATGTCAACTATATAAAATTACGATAAGCTACATACTTTTGCTTTCAGTTATGATCAATAATATTTCCGTTTTCTTGCGATACAGTTTAAAAAATATATATTTTATTAATGATGTAATTAAAATCGAATCGCTTATCACTTAAAGTTATTTTTAATACTTATTTTTATTGATAACATACAAGACATTAATAAAAATAAAATATATATTTCATACAAATTTATGTTTTAAGTCTATCTAAAAAACGCTTAGTACATATTGTATAATTTAAATGATACTTGTTGGTGACATGAAAGTTAGTTTGTTTGTATGTATATATTGCTTTTAAGTAAGGGTTACCAAGAGCATTTAATTGCTTTTGTAAACCCAGGTACTTTTTTAAGAAAATGTACTTTTTTAAGGAAATATACTTTTTTAAGAAAAGGTTATTTTTTAAGAAAAGGTTCTTTTTTCAAGAAAAGGTACTTTTATAAGAAAATATACTACTATATTAAGAAAATGTACTTTTTAAGAAATTATATATTTTGAAGAAAGAAAAGGTACTATTTTAGGAAAAATTCACTTTTTTAAGAAAATGTACTTTTTATGAAATGGTACTATTTTAAGAAAATATTCTTTTTAAGAAAAGATACATTTTTGTTAAAACATAGTTTTTTAAGATATAGTACTTCTTTAAGAAAATTTACTTTTTGAAGAAAATATACCTCTGTAAAAAAATATACTTTTTGAAAAAAAGTACTTTTTTGCGAAAAAGTAAATTAAAAAAAAAAATGATTAAATTTTTCTTTCATATTGGCGATTTTCTTTATTATATCGGGGTAACGAAAAAGGAATGTGTAGCAATTGTTGCTGAAGCCAATGTGACATGTGCATTATAACCATAAATACACTTATCATGAAGCAACTGATACAACTACAAAGACTACTAATTATAATTAGAACAATAACCACTTTGAAAGTTTTTTTAAGAGTTTTTTGCATTATGTCTAATGCCAATGAAATTTCATTGCCATTCTAAAATTCCCAAGTATGTAGAAAAGTGTATTACTTGATATGATAAATAAATATTCCATTAAATCAAAATTTTGGACTTCTATGGTGCTTAACATTCCATGTCATGTCATTAACCTGCAAGGATTTAAGTTCACTGTTAATTCTTTAGTTTATATAGCGTAGATATTCAATTTATCTATATCAAATTTATCCATTATAATTTGAAATTGTGCGATTAATGCCTAATAAATGCCTGCAGTCAAAGATGAGTCTTATGATCTTCAATAAAATGCATTGCTGTATTGCCATCATTGGAACTTCCATAACCACAAAGAGGCTTATCGATAATTAGACCAGTTCCATTTTATGTTCATCCTGAATTCTTTTCTTCTCAATTTTTCGAATAGCATGTACGAGGTGTGTTAAAGAGAAAAGGTGAATTTTGAAATTTCTCGGGGTACGTTCATTCGATTAGCGATTTTTTTATGTTTGCACACTTGTCTCGAACATATGTTCTTAGTTGAGTTTGTTTGTGTTTAGTTTAGTTTGTTTGTGACAACAAACAGCATTTGTTGTCGGTGTGCGGAGTTATTTTCGTCATGCATTGTTCAGGCTTAGTTAGCCACACGTTGTTAAAATGTATCCCTACCGTAAATGTAACGTTAGCATTTAGTGTAATTATAGAATGTAAAAAACTAACCAGCATGTTGCTGTGTAAAATTAAACAAACTTTATTAGCTGTTCACAAATGTCACGTACGAACGTAGCAAAAATCTATTTTCAACAGATTGGGACGTTCTGGTTACGTGACAGTTCAGTTCGGTAACTGCTCTAAATGCTTTCTTGTAACAGAAAAAAAACAGCTGACACGTTTGGTTACAGTTACGTGTGGCTAACTAGGCCTATCGTTATATTCTGAGGATTGCTGTATAGTAATATTTTGGTAAATATATTATTAGTTTTCATATTCACTTTATTAATCGACTTATTTCATATACGAATTTCATTGTTCTTGCATGCTTAACACCACTTCTTAAGGTGATCAGTCCCAATAGAGGATGTTTCATCATTATCCCCGTTTTATGTATCTTATTTTTATTCATTATATATTCAATATGTATCTTTTTCATTTTTATTCCTATTGTTATCGCCAGCGTTTTCCTTATTGATTCAATAATTGGACGTATAATTATTTTTTAAAATATCAGAGTAAAATTGTACTCATAATGAGTCTGCGTTTGTGCAATTTTTTTTTTTTTGTATATTATATCGAATCATAATCAGGGAATTCGATGCATATCCTTGTTAACCTGGAACTTGGATTTTTTTGCGAGAATAATAAAATAAGTGGAAAATTATTCGTCACGACTATAATTTTGTTGGCATGAAATATGGTGAAAAAAATTGTATATTGTGTATTGTATTCTGTGTATCCATGAAAACCTTGTAATCAAACTACAGATCACAAAAACTAATTAATATATTTTGATGAAATTTTGAGTAAAAGCATTTGTCGGCCATAGCATGAACGGTATTGAAATTGGTGAAAATCGGTGCATGTTCTTATCTAGTCCCTATTAGACCGACCTAAAATCCAAATTGTCATATTTATCTCGGTCAAATTTGGTTTGTTTTATTTCAAAATAAGCTAATACGGCCTAAGATTTTTAATGTAAATAAAACTGCATTTAAATTACATTTCTTTCCGACGTTTCCTCAATTCTTTGTTGACTTTTTCAAGGAAATTCTATTTAATTATACAAAACATCATGTTAAAACATTTTTAAAATACACTATATATATATAACAATAACTTACAGTAACATGAGTATTATTTATCACATTTAAAAATGAATTTAATTTACATCCAACATAAACAACAAAAATTACATTGAACATATATTAATAACAAGTACTCAGCTTAAAATAATATCACAGTAAAGTTATTGTATTGCAACCCTGTAACTAGCATTAATTTTGTCAGTATCCTCTTTTAAATTCATCGTATATTCCTTTTTCTGTTGGATTCGTAAACTTTCTATGGTGTACCTTTTCTTTTCAATGGGTTCTCTATCTAATATTTTTACTTTTACGTGTTGCGCCAAGCTGTTGCGAGTTTTTGTTTGGCAATGACGTTTTTGTGTTCTCCCATTCTCGTCCCTAGTGTGCGTTTGGTTGTACCAATATAAATTAAATCACAGCTGTGGTCGGTATCCCCTTTACATCTGATTTCGTACACTATATTATTTTGTTGTTGTTTGTCGATGGGTGCTTTAGTGTTTGAGAAAATTGTACTTAGTGTTGTGTTTGGTTTGTATGCGTAGTTGATATTTTTGTTTTCTATTGTGTTTCTTATATTCTTTGAGTCTGTCAAGCCAGGAACATACCGTACACTGTAAAAATGTTTATCTTGTGTGTCGTTAGAGTTTTTATTTTCAATATTATTGTTTTTTATTTTGTTTTGGATTTCCTTTATCAATGAATAAATTAGTTGTTTAGGAAAACTGTTTTCCGTTAATGTTTTTGTGATTTTGTAGATGTTTGTATTGTGAAATTGTTGATCGCTGATGGTTAAAACTCTGCGTATAAAGTTTTTTGCTGTATTTATTATTTGGCTTCTAGGTTGCGTTGAATTAAAATTCATAATTCTACCAGATGCAGTGTCTTTCGTGTACCAATCAAATATTATTCGGTAATCTTGTCTATATAATTTTGTGTCCAGGAATGGGATTGCCTTTTCGTTTTCAATTTCCATCGTGAATTGTATTTTCGGGTATTTCATCCTTGTCGTCAGTATTCACAATAGCCAATATGTCATCTACATACTTGGTTATGTATTTAAGGCGTATATTTTTAGTTTCTAATTCTTTAAGAGCTTCGTCCAGTAGGTTATCTAATACTATATCCGCTATAGTTGGAGAAAATGGGTTGCCTATTGGCATTCCAAAGATTTGGTTGTAAATTTTCTCATTATAAGCAAAATAATTATTATCACTTAGGCAAAACCGAAGTATTTTAAGAAACGTAGGTTTGTTTGTATTTATGAGACCCATTAGACAGTAGTCCAAAAATAAACCCTGTAGGACCATTCTCAGCCATATCCCACATATAAAACTGCATCCCGATCTTCACTTAAATCTATCAAAAAATAAAAATATGGCATAAATAATGCTTAAATTTGGTTTATATAAGTTTTTGAAAAATAAGAAACTTTACTAAATATGTATATCCATGATCGGTTAATTTTTTGACTAGTCGCCAAATAAAAAAGCATCCGATATGAATTTTTTCATATCTGCACACCACAAATTTATAGCAGAGCCGTTCAATTTGGTTTATTCTATACACTCGAAATATTTTGTCGTTAAAATGAATTGAAAATGAACAAATAAATATACATTTAAATTTTTCGTTTTCATAAGCTTTTAGCAACAAAAAACAACTCACAAACTCACATTTACCAAATAGTTTAAATTTACTGACTATTTGCTGGAACAACTAACTGTAACGTAAAAATTGTATGATTATATCCAAATTTGATCTCAGCAAGCTTGGATCTGAGACCTTTTCTCGAAACTCATCGTATAGGGTATCGTAATTAGTATAGTTAGTTAGGTATAGTTGGCCTATTATAATTTTCTTCCTTGTTTTATTATACCCATTAATCAGTACTCCAAAATGGTCCTATTCCTAATCGATCAGACCTACTATACCTGTCCTACTTGTTTTCCTATCCATTTTGACCTTTCTCCATTCTAAAGGTTTAGTGAATTCAGCTGTGGCGAATCGAACCATTGATACCCTTCACATTGGTTTTTATGTTTCCATTACCACCAGGACTTATTTCACTACTTATTTATAACGAATGCAATAATAAACTTACAGCCGAATTCATAACTAATATTTAGCAGTCTCTTAGCAAGTGTGTTATTTATAACGCACATGTTAAATTCATTCTAAAGAACTTTCAAACACTTGCTAAACATGAGATGAAATGACACCCTATTTGCATAAAAATAAATGGCGTCACAAAATTCAGAGTTGATATTTTAACTTTAGTTGACAGAATAAAATTGGTTATGAATACACTCTGTGCTAAATTACTGCTTGGCTTAATCGGTAAGCAGCTCGTTGTGTGCGATGTATATGCGGCTGCTAAAATTTGGTTATGAATTCGGCTGTTAATATTTAAAGACGATTTTGTAATTAGATATAGTCTAACAACATTAAAAAGTATATACACTTGCCGGTAAAAGTATCAATACACTTGAAGATGAAAATTTTAAATATAAATAAAAATGATTGAGTTAGAAATTAATCAGGCTCAAAATCACATGTTTTTACTTTAAATAAATATAAGCTTGATAGGTTATACATACAGCTGTTTCAAATCGAGTCACCAACCCTCGTCAGTAACCAAAAGCAGTAGATAGTTTGTTTGGTAAAAAGTTAAATTCATATAGCTTTGCTGAAAACAACCAAATGAGAATCCAAGCAAAGAGTTATACTTTTTAAGCCTCTTCCAATATAACAAACTAAAATATATAAAACTTTGAAACAAATATGTTTGTATTGCATACTACAATATACGTGTTTGTTTATGTCTTAAATAAAAAAAAACAAGAAACAATTTGTTTTTTCTAAACTTACATTTAGCGTTTACGGCTTGCCCTCCGTATTTTTATTTTATTATTTAATTCTCGACCGAAAATAAAAAAAAGTTACGGAGGGTTTAAAATACATTTTCATTTGTAGTTGAATTTTAGTACAAAAGTGAAGTGTTAAAAGGCAAAAAAAGGTTTTTTTTTTTACTATAATGTCTTATTTTTTCAGTTAATTTTACAACTAATACTTTTTAACAATTTTTTAAGTTAATTTTTTCAGAAAATGCCAAACTTTGGCCGCCGTAAACTTTTTAGTCCTAATGTGCACAAGGGCCAAAGGTTGTTTTTTTTTTTTGAAAGATCCCGAGTTAAAATATAATTTATTAAGCAGCGAACGTAAAAGTTACCTTATATTGGTTCAAGATAGAGAAGTTTCAATGAAAAACTCGTATGTTTTTGCTTTATTTAATTTTTTTTTTATTGTCTAAATATTTCTATATCAATTTTTATGGTAAATTTATGAAATATAACAATTTTTATTGTAAATTTACAAAATATATAAATTTTTAAATCAAGAAAATTGTTTAACTATATAAAAAAAAAAGTGTAACTTATTGTTAGTAAAAATTTCTTCTAAATAGCCTTGATTTTCATCTTCTAGAAGTTGATTAGCTTCTTCGTCTAATTCAATAGAGGTAGTTTTCCATTTTTGACGAATTTTGGACATATATGGATCTGAAGTGCACAACAAAATAGTGATAAGGTCTTCATTAGTACAACATCTGGACATTTTCCTTGTGCTGTGCTCGCGAAAGAATCTGTAGTCTTTGTTCCTTTTTTCTTGCGCTTCTTCAGATAGATCTCCTATTGGCAGCATATTGTTTTGAATTATTTGTTCCTCATGGTACAAAATTTTATGAACTGTGGATGGCATATATCTCCAAGAGTATTTTTCATTATAAAGTATAGCTGTTTTATTGGCGTACTCTCCAAATTTTTTTGCATTTATCTTTCTGCTGCCTGCTAGAACTTGCAATATGATTTTGAATCGTCTTATTAATTCATGATCTACACCTGTTATAGATGCTGCAGTTTCCGGATCGGAAAAAATCTCCTTGCAGTATTTCCATCATTTGTGTTTCCTTCCCCTTGTTTTGGTTGGTCGATTACGAGGCCTAGCTGTAGATATTTTTGTTGAATTTGTTTTTTTTGCTTTCTTTTTTCTTCATTTTCTTTGTTTTTTCTCACTATTTCGCCTAACGGACCAAATTCCAAATCATAACCCAATTTAAGAATATGCTCCATGAAACGTATTCTAGCATGAAGAGGGGACATTCCAAATTCGTAGGCTTCCTTAAATGTATCGTCTTCTGGTGGGGGATGGCTTAATTTACTTGATGTCTTTTGGCATATAATGCAGCTTGACGTTGACTTTGTTCCAGTTAAAGCTTGTGCAACTTTTCCATCAATCATTGTGAGACACATTTTAAAATATACTTCAATGTCTTGGTATCAAATGTAAATATTACTGGTTGAAGTTCCTTAATTTGATCTTTTATTTTTTGAACTTCTTCAGTTATGACATCTTTGGTTTCCTTTTTGAATGCAAATTTTATTGGTCTGTAATACTTTGTTGAAGAAGGAATTTCATTTTTCAATGTATCAATTTCTGTTGCTCTACTAGTTGATGGCTCTAAGACGCTATACCTTTTTGTTAAGCGCAATGGAACGAAAGATACCATAAATAAATTAGCATCTGATGAATTTTCGGCATTAAATTGCTTGTATTGTTTCTGACCAGAGGATCCATCACATCCCCATTTAGAAATTAAAGTAATGCTGCCATTACCAATTTTTTTTAAATGATCAGTATCAAGCGTATTTAGCAATCGTTCTGCAGTATGTTCAAGGAGATCTTGCAATTTTATTTCTGCTGATGTTGAAGTGACACTAATAGCAGATTGTGATACTCTGGAAAAATCCCACAATTCTTTTCATTGGTTCGCTTCCGCAATTCCTTATATTGATTTTTGATCAATTTCAAATCCAAAAATAGGGCGAACGCTTCTTCCGGCGTAAATATCTTATCTTCAATTGGTGTAGGAATGCTTTTCAAAATCCTCTTTGTGCGCCTTGGGCTCGCTTCTACTATTTTTTCAATTATTTCAATTTTATTTTTTTGGTTGGTTGAATTTGGTGCAAAAATGAATCCTTAATAATTCTTTGAGAAATTTCTTCATTGATATCCGTCAATTGGTTTTGCTGGTCGACCCTTTTTTCCACTTTCGTTGGCAGTTGTAGATGCACTCTCAAAAATAAGTTCCTTTATTAACCAGTCTTGGTAACGTTTGTACATCTTTGCCTTGCTATGAGAGCATTCAATGTACCGTCTTTTCAAATTCGATGAAAAATTAGTAATTTTTCCTTTGTGCATTTCAATGTCTTCTAGGTTACAATTCTTAAAGAAGTCATTGCTCACTATGTGCAAAATTACATCGTCTACATCATTTCGTTGAAAATAAATATCTGCCAGATCTCTGTAACAGTACTTAGCCATTGCACAAATTGTAATGAATAATAATTGTGGAAACATTATTATAAATACTCTTTCTTGCAATTATGTAAAATTAAATTTTTTTTTTATTACCACTTTTAGAAGCATAAAAAACCCACACCCTAACCCCTTTTAAAAGGTGAAGCATACCTGCTCATAACTTAAAGTGCTATGTCGCAATAGTTTTTTTACCATTTACAAATTTTTATCTTTTATTACCACTTTTAGAAGCATAAAAAACCCCCACCCTAACCCCTTTTAAAATGTGAAGCATACCTGCTCATATCTTAAAGGGCTATGTCGCAATAGTTTTTTTTTTTTTACCTGTTATTTAAATTGTTTCCCATTTTGTCAGGTATTTAAACTATATAACTCTAATTCAGACTATTAATGTTTTTGAAAGATACCTATGTAAATGTACCTGTAACAATTAAGCGCGTTATATCTCAACCCTTTTTTTTATAAGTATATAACAACTCCTGGCAACTCTACCGACACGCAAAAAAAATACACCGCGGCGCACCGGTACGACCAACTTTTGTATTCATAACACTCAGACGGACGGACGGACATCGTTTAATCGACTCAGAAAGTGTTTTTGAGTCGATCCATATAATAAAAGATGGATAAAGCTCCAATATTTTTGGAAGTTACAAACATCACCTCAAACGTAATATATCCTAACCACATAGTGGACAACTTTTGTATTCTTAAATTTTGCAGAAAATATCTAACCTTGGGTCAGAAAAATTGTTCTGGTGCACACGGGCGGAAACTGGCGGGTGTATAATGGGGTATTGGAGTATAGGGGAGGGTTCGGACTATAGAAGAGTGCAAGATTTTTTCTGATTTCTTTTGACTGGCAGGAGTTATGCTCTATTAAGTAGGAGATTTTCGGAAAATTTTGACCTTTTTTAAAATTTTTTTTTTTTTTAAATTTCGGAATGACTCAGTGATTTTAAATTTTTGACACTAATAGTATGGAAGCCAAAAAATTATACAAAATTTATTTTACTACAAAATCTTTTAAATCAAAAAAGTTACAGTCATTCAAAAATAAAAATTTACAAAGAAATTTTTAATTTTAGCAAAATACTGAGAAAGCCCATTTTCGAAGACCCTGTTCGCTGTGATATAGTTGAGATAGAGTCGCAATTTTTTGGCTCCCGAGGTTTACTAGTATTTACTTTCAAATGAATAACATAACTTTAAAATCGGTAACAAAAAAAAAAAAAAAAAAAAATGATTTTTGGCCGCCTTCTCAAAATATGGTCCACTGTGCGTCGTCAGCATACATATGTATATTACAATATTTTAGTTTACCTGGTAGATCATTAGCATATATGGAAAATTAAAGGGGCCCCAAAATCGATCCCTGAGGCGCACCTCTAGATACAGAGACTGTGGTAGACAATCGGTTATGTAAGAATGCTGATTGTGAACGATCGGATAGGTACGAAGACATAAGTTTAGCTGAAGTGTAACTGAAATTAAACATATATTTCAACTTTTCACATAAAATAAAGTGATCTACCGTATCAAAGGCTTTCGAGTGATCGAGCAGTACCAAGAGAACCACTTTTCCATTATCTTTTTGTTGCCTTATTTCTTCGGAAACACTTAACAGAGTTGTGACACAGCTATGCTTTGGACGAAAACCCGATTGCCTTTCAGTAAGTTATTTATTTTAACAAAATCGCTTATTTGAGAATGTAACAGCTTTTCAAAAACTTTAGAGAGAAATGGAAGGATTGCAATTGGCCTAAATTCCTTGTTTGATTTAGGTATTGGTATAATCTTAGCATATTTCCATTTAAGTGTGTAAGAACTTGTTGTAATGATTTTGTTGAAAGGATATGTAATATAAGGTAGAAGAAATGGCAAAAGTATTTTTATGAATTTTGGGTGTATGTTATCAAATCCAACAGCATTTGACTTGATTCTTGAACAGCACAAAGCGATATCATATTGATTTACACATTCAAATTCAAATATCTCAACTAAATCGGTGTGAAAATTTGAGTCATGATTGTTGACAGATGGGCCATTTTCCGTTGGATCAATGATTGTATTTAAGGTTTGAAAATTTATTGGTGAGGAATTGTTGAAATTGTAGTATTCGGGGTTAGAATCAACCATAGGTATATTCATAAAGGTGTTACTAATTTCGTTCACGTCAGCCGAGAAATTGCTGTTATTTTCTACTCTTCCTATACCGATTTCTTTTATAGTCTGCCATGTTTTTTTGGAATTTACCGCAGTGGAAAAACGTTGAGAATAGTATTCAGATTTTGTTATTCTAATTAGACTAGTGGTATCTCTTCTTAATCGTCTATACTCAACGTGCAACTCCGTGGTTTTAAAACGTTTCCACCTTGTGTATGCAATATCTCCTTGCTCAATGAGACGCCTAATTGCTTGATTGAACCAAGGTTTAGAGTTGGTTGAAATACGTTTTTGTTTTATTGGGACAAAAAGGTCATACAGATGTAGTATATTACATTCAATGAACGACAATTGTGAATCAACTGAGGGAATGGTATAAATCATATTCCAGTCAATACTTAAAAACTTGTTAATTACAAGTTGCATATTTAGGTTTTTAAAATCACGATAAGTGTGCAGTTCTCTTTCCCGTATCAATTTAAAATCATAGGATGCAAATGTCAAGTCATGTTTAGAAAAGCATGGTGCTGCAATTTGGTCATAGAGAAGAACAGACGAGGCATTTCCAACAAAAAATACATCCAGAAGAAATTAGAAATTAATCAGGCTCCAAGATCACATGTTTTTGCTTTAAAGGCAAAAACAAACACGTATATTGTAGTATGCAATGTGTCCTCTCTAACCCTTTATATACTATTGTACCCGTCGTCACCCGTGGATATAACACTTTTCATTTTAATGAAATTACTCAAAAAATATAGAATGGAAATTTGTGCTTTAGGTATTTTATAGCTTATAATAGTCATTAATACCATTCTAATACCAGTAATGCTTTGGAAAATTGAGACACCATCTTCTAAGAAAAATAGCAGCCCAATCTAATTTGAATTCGAAAACGAAATTCATGATGCCATTAACAAAGAAGTTACTGATACCAATGCCCAAATTGCAACGCTACAGCCATTACAATTACAGTTAGATGGGCAGCAAGTTGAAGTAACCTACCATTTAATACTGACAATGATAGATCGAAAAGTAGGCCAGGTTTTGGCGAACACGAAGGCTGCATCCAGCTGCATCATATGCCAAGCAACATCAAGCCAATTATACCAAATCTCGAATAAATCATTAGATAATACTGATGCATATGAAGTTGGATTATCACCACTACATGCAAGAATACGACTTATGGAACACATACTAAAAATCAGGGTCTTCAGGATCAATAAGAAACAACGAAACTAACAAAGAGTTAAGAAGTTCAAAAAATAAACATGTTCAAGATGAATATCGCAAATTTAGATTGATTCTAGATCAGCCAAAACAAGGGTCAGGCAATACCAATGATGACATTACCCCAAGAAGATTCTTTTCAGATCCAGAAACAGCATCTGATATAACAGGAGTGGATTTAAACCTTATTTTCAGATTTAAAATAATCGTAGAAGTACTTGCGTGCAATGAAGAAATTGACTCTAGAAAATTTCGAGATTATGCTAAGGAAACTGCAAAAATATATACAACCAAGTACCCATGGAGAAATATGTCTGCAACAGTTCACAAAATCCTTCATCATGCAAAAGATGTCATTAAATATCATTTGGTGCCACTAGAATATCTATCAGGAGGCTCAGGAAAAAAGGAATAAGGGTTACGGATTTTATAGAGAGCACAATACTAGAAAAATTTCACGAAATTCCACAAATGGAAATCTATTTAATATATTATTGCCAACGTCAGATCCGTTCAACCCAGTATTCGAAAACAATGGAAAGTGGAACATCGGGATTTAGATGAAGTCAAAAAACTACTAAAGAACAGAAATAACACAGAACAAAATATGGAATATTTGCAGTCAATATTTGAGTCAAATGAATAATAATTATAATTGCCTTTCATTGTTATTTAAGTACGAAAAACGTAGTATTAGGAAAAAATAATAATAAACAGAAACTTCCATTATTACAAATGCTATTAAAATCTATTGCAGTTTTTATTTTTAAGGTTTTTTTACCCACATACATATGTATGAAAATAAAACCCCTTATTTTCATATCAAAATCAGAATCATTGCGCTGATGTTCAGCAGATTTATGTTGCTAAAATTAACAAATACGACAGCAAAAAATTATAAATTTTTCTGTAGTAATAGCAAAACTTTTTTTTGAGTGTTAGAATTTTTTTGAGTGTAAACATTAAAAACAATCCAATTAATAATTATTAAAATCCAAATATGACATTTTTTAATAAATAAAAAATATTAAAACCTAAAAGTTAAAAAAAAAAAAATTAAAAGTTCAACTTTGCCCTAGAATTCCTTAAAAAGTACTTAATCAATTTTAATGAAATTAAAACGGACTTAAGTTCAACTAAATATCTATCCATTAAAAAAAATTACTAAAATATTTTGAGCGGTTCAAAAGTTACAGAATTTTGGCCAATAAAAACGATTTTCAGCCACTTGCGTCGTCGCTTAAATTTAGTAGAAAGTAGCGGAGACACAGAAATTCCAACAGTCTTAGCTATATTTAAAATAGACTTTTACCAGACATTAAAGGAGTTAGAGAAATTTAAACGTTTTTTAAATTTAGCAAAAAAGATGCAATTTCAAGGTTCCCTGGGATTACCCAGTGTGCTGCTCTGATCACCGTGACATTACCACCGAAACAAGTGCCCGCAGGATTATTATCTCCTACATTCAGAATCGTCAGATCCGATTTGAAAGCATCAATGAAGCCAGATATTATTGAGGCTATCCTATTTTTATAGAGTTATTATTTATTTTAGATTTGCCATTTAAAGTTTTGTTATTTTAAATTTCCGATCTTATAGTATTTTGTTTATTATTAAAACTAATAAAAATAAAATATATCAAAAAATAAATATTACATTGATTCACTGTTTTTATAAATATGTCCATATAAATTTAGTCAGATTTGGAGTAGGAGTCGTAGTCGGACCTTAAAAATTTCAGCGGATGGAGTGGAGTCGGAGTCGGACCTTTTTTGACGACTCCACAGCCCTGCTTAAAACAAAAAAATTCTTGGTATTATTAATTTTTTATTGAAAATCTTCAAGGTTATTCGACGATTATAATTTCAAATGACAATTTTTTTATCTTCATAAATAATATCAAGGTTCAATTTGAGACCGCAAAGTGTACATTAGCGATATGACTTTTTGTGTGTCCATGTAAACCTTGTAATCAAACTTGTACATGCCGCAAATATGAATATATTTTGATGAAATTTATTCCGGTTCACATGATGAACTTTTTCTTTCTGAAAGTCTGAGTTTATAGGTGAGTTATTTTACATATTCTTTCCTTTTTTATTTTCGTTCGTGAGTCTAACATTAAAAAATTGTGTTAAAAAAGATAATAAATTGAAATAATTTTAAGTTAATTTGAATTAAATAAAACTTAAAAATAAAAAAATTAAAAAGAAAAAACAAAATCAATCAACAAAAAGCAATTTAAATTAATAAATAAGTAAATAAAAAGTTTTTTTTTATTTATTTACAAATTCTATTTTCTTATGAAAATGTCAAATAAGAAAAACTTGAAAAAAATCTTGAATTCCATTATAAAAATTTCAGTGTATAGACACGGATGAAAGTTTAAAAGATAATTAAAACAGTTTCAGAAAGAAAAATCGCATCTTGTGAACCGGGACTTTGGTATATAAGCTTCTATCGGCAATAGGAAATTGGTACATGTTCAGACCTAGTCCCCATACAAATGACCTCTATGAGAACGACTTAAATTGCCATAAGATCCAAATTATCATATAGATCTCGTTGCAATTTGGTTTATTACACAGATTTTTCTCAAATTTGGTTTGTATATGTTTTTGCAAAAAAGAAGTGACTACTTAATATGGCCAGGATGGGTCCATTTTTCGACCTAGTCCCCTATAAATATAGCATCTGATATGAAATTTTTCAAATTTGCAGGTAAAGAAATTAACAAAAATTCCACTCAGATTTGGCTTATTTTTATACCCAATTAGTTGGACCTAATACCAATCCTCTAAACGCATGGTATAGGGTATCGCTTAGTCGGTCTAGACCGACTATAATTTTCTTACTTGTTGCAAATTTAAAAATTGGGGTAGCAGTATGAATGCAATGAAGTTTTCATTGTATATTTTTTTTGTATAATTATCAAGTAAATCATGGCTTTTAAATCAAAATCAATGAATGTGTTCTATTTTCCCGGCATCAACGGGAGTCAATTTTTGAAAGGCAAAGAATCCCACCATAATATTCTTTTTAATTTTTTTTAGCATTAACAAACTTATATAAAAGAAAAAAAATTCTTATCTATATTTTATAAATAGAATAAATTTTAGAATAAATAACCCAGAAAAAAAAAAGGTTTTTATTTATTAAAACAATGTTGCCCATGACGTAGTGCTATGCACTAACATAGCTTAAAAATTCGTATATCCGTTATGTTAGAGTTAATGTCAATGTTAATTGTATTATGGAAATAAATTTTAGTTTACTTAAAACTTAAAAAATTTTATTTATCACAGCTTTTATTCGTTTTCAGCGCAATTTTATAATGGAAGGTGGTGCGATGGTGTTGGCAGATGGAGGTGTTGTTTGCATTGACGAATTTGATAAAATGAGAGAAGACGATCGTGTTGCAATTCACGAAGCCATGGAACAACAAACCATTTCAATTGCTAAAGCTGGCATAACGACCACATTAAATTCGCGTTGCTCAGTATTGGCAGCAGCCAATTCTATATTTGGTCGTTGGGATGATACCAAAGGGGAAGAAAATATAGATTTTATGCCAACGATTTTGTCACGTTTCGACATGATATTTATTGTCAAAGATCTACACGATGAATCACGGGACATAACAATTGCTAAGCATATTATAAATGTACATCTGTCATCAAATAGGTCGGCCCCCTCAGAACCGCCTGAGGGTGAAATCTCCTTAGCACTATTTAAAAAGTACATTCACTACTGCCGTACTCACTGTGGACCACGTTTAAGCGAGGAAGCTGGTGAAAAGTTAAAAAGCCGTTACGTACTGATGCGTAGTGGTGCTGGTCAACAAGAGAAAGCAGCCGATAAACGTCTAAGCATTCCTATAACCGTACGCCAATTGGAGGCCGTTATACGCATTTCTGAATCTTTGGCTAAAATGCGTCTGATGCCCTTCGCCAATGACGAGCATGTTAATGAATCTTTAAGACTTTTCCAAGTTTCAACATTGGACGCAGCTATGACTGGCAGTTTAGCGGGTGCCGAAGGTTTCACCACCGAAGAAGATCAAGAAACATTAAACCGTATTGAAAAACAATTGAAAAGACGCTTTGCAATTGGATCACAGGTTTCGGAACAAAATGTCCTACAGGTAAGTGTGTCTGCTACTTCAATACAAAGTCATCCTAAAATAACTATTAATACTTTTTAGGATTTTTTGCGACAAAAGTATGAAGAACGTACAATTCTTAAAGTCATTCATACCATGATTCGACGTGGAGAACTGCAACATCGTATGCAACGAAAAATGTTATATCGTTTGTGTTAAGTTTCTTTTTTAAATCTAATTTTTTTGTTTTTTTTACTATTTGATTTACATACATAATTAAATAACTAATGACAAATTTGTCTATCAACACCAGAGAACTGTTTGAGAGCCTTATTTTATGCTTTTGAATACATTCACAAAAATTGAGCACAGTGTTGTCAATTCACATGATTTCAGTAAAACAACACAATGATACAATTGGCATAAGTGAATATGACGAAAACCATGCATTGCATTGCATGTCTTTTGTTAATCATACGCAACACTTGAAAAAGCAACGAATATACAACGGATGAATGGTCTCAATGCTGATTGAATAAAACGTAAAAACTTTTTCTATAAAACATTTAACTATATTTTTGGATTCTTTTTCTACTCATTAAGTTAATGAAAAAATATTACATATTTCATATTTAATTAAAAAAAAAAAAAAAATTGGAAAAAAGAAATATATACATTAATTTTAAATACATAAGAAATTAAAAAAAAAATTCATATTTAATTAAAAATAAAAACGGAAAATAAAATTAAGCTCATAGATATGCTATTGTATAGTTATTACAAAAAAAATACACATAATTAAACAAGAACAAGAAGCATCTATGCAGTAACAAACATTTATCAACTTGACTAACAACAGCACTTAAGTCTTCTATAAACTTATATGGGAAAGAACAAAACTTCACTAACTTCTTATATAAGTTTTTAGACTTAAATTCTGTTCTTAGACGAGATGCTTCTTGGCAAGAAGAGATGCTTAAACATATTAAGTTTGTTCATATTTAAAAATTTAATTCAAAAACAGTATATTATTCACTGATTTCGGACCCAATCGATTTCTGTTTTCTGTAATTAAATTGCCTGCCGCAGAAAAAACTCTCTCCGAGGTAGCACTACTGGCAGGGATAGCTAAATTTTTTTTTTTTCGAAAATTTAGACAACCTAGGATATTCCGTAACGTGATGGTCCCACCATTCTCAAGCATTGAAGTTTATATCAATATCAATTGAAGAAATTAATATGAGAGAATGAATACCGATTAACTTCATCAGAGACGCTTTCTTCAATAGTAAGGTTTGGACTATTGATGAACTCCGAAAAGAATAATCCAAAATCACTTGTAGCTGTTTTATTATTTGCAGTTTGACTACGAATTCCAGTGGTTGGGGATGGTAGACACTCTGTACCACTCAAAATTTGTGAAATACAAAAATTTTTTACCTTCCTTAGAACTGGACACAAAAAACGAGCAGCAATTTTAATGGGAATCCATTTGCTATCTATCCCTTTATAATGTTTGTTTTTAAATTAACTATAGCCGGAGAATCAGGGGGTTTTAATTGCACAAATATTTTTTACGCTGTTATTGACTAACAAATATAGTAACTTGTGACATAATTAACGCCTTGTAATTGATACCCTCCTCTCCAGTGTGCAGAGGGTATATATAAGTTTGTCATTCCGTTTGTAATAATTAGAAAAAAATTTTTGGACCCCACAAAATATATATATATGTTATCCTTATAACAACCGGAGTTGATATACCGATGTCCGTCTGTCCGTCTGTCCATCTGTGGAAATCACGATGACATAAAAAATGATTCACTAACATCCTGAAAAGTTTGCTATTTAAAATCGTCCAATTCGGTCGATTAGGGCCCGAGATTTGAATGAAAAACTAAAAAAAGTCTTAAAAAAATATAAGTTTCTATGTTGTTCTTGTCACGATCACGCCCTCAATAGGACAGCTAGGGTGGTCATTTTTAGTGAGAATGATTCTCCAAATTCATGGGAAGATTTCTATTTCAACAATCATTAAAATCGGTGGAACAGGTCCAGGGAAATCTCTGAAAAAGTAAAAAAAAAAATGAAAAACATGATGTTTCTATATTGTTCTTGTTGTTATTCTAAATGTTGCATTGTTATCATAGCTGTTGTTGTTTTTGTGGTCGTTGTGGTAATAATATAATAAAAACAAACCCTTTGTACATTTTTTATCAACTCTGGTAGAAAAATTTAAAAGTTTCCATTGTTTTGGCATCACTAAAAAAATTTGTTAGATCATTTCTGTCATTGCCACGAGTCTGCCTGCAAAATTTCAGATCGATTGGCTCACGGGAAAGTGGTTAAAATCGATCCAAAATTTGTTCGACAAGCAGACACTACGAGTTAATATAAAGGGAGTAAAAATTCACCAAGATCTAAAGCAAATAATGCTAAAATACCTAGTTGTTAATAAAAAAAGCAATGTAAATTTAGCAAAAAGAAATTTATGTATTAATTTATTTAAAGAGAAAAACACAAAAATAACGTTTGATGTTGTATTTTTTGTGTGTAATATTTACGTATACATACATACACATATTAAATAATACAAATAATATACATATATTACATATACATATGTATGTATGTATATCCATAGTAACTACATGTTAGAAATAAATCGGTATATTATTTTATTTACATAAAATTCTGCAATATTTTGTTGTGGGGGAAATACATTTCTTTTGCTTAACAGAGTGTCACTTCATTTTGCTCAGCGTGACTATGCCGCAGTAGATGGCGCCACAATTTTTGTTCTAATTAGCTTTGCAATTGTTATTTCTATTTTAACATGAATGTCAATATTTTCAACTAGATATCATACAGAACAATGTTAAGAGTATACACGGGCTGGTCTTTTATTTCATACGTTTTTATCATTATTCTTTTACAAATATGAACATAAGTTTGGCATATTAACTTTTTGTTGTCTTTACAAAATAGAGTTACCGAGTTCATCAATGAGTTTTTTGCTTTCAAAAAAGTTCTACATAGTTATATAGAATTATTATTCTGCTTTGCCTACAAAATATCTGATTGCGATTAAATCTAATTTTTAAAAATTGTTTATAATTACTTAAGCATTACCCACATAAATACAAAATTGCACTTTTTAAATTTTCCGTTCAAATTTAAGAAAATATCAATTCTAAAAACTGGAATTAAAATTACCAATTATAAATTAGAAAATATTAATTGAATTTCAGAAAATCATATCAAAACGTCGGAAATAATAATTTTAAATTTAGAAGACATCAATTGCATCTTTAATATATAAATTTTATTCGTTAAACACAAAAAAAATATGTTCTCATTTTAAAAATTTTTATATTTAAAAAAAATATTGACATTCAGGAGAAATTAATAGCTTTTCAGTACCGCGATTCAGTAACTTCTTTTAACGATAGTCAAATCGTTAAAAAAAGAAAATTGCAAAATTATCAGTAAAATTTTTAAACGATATTTGATATTGTTAAAGTCAGCTGTTGTTGTTATCTAAACGACAACCATTTTTGTGTTGTTTATTGAATCGATAAAAACTTAAATTTTTAGGTTGAAATGTCGTCATACATAAATAAAAATCATAAAATAGTGATAATATTTTGCTTCTATTAAAAAACTTTTTATATAAATAAAAAAATTTAATAGCATATTCAATTCATTATTTCATTTTCAAATAAAGGTGCTATTACACTAAGTGTTTTTTACATATGTACTGTCACTTTTTTTTATCCATATGAAATTCCTCATGTCTGTCAAAATTGTCTTTTACATACGATTCATAATTTTTGCTATCACACGTGCATATATATTTCCGTATGACATAACCTCTAAATGTAAACAACAGCTGATTTAATTTGTGAATTTACAAAAATTTATTGTTAAAAAAAAAGTTATATATATATTTTAATTGTTAATTAATACTAAACAATTTATTTTTTTTTTTCAATATTAATCTTTAAAATTTACTCTGTTTTTCTTTCGCCACAAGCAGTGTTGTATTTTCATATGTTTGTCATTCAAAAATAGAACCTGTTCTAATTGAAAAATGTACATGTGACTTTCCTCATGTATTGTACATAAACAATGTTTCATATGTATCACACGATGTGTACAACTTTTGTTGTGGGAAAATTTGGCAGTACATATGTAAAAAACACATCATTTAATAGCACCTTAACTAAACAGAAATATTAGTAAACAAAATAAAGATATTAAACATAAACATAAAATCATCCTGTCAACCACGAAGTAATTTGTTTTTTTTTCTATTCCTTGTGTTTTTCGCTTATTCTGACAGAGATGCCACTCGTTTACAATTTAAATAAATAGAAAAATAGATTTGTCGACTGTCGTTAAGTTGTATGTACTTAGTGAATCACTTAATCCTTAGTGCAAAGAACAATAGCTGCCGATATATTTTGCGATTGTCGGATCGTTGAAATTTACAGAATTACACCACAGAAAACATTAATTTAAATTCAATGAATTTTAGAAAACGTCAAATGATATTTAAGAATTGCGAACATAAAAACTGTTACATAAATAAACGCAATTTGATGAGAATGTTATTTTTTATATATAAATTTTCACAATTTTTTTTTGGATGAAAATTTGAAGTTTTTCAGAAAATAAAGAGAACAAATTATTTTATTTAAAATGTTTGGGACATTTGGGTTTTTGCGTTTCGCATCCCTAATTTGAATATTTATTATTATAAATTTATTCTCTATGTTTTCCAAATATGGCAATATTTTAATAAAAAAAATTGAGAGAGTTTTTTTTGGTTATTATTTTGTTACTCCATCCGACCTATGTGGCCGCAATGAAGAAATATTTGGCCAGTTAAAAGAAACTATACAGCCATCTCCAATTAGCACGATTTAATGCATATAGCCACCCTACACAACCATTACCTTTGCAATGGAGGTTAGGGCGAGCTACTAAATTAGCAAAAACTAAATTAAACGAGAAGTTATGTCATATAACCGGAAACGCATGCATATAGGTATATAACCTAAATGCATGACGATCAGCAACCACGATGACCAAAAAGCAAACACCGAAATAAATCCGAAATAATAGAAAAGACGAAAACCAACCCAAAGAATTTGCTGAAATAATTTGGTATTAAGTTTAACAAATTGTTTACTTTTTCATTTACATTTATTATCAAGACTCAAACCGAGGTGGAGGGTATCAACGATTCGGCACAATCGAATTTAACACTCTTACTTGTTTTTTTTACTTATTTTGTCAAAATATTCAAAAAGTGCTATGAGCGCAGAAAAATGAAAGTATTTCTTGTATAGCAACACAGTAGTTCAAAATCGATTTGAAAAAATTATAATGCGAGCACCAGAAAGTTACGCAATAGTTTTTTAATGACGTGTTCAACATATGCTGTAAATTACTTTTTTTTAATATTTAACCAGCTTTTTGCAAGATTCTAGCATATGCTGTAATTCTGCAGTATTATTTAAAGCAGAATGTAAAACATTAAACAAGTGGCTTGAACAATTAAGGCGAGAGTAATTTTGCAGAGCTTTTATAATGTTTGCTCCTGTGTCTGTAACGAATTTAACTTTATCTAAGTTACTTACTTCAAAATCATTCAAAACACTTTCACTTTAGCCAATATATGTTCTGCAATATTTTTCAACTGCGATTCCTTCATAAAATGAAATGTATCACACAAAAAATTTCTATTTACAAAATCGTCCGTCCACAAGTCGGTTTTTATTGACGCCACTTCATTTATCACTGTTTCTTTAACTTCCTTTTTTATTTTATTTCTTTTTTCCTCCGCCTTGATTTGTAGGCGAGTTGATATTGTTGTCGGATCTGGTATTAGATCCAATATATCTGCTTGACTCGCATATTTTGCTCCGTTATTTATTAGGGCTTGAAGTAGTTTTTTCAACCCGTTCCCACTAACGGCAGAAAATGGACGACAGTCCTCTACAACCCATTGGGCGCACACATTTGTAAAATCATCTTTGTCAAAACTGCTGACTTTTTTTAACTCATTATTAGAATTTTGTTCTGCGTAGCATTTGTGTCGAATTAAATTTGATGTCTGTTTTCCGTTGTATTTAAACAAGTGATTACACTTTTCGCAATGCTCGAATCCATTAACTATTTCGTTATTCTCATTTTGTATAAGAGAAAAATTTTTCCATATTTTGCTTTTTGTATTTTTCTTAATTGTCAGTTCGAACCTAATTCTCTTTACGAACGGTCGTGTAAATAATTAAAGCGCTTAGAGTACAGCTATTTAAAATTAACAAGTGTATATTTTTGTTTTTGCAATTGCCTATTCTTGATCTCATTTGAACTCACGTGGTAGACAATCCAGCTTATAACAGGAATAAAAATTTAGCGATGGCCCGAGGGGCCAAATCTTCATCAAAAAGAAAGCTTGTGAACAAGAAGATGACAAAACTTCCTCCGGGTTTTGTTAACCCGAACATCGCGTCAACTTCCAGCAACAGATTAAGCCTGCTTGCTGGCCTCAATGATATGTACGTAACTCCTGCATCAAATATTAATGATGTTAAACAACACAAACCTCCACCTATAGCTGTAGAAGCCAACGCCTCATTTGCAGAAATACGAAAACTACTTGGTAAAGATTGTATTTTCAAACGTACTTCAATTGGTACCAAAATATTTGCTCCAACTAAAGAATTGTACGAATGCTATAAGCAAATTCTTAAAGAGAGTAAAATGGAGTTTCATTCATATGGCTCCAAAGATAATAGGTTATACACAACCTTTCTACACGGTTTACCCCGCATAAACTCTGAGGACATCACCGAAGAGTTAAAAAACTACAACCTATCCCCTTCTTCGGTGGCTGAAATAGTCACCAAATTCAGTTCGAACAACAATGCTGTTTACAAAGTTCAATTTGTTCGTAAAAATTTTAACCCAACTGCCTTAAAAAATGTAAGGACAATTTCCAATATCATAATTTCTTGGAAAAAATACAAATCTAGATCCAGAAATAAACCAACTCAATGCTGGAACTGCTTAATGTATGGCCATGGCGGTGAACATTGCCATCGAAGTGCTGCATGTATGATATGTGCAGAACAACATCATACAAGTGTGTGTCCGTTTAACACAAATGAAAAAAGACCAGCTGTTTTTACATGCTGTAATTGCAAAAAACATGGAAAAGAGAGAACTGATCACTCTGCAAACGACATCAACTGTCCGTTACGTTCTCTCAATTTGGAAACCAGAACAAGAGTAACTTCCAAAAATCATAACAACAGCAGGCAACAACAAAATATTTCATTTCAATCAAAGGTTGATTTCCCAAATTTAAGTAACAACACAAATTGTAACAATAACATCAATAATAACAGCATAGCTACATATGCTAACCAGCTGAAAACAAACAACGATTTATTTAGCATTGATGAGCTTTTTGATATTTTCACTACAGCTATGGATGATTTGCATAGGTGCACCTCAAAAGTACAACAAATCAAAGTTGTAATGTCAATGTTAAAATACGCCCATGGATTATACTAATAATTTAAACGAATTCAAAATGCTTCACTTGAATGCTAATGGCATTTCAAACTTTTCTAAATTAAAACAATTTGAGATACTAATTGAACGAGAAAATATTAAAATAGCGTCTTTGAATGAAACTTTTTTTTCAGAAAATCATAGACCCTATTTTAAAAATTATTATTTATATAGAAGTGACAGAACAGATGCAAGAAGAGGAGGATTAGCTCTGTTAATTCATAAATCTGTCGCTCATAAAAACCTTTTTATTTCAAACACCTCATCAATCGAAAACATCTTAATTGAAGTTATTATAAATAATAGACCTATTGTTGTATCTTCGTTATATTCACCAAGATATACTCATAACTTCTGTGCTGATATCTTGAACCTAACACCTTCCACCATAGAATATATAGTTTTTGGTGACCTAAATGCCAAACATTGTTCATGGAATTGTCGTTCAAATAATACTGCAGGAATCGCACTTAACAACCTACAGCAATCAAGCAATTTTTTTTATTCACTATCCTAATAGTCCAACCCTATTCCCCCATCAACACAATCGCGAAGCAACTCCGCTTTAAATATAGACGTAAAAACAATGGATTACGAAATACCATCAGACCATCGCCCCATTATATGTACACTTAAAAGGTCAATGGCCTTGCAGGTTGACCTCAATTATTATGATTATAGTGCAACCAACTGGAACATTTATATGAATTTTTTAGACAATAAAATCACGTTATATTCCGATATATACAATACCAAGGCAGTAATTGATCAGGAAATCCAAAAATTTATAAATGTAGTTTTCGAAGCAAGGGATGTGTCTACACCTAAAATAACTCAACAAAATAATTACACATTACCAGAAAGTACTGTGAAATATATAAAACTAAGAAGAAGCTTTAAAAGAAAAAGCCAACGATCTTCAAATATAGCCGAGCAAACTTTTTATAATTAATGTACCAAGTTTCTAAGCAACATGATTGATAAAAGTATTAATTCGGAACGCAATAAGAAATGGTGTCAATTATTATCCAATTTAAAACCAGGTGATAAATCATTTTGGAAAATAAGCAGGAACTTGCGAGGAAAAGGAAAAAATCAAATCGCTCACTTCAAAGTTGGAAATACAAAAATAACATCTGATAAGGTCAAGGCTGAAGTCCTGGCAAATACATTTGTCCAAGCAAATAACCTCACTTCGAACTATAACCACTCGGCAGATACACTAATAAATACAACAGTAAATAATTTTAAGAAGGAAAATCCTAGTTCTGAATCAGCTATTTATACATCTCTTGAAGAAGTAATGAATATTGTCTCATCAATAAAACCCTCAAAATCCCCTGGTTTTGACAATGTTCCCAACCTGCTCTTAAAGAAACTACCACTCAAAGCTCTAAAATTACTGGTTATAATATTTAACAGCTGCATCAAACTCAACTATTTCCCAAACCATTTCAAAAATGCTAAGGTTATAGCCATACACAAACCTAGTAAGCCAAAAAAGAACCCAAACAGCTACAGACCTATTAGTCTACTAAGTAACTTAGGTAAAATATTTGAAAAAATACTACATTATCGTCTTAGTGAATTTGTAACGACCAATTCTATTGTTGCCAAAGAACAATTTGGATTTAAAAAGGGCATAGCACTACGCACCAAATAAACAGAATTAAAAATCAAATAATCACCAATAAAAACAATAAACGTTCAACGGGTGTAATATTGTTAGATATTGAAAAAGCGTTTGACACCGTTTGGCATAATGGCCTAGTATTTAAACTTCTTGATGCAAATATACCAAAATATTTGTGCAAACTTATTTCAGATTTCATTCACGGCAGAAACTTTAAAGTTGCGATTAATAATGAAACATCATCTCCAAAAACCATTACCACAGAGTTACCTCAAGGATCAGTCTTGTCGCCATTGCTTTACTCGATATATACATCCGATTTCAAAGTCCCGAAATAGATGATACTGCGTTAATTTCTTCAAACAAACTTACAAGTGCACTCCTGAAGAAAATGGAAAAGGGACTTGTAAGATGCAGTAAATATTTTCACAAATGGAAAATCAAAATTAATCCAAACAAGACCCAAGCAATAATTTTTCCATTCAACAAATCTCCCAAAAGACTGCCAAGACGTCATCTTCTTATTGGAAATAATACCATAAATGTACTTAACGATGTCAAATATCTCGGAGTTGTTTTGGACAAAAAGCTTACATTTAAACAATATATTATGGCTACTTGCCAAAAAGCTATAAATTCATTTAAAGCATTATGGTCACTACTAAATAACAGGTCATTTCTAAACCCCAAAAACAAAAATCTACTCTTCAAAAGTGTTATAAGGCCAATATTAACATACGCGTGTCTTATTTGGAGTGACGCTGCCAACTGCCGCCTAAAACGCTTACAAATTATACAAAACAAATGTCTTAAAATGATATATAAAAAGCCCTGGAGGTATCCTACAAATCTTCTTCATGAAGAAACAGGTTATGAAAAAATTATCGATTTCATAACAAGAATTAATAACAATTACTTTGCCAAAATTGAAAATTCCTCTTACCCACTGATAAGAGAATGTAGAGAATTAACGTAAAATTAAAAAGAAATCACCAAATTGAAAATTATGTGCTTATAGAGGTCTATTATTTCTAATAAACCTCCTATAAGCACATAAATATTTTCAGATAGTATTTGAATTTATTAAATCATATAAAGGTTTTTTCCTCCCATTTTCCTTTAAATATAATTAAAAAATAAAATAAAAACTATTTAATATCTTTAGATCCTATATATTATGTGTTGCAATATCTATATGTAAAGATAAGATCTCATATGTGAATATCAAATTTGTTAAAATATGTAAATAAAGAATTAATATATAATTGAAAATTATACAAAAGTTATAACTTCTGCAATAAATTTTGCTTGCAGTTTACATTTTTTTTTATAATAACTGATTCTACTTAATTTTTATACCCTATACCACTATGTGGTTTGGGTATAATGACTTTGAGCTGCTGTTTGTAACTACCAAAATATCTGATCTAGACCCATCCTTTATTATACCGATCGACTCAGAATCACTTTCTGAGTCTATTTAACGATGTCCGTCCGTCCGTCTGTGTGTCCATGTAAATCTTGTAATCAAACTGCAGGTCGCAAATATGAATATATTTTGATGAAATTTAGTACATAAGCTTTCATCTGCAATAGGATGAACGCTATTGAAATTGGTTAGAATCGGTCCATGTTCAGACCTAGCCCCCATACAAATGACCCCTATGAAATCGACATAAATTGCCATAAGATTCAAATTATCATATATATCTCAGTCAAATTGGGTTTGTATGCGTCTATTATATACATTAATCAGTAGTCCAAAAATAATACCTCTAGTCATAGGGTCCATATAGAGCTGCTTCCCGATCTTCACTTAAATCTATGAAAAAAAACAAAAATATTGCACAGATATTTCTCAAATTTGGTTTGTATATATTCTCTCAAAATATAAGTGACTTTACCAAATATGGTCAGGATCGGGTTATTTTTCGACCTAGTCCCCATATAAATATAGCACCCGATATAAACTTTTTCATATCTGCAGCCAAAAAAATTGAAAACAATAACTCTCAAATTTGGTTTATGCTTATTTTCTATATCCAATTAGTTGGACCGAAGCGATAGGGTCTCTGAACCATGGTATAGGGTATCGTATAGTCGGTCTAGACCGACTATAATTTTCTTACTTGTTTGTTTATAGTAATTGATTTTACTTATTTAAATTTATTTCGCAATAAATTTGTTTACAATAATTGATTTTGCTTACATTCTAGTTAATTTAGGTTACAATAATTTTTGCTTATGATTTACATTTTTTTATAATAATCTTAATGACAATTGATTTCATTTACTTTTATTTCGTTCATAACGTGTGCTTACACACATTTTATTAATTTGGTTTCACAATATTTATTGACCTATTTTAAAGGTAAGTGTAAAATGTGTATAAGCTTAAATACTTAGTGCGTCGACCTAATATATTAGGTGTGTTCACAGAGTATAATACCTTATATACAAATATACATATATATGGGAAAACAACAATAACATGCTTAAAAATATAAAAAGGTCAATAGTGATTTTGGTTGCTTTTGTTCTGACCAATGATAATTTGGGTCTTAATTCATTTAAAGTCGGACTCATAAGGGTCATTTGTATGGGGACTAAGTCTGAACGTTAATCGATTTTCACCAATTTCAATACAGTTCACACTATAGTCAAGTTTGTATACACAATTTCATCAAAATATGTTCATATTTAAGACTTGTAGTATGATTACAGACATCGCTAATCAACTTAGATCATGATTCTAAGTCGATCGGTATAATAAGAGGTTGGTCTTGGGTATGGTATAAATATTAATTTTCCAGCTTCTAAACTATATGTTAGATTGGAACAGTGATTGTAGGCTTTTAAAATATTCAATTTGGAGACACCCTGTTAAAGCAAAAGGTTAGTTATAGGGAGCTAAATATGATCACATCAAGATTGAAATGGCATACAGAGGACTTACGATTTTTTAAATTTATCTACTTTTTGCAATCTACATAAAAAGGTAAAAAAACATGCTTATACTATATTGTTATCGCTTATGGTTTAGAAGATATTCCATTCCAAAATTCAAAAATCGAATTCTCACAATAACTTTTTGGGTTTCTGCAACTAACAGTTTTTATACCCTATACCACTATGCGGTTTGGGTATAATGACTTTGTGCTGCTGTTTGTAACTTGCAAAAATATTTGACCTAGACCCATCCTTTGTTGTACCGATCGTCTCAGAATCACTTTCTGAGTCGATTTAGCGATGTCCGACCATCCGCCTGCGTGTCCATGTAAACCTTGTAATCAAACTACAGGTCGCAAATATGAATATATTTTAATGAAATTTGGTATATAAGCTTTTATCGGCCATAGGATGAACGCTATTGAAATTGGTGAAATTCGGTCCATATTCAGAGCAATGAGACAAATGGCCCCCATGAAATCGTTTTAAATTGCCATAATATCCAAATTGTCATATAGATCTCAGTCAAATTGGGTTTGTATGTGTTTATTACATCCATTTGTCAGTTGTCCAAAAACCCCAAACCCCATATGGAAATTCTTTGTCATGGCCCCCATATAAAGTTGCTTCTCGATTTTCACTTAAATCTATCAAAAACTAAAAATATTGCAGTTTTTCTCAAATTTGGTTTGTAAATATTTTTTGAAAATATAAGTGACTACCAAATATGGTCAGGATCGGTCCATTTTTCGACCTAGTTCCCATATAAATATAGCTTCCGATATGAACTTTTTCATATCTGCAGCCAAAAAAATTAATAACAATGCCACTCAATTTTCTATATCCACTTTGTTGGACCGAAGAGATAGAGTCTCTAAGCCATGGTATAGGGTATCTTACTTGTTTAAATTAATTTTTTTTTAAATAAAATTAAAAATTTTTTGAAAAAATATTCTGAAAGATTGGGCTTCAAGAATGGTTATTAACGAAATTTTGAATACTTTTGGATATGACTAAGAGTTGTCCAATAGGGATCATTTTTGGACTACTGATTAATGGATGTAATAAATGCATACAAACCCAATTTGACTAAGATTTATATGATAATTTGGATCTTATGGCAATTTATGTTGATTTCATAGGGGTCATTTGTATGGGGGCTAGGTCTGAACATGGACCGATTCTCACAAATTTCAATAGCGTTCATCCTATGGCCGATAAAAGCTTATATACAAACTTTCATCGAAATATATTCATATTTGCGACATGCAGTTTGATTACAAGCTTTACATGGACACACAGACGGACGGACGGACGGACATCGTTATATCGAATCAGATAGTGATTCTGATTCGATCGGTATAATAAAAGATGGGTCTAGGTCGAATATTTTTGGTAGTTACAAACAGCAGGACAAAGTCATTATACCCAAACCACATAGTGGTATAGGGTATAAAAAGTAGACAAAAGAAAAACAAGTAAGAAAATTATAGTCGGTCTAGACCGACTATACGATACCCTATACCATGCGTTTAGAAACCCTATCTCTTAGGCCCAACTAACTGGACATTGAAAATAAGCAAAAACCAAATTTGAGTGGGATTTTTATTAATTTTTTTGGCTGCAGATATGAAAAAGTTCATATCGGATGCTATATCTATAAAGGGACTAGGTCCAAAAATGGACCGATCCTGATCATGTTTGGTAAAGTCTCTTGTATTTTGCAAAAATATATACAAACAAAATTTGAGAAGAATCAGTGCAATATTTTTGTTTTTTAATAGATTTAAGTGAAGATCGGGAGGCACCTCTATATGGGGTCAAAGGGATCATTTTTGGACTACTCATTAGTGGATGTAATGAACGCATACAAACCCAATTTGAGTAAGATCTATATGACAATTTGGATCTTATGGAAATTTATGTCGATTTCATATGGGTAATTTGTATGGGGGCTAGGTCTGAACATGGACCGATTCTCACCAATTTCAATAGCGTTCATCCCATGGCCGATAAAAGCTTATATACCAAATTTCATCAAAATATATTCATATTTGCGACCTGCAGTTTGATTACAAGCTTTACATGGACACACAGACGGACGGACGGACGGACGGACGGACATTGTTAAATCAACTCAGAAAGTGATTCTGATTCGATCGGTATAATTAAAGATGGGTCTAGGTCAAATATTTTTGGTTGTTACAAACAGCAGCACAAAGTCATTATACCCAAACCACATAGTGGTATAGGGTACAAAAAAGCATTTGTGATGCAATCTATTAAACTTCTGTACCAGAGTACAGAGTACGATAAAAATAAAAGATGGTATAAAAGAAATAAGAAAAAACCCCAATAACAATTTAAAAGTTTCATTAAATAACAACATTGTTCTGACATTACCAAATAACATCGATGTGGATCCTAAAAAAAATGCCAATTACAACATCAATGCCTGAAATATTAATATGAATAATATTGCTAGTACATCAACAATGTAAGTCATAACAGATTTATTGCTTTAGACGACAACAATGATGAAGATAATGATGATGAAGAAATAACAAATACTGAAGTACCTTAACTTCCACCAAGTTATATATTAAGGAAGATAAAAAATTTCAAATGAATTTCCTTGTATTACAACCAAAGCGGGATGATTAGCAACCTTGAACCGAGAGCTAGGAAAATATTATTTATAAAGGAAAAAAAATAAGATGGTTGTTTTTTTTTCATAAAATTTGAAGTAAACATATACTTTCATTTATTACTTTTTGGAAATTACAAAATAATTTTTCTTATAAAATGTATCGCGAAACTAGGGCCAAGCTTCAGCGCCACCAAAAGAACGAACTGAAATTTGCTACGAATTAACAACGAATGCCAAAATACGGCAAAATACTTTATATATAAATAAAATAAAATATATAAATAAAATAAAATATTTTATTTTTTTTTTTTTTTTTTTATTAATTCATTCTTTATTTACAATCTATCCAAGGATAATAAGCAAATTTGATTAAATAGATCATCACAGAGGTTATGTAACTCCAATGAGATACATAACATAAAACAAAATATATAAGATGATTTTTAGAATATTAAGTGATAATTTATTTTCGGAACGGGAGATCTAAGATATGGCTGCGCTTTAGTCTTTTAATTCGTTGGTGTCGTCTAATAATGTAATAGCCACAGGGTTATCGTGATTACTTAGTCTTTGCAGATATCTCTCGCTTACGGATCTAATTTCCTCTCGAACAGATGATACAGAAAGATCTCTTTTGATAACACTATTCCTAACATACCATGGTGCATCTAGGATTTGCTCAGTGTTTTGGCTTGGTATCTCTCAAGAATATCAGTATTGCTAGCGGTACCCCATAATTGAATTCCATATGTCCAGATTGGTTTAAAGATAACTTTATAAATTCGTAATTTATTATTTAAACTTAACTGAGAATTTGAACTTAAGAGCCAGTAAAGTTTTTTCGTTTTGATTTTAAGTTGTTGTTGTTTGCTTTTAATATGATCTCTCCAGGTAAGTCGTCTATCAAGAATCATTCCCAAATATTTTACATTTTCTCTTTTTGGGATTAAGTTACCATTTATGGTAACATTGGGACATTCACCACGTCTGAGTGCAAATGTTGTATGGTTGGATTTATGAGAATTTACTTTCACGTTCCATTTTTGTAGCCAATGGTCAAGTTCATTAAGCTCGTTTTGTACAAGTGAAGATGCTTCATCGGGAGAATCGCTTACGGCAATTATTGCTGTATCGTCTGCGTATGTTGCGACCAATACGTTATCAAGTGTAGGAATATCTGCTGTATAAATTGTATATAAAATTGGACCCAATACGCTTCTCTGCGGTATACCAGCTTTAATTTTATAAAGTTCTGATCTTTCATCGTTGACTTTTACGTAGAAGTGTCTATTGGATAAATAGCTTTTAAAAAATTGATAATGGAGTGCAGGTAAGAAGTGTTTTATTTTATAGAGTAACCCTGGATGCCATACTCTATCAAATGCTTGTTCAATATCAAGAAAAATCGCAGAGCAGTATTTTTTTTCTCAAGAGCATCTCTTGTAACATTTACAATTCGGTGTATCTGTTCAGGAGTACCGTGTTTGTGTCGAAATCCAAACTGATGTTCAGGAATTATATTTCTTTCATTTAAAATTGATGATAATCTTTTATAAAACATTTTTTCAAATATCTTAGAAAAAGTTGTAAGCAAACTTATTGGTCTAAATGAAGATGCTAAGTTGTTAGGTTTATTAGGTTTTTGTATCATTATGATTTCCGCACATTTCCATTAATTTGGAAAGTGGTTAAGTCGTAATATTGAATTATAAACTACAGTTAGAAAAATAATACATTTACGAGTTAAGTGATTGGCAACATTTGCATCAATTAGGTCGTATCCGGGACATTTCTTTTTATTTAACATTGTTATTTCATTTTTAACTTCATTTGGAGTAAAATGTTTTATTGGAAAGTCCGTTTGTAACGGGCAAGATAAATAGTCCAATATTTCTTCTTGTTGCCTTGTTGTGTTGTAACAAAATGGCGTAAATATATTTTATAAATGAAGAGCAAATGTCTCTGAAGCTTCCTTATCTGTTTTACACCACAAACCATCGGATTTTCTAAGAAGAATACTCTTTTTTGCTGGCCTTTTAATATATTTGGTAGCTTTCCATAGCAGGTGCTCATCATATTTTGAGTTGTTTATTTCTTCAAGAAATTCTGATGTTTTTGCATTCTTGTGTTAAAATAGTAAATGCTTGAGATCTTTAACTGTTTTATTAAATAAACGTTTATCATTTACGTTTCTACTTATTTGCCATCTTTTGCGAAGCCTTCTTTTTTCGAAGGATATTCCGAGATTTACTTGTTGCTGTGATGTTTCTTGCATTGGAGTTGAAACTTGCGCTGCTTTGTGTATTTCGTTTGTAAAATTTTCAACTGCTTCGTCTAGCTCCGTTTCTGTTTTGAGACTTATTCTAGGATTAAGATTGTCATCTAAGTATTGTTGAAATGCCGAAATATTAGTGTTTGATTTTAATACTTGATACTTAGGAGGTTTCATGGCAACAGTGGCATTAAAGCTTACTAAAACAGGTGTGTGATCTGAGCTTAAGTCAATAACACTTTTTATATCTAATTTGTGGCTAGCTATGCCAGCGTAAACTATAAAATCCAGAAGATCTGGAATTTTACGTGGGTCACTTGGCCAATACGTTGGCGTTCCAGTTGATAATGATGAATAGTTTTTCTTTCTTAAACATTTAAAAAGTTCTATTCCTTTAGGGTTTGTCAATCGTGAACCCCACCATGGGTGTTTGGCATTATAGTCACCATCGACGATAAATCGCCTACCAAGTGATTCAAAAAATTCCTCATACTTATCACATTTAATGTTATGTCGAGGTGGAAAGTATACTGACGATACGACTAAATCACCATCATCACATTTCAGCTTAATACTTGTTGCCTGAAGGTATGTTTGCTGAAATCCGTTTAATATTTCATATTTTATTGTTGATTTTACTAAAATTCCTGAACCTGCATGTGCCTTATTATCAGGATGGTTGGTATTTTGAAAGTCATAACCGTTTATTTTAAAGCAACTTCTATTAGTACAATGAGTCTCGGAGACTAAAAGCAAATCAATGTAGTTTGATTTGAGAAAAATTTCTATTTCTCTTGTACGATTGGATATGGCATTAGCATTCCATATTGCTAAACGTATATTTAAACGCATAACTTTGTTATAATAATTTGCATCATATTTAAAAGCTTATTAGTTAATTCATTTTGTGTTTGGAAAAATATTTCCAAAGTTTTCAAAATGTTTTGTTGACCGTTATTACTTTTAACAGTTTGAGCATAGCTGTACGGATTTTCTTCGAAATAATTGGCAGAGGCGTTGTTATTATTATTATTAAAAGTTGGAGAACTAGCAGGTCTAAATTGATTGTTTGTTTCAGGTGTACTTCTATTTTGTCTACGATAAGCGTTCTTTTTTCTCAATATATCTCTATAAACTCCACATCCTTTATAGTTTGCTGTGTGACTTTGAAGGCAATTGACACATTGTGGAGGAGTATTTTCTGGTTTAGGGCAATTATCAGTTCGATGATTTAATCCACACTTTACACAGATAAACATTTTTCTACAATATGTTTTTGAATGCCCAAACTCCTGGCATCTATAACATTGAACAATTTCATTTATTTTCATAGGTGGTTCGACTTTTACAACAGCATTGAGAAGATATCTAACTTCATAGATCTTCTTGTTGTTTTGATTTGGCTCTAAGTCAAGGTAAAACATAGACATTGGTTGTTTGGTAATTCTACTTTTAATATTTGTTACGTTTCGTACTTGGTGGCCTAGGCTTTGAATTTCTTCTTTAATATCTGTAACTGTTTTAGAAAAATGTAGATTTTTAACAACTACTCTGTAGGCTCGCTCTTGTTTGAGTTGATAGGTGTGAAACAAAATTTTTTTATCATCAAGATATTTGACTATCACTCTATATGAATTTATAGTTTTAGTCATCACACTTACCTGACCATCTCTCATAGACTTATATGAAAAATCATGCGAATTTATTAATTTATTAAAGTTATTTATCATCACTTTTATATTAGACACATTTGGCAGCATTATAGGTGGTGGTTTTGCTTCAGAATTTTTATTATTAACGTTATCATCATCATCATTATTAGTGTTGGTATCATCATTACCATTAGAGTTATCCATATCATCATCATTATATACATCAAGTGCAGCAAACTGGTTGTTGCTAGTACTTGGTAAATTACTATTGTTGTTGGAATTAAAGTTTTTTAGTATTTTGTTTTTGTGTTTAAAAATTTCTGGTGATTTTGTCAATCGCCGTTTTGTTGTTTTGTTATCAGAAACTGTATGCCAGACAGCATCGTCTTCTTCACTTTGATCGCTGCAACTAGTCATTCTGCTGTGACAGCAGAGGATTAGTAAAGCAGAGTACTAATCCCTTTGTTTTTACTTTTACACACTAGTATGTTAGAGTATTTTTTTTTAACAATTGTTATTGTTTTAGATTTTAAAATTTTCTGTTTTAGAAGTTGATCACAATATACGTCTGCACTTTGTCACGGTTATTTTTTTGAAAACTGTGGCAACCCCAAAGCTTTGAAATATTGTAAAATTAGTTGTTAGGACATCATTCAGAAGGCAATAACATATGTTGTGTAAGAGATATTTAAAAAATTGTTTTTGCGTAAAAATAGTGAGAGTTTTGGGGTTCTGATATTTTATAAAATAAAATATATAAAATTTAAAAAAATATTTCTGAAATATGCGTTCGATTCCAAACATACTCACCAAAGTTTATCAAAATCGGAGACCATTGAAGTAAAATGGAAATGTTCATATACAATTAGTGCAATAAAATAAAATGTTTTATTGATGCTATTAATAGGTTTATTTATGTATGACATAATTATTAATGCTTTAAATTAAATTACTTTTGCCATAACTCGGATATTTTTTCCGATAATCACTGACAACTTGAATTAAATATTGCTTCTCCTCTTCGTTCCTGCACAAAATTTTATTGTAGTCCTCCATCATTTTCACACCTCTCTCGGCGGTGTTGTTTACAACGTGAATTTTGTCGACAATTTTCAATGCTTGCTGATAATCTTCACGCTCTGGCCACGTTTCCGGCGGATATCGTAAAAACTCATGCGGCAAGTTGAAGCGTTGGAAAAAGTTTTTAGTTTTTGAGGTTACGAAAGCGCTCAAGTTATTCGACAAAAATTGTTAATTTACATCTGCAAATTTAACCACAATTTTTTTCTTACTATGGATAGGGCCTTCAACATCTTCAGAGCCATCAGGTGTACCACAATCATCATCTTCTTCTCCAGTGTCTTCATCAGCATGTTTTTGTAGTTGGACTTCCCTTTCTTTTATTTCAAGGCTTTCTTCTCCATCCTCTATGTACATAAAAGCCAACATTTTTCGTTTTATGTCACACGAAACATCTGAATAAAAGAAGGCTAGAGCTATAGCCTCCTCCGCTAGATACCACAAATGTCTGATAAACATTTTTACCATTATTTTCGACAATGTCTCATCTGAGTCTGCATATGAGTAAAGAACTTCAAAAAGTTCATGTCCTGATTCGGCGCTTTGACAGCTGCAGCACGGTTATACCAGACTTTTACGTACAAACGAACAATAAATATACAGACATCTCGAATTCCATCCAATTGTGACTTTGACAGGGAGCAAAAGTTGTATTCATAGAACTGGCTTGCCAGGGACATGATACAATGGCCTATAACCTACCTCCAAGTGGTGCTCCTGGGCAACGCTAGGCAAAGCCAGTTAATTCTGGTGATTATTCCTAGCGGCTAAAGGTTAAGGAAGAGAAATGTCTGCCAGTGCAATCCCTTCATGGGGGATAACTGGTAGCTACTGAATTGGCTACTTAGTAGCGAAGCCTTACCAAAAGGCGCTAAATTTGGTACTGCGGGGAGATCGAATTGCCCAAAAAGAGGACTCTTCGACTTCTTGTGGATACCAAGCGAGCCATGACACTGTAATCTGATAGCCGACTGGTGGATCGTGAAAAATCCAACCAGATGAAAAGGTTGTCACAACCCTTTAATATATGTGAATCCAAGTTGAATTGACGGAATTGATGGATCACATTACGAACGTGGCACTAGAGGCTTTCGAATCTGATGTGCAGAGGAGATCGCTGTGTGTGACTAGTAGGGGTGGTTGTGAGTGGAAGAGCTGGTATATGCGTTGGTTGGAAATGCTGGTATATACGTTGGATTGGGTGGCATGAGTGGAAGATGAGTCGCAAGATGAATCGGATGCGAGAATGTCGGATGTAGCATGAGTAGATTTGACGCTACAAGAGTGCGTAGAAATGGGTCAGAAAACAGTGTCATGGTAAGCAAGGTCAAAGCAGAAGTCTTTGACGAATCTTTTACGATCTCATTGGGAACGGCCCCTCGGGGAGTTTCGCAGTGGTTGTGGTGCCCGTATCGCGGGCAGATCGCAGATCGATGTGGAGGTGCATCCACCCAGGTGTTGCTAGCTCTAAAGCAAAAGAGTTTTAGATAGGCTCGACACAATAACAAAGTGTGAAGTGATGCCATGAACATCACTCCAGCTTGTAACCGTCTTATGGCGGGGCGAAGGCAAGACGCATAGTATCTCTCCATGTGCTAAGACCACCGTGTGGTTAAGTCGTCAAGACAGGTATACACGTAAAAAAAAAAAACTCAAGAGTGAAAGTACGAGTACGAGTATATTTTTTTGTTTCAATGGTGCGTGGTAAAGAAGAAGAAGAAAGCATATTTTTCAAAAATTCATAACTACACTGTATTCTTAATCGGACCGGTTTCTGGCATTTCAGCGATTTATTGAACATTGTCATAATTGTTATGTTATAATTGAATAGATTGTTTCTATATGAAATTTTTCTACTTAGGGCGGCCGTGAGGTTTGAACCGTGAACCTTCACATACACTCGTACTTGCATTTTTTGGTCAGCGCTTTAACACACCTAAAGTCAGGCCTACGAGCAGTGTGGTTAGAATCAGTTTTCGTACCATACAGCTTTTACTTCGTATTAATTTCAGAAGATACAACTCTGTCCAAACAAACAATTTGGAGTGGAAATTAAACTCAGCAGGCAATTCAAGTGGGTTGTTAGCATCACGTAGCTTTCTTCTTGCCATGCTTTGCTCCGTCTTGTCCTGCTGCTGCTCTTCTGCTTCAGCTACCATCAGAAACGCTACACTAAACATTTTTTGTATTTATTTTAATTAAAGATTTAAGAAAAAGTTTTACTATTAATTTCCACAAAAATTTTTAAATTTGTAAACAAA
This sequence comes from Cordilura impudica, assembly GCA_963682025.1. NCBI lineage: Eukaryota > Metazoa > Arthropoda > Insecta > Diptera > Scathophagidae > Cordilura > Cordilura impudica. The sequence goes on along the minus strand of OY821517.1, from coordinate 202,519,497 downwards.
ACAAAACAACTGAAGCAAAACAGCTGTCTTCGAATAATCGAAATTCTATCTCCCATATTATTCATCTCCCCGCCTGTTTAGAATAGGAGGATTTATTCTCGGGAAAAATGAATTCCCCGGGAACTCATTTCCCTGGGAATATTTAGAATTGGGCTGAATATAAGATTATACTAGAAGCTATTTAAAACTAATATTAACAACAAAAAAATAAAATAACATAAATAAAAATAATTAACATTTTGTTTAAAAAAAAAAACTAGCAATTTTCCAATCAAAATAATTTTTTTTTCTATCACAATAACCAATCTTATGCCTTTTTCTTTTCTGACAAAAAATGTTGCACTTTCTTTGCACCTTTTTCAAAAAGTGCATTTTTTATATATTATGAATTTAAAGCAACCTTATCTTATACATCAATCGAAAGATCTCAAAGTCAAACCCTCGTAAATCGAAAAAATTTGCAGCCCTTGACTTCTTCCAGGTCATAGTGTGAGAATATTTCCCCATTGTTCTCCTTTTTTTGAATATTTTCACCCTATGACATCAAAGAGGATAACAATCAAAATTTTTTGCATTTTATACACACAGCTCATTGAGGCACAGCTTAGTGAGACGTCTAACGTCAAACACGAAAATTTGTTAAATATATAAAATATTGTATAAAAATTTAATATAAAAAAATACGAATTATAACGTTTAACCAAAGTCCGGTGTTACTCATTTTTTTCTGTTAACGACTCCTGGGTTCCCCGCTGAGCCTACCACGGCTAAAGGTGTTAAACACGTCGTTACAGTGGCGCCCGAGCAGGGACTTTCCGAAATTTGCAGAACGTGAAAATAATTACTGAGACGTTTAAAAAAAGAAACAAAAAAATTTTTTTCATGAAACAAGAAGACTACCAACAAAAAAAAAAGTGACCTAAAACTGACGCGTTAAGTTAAAAAAACGGGAAAATTTTCACACAAGATCGAGAAAGTATAAAATCGAGGGGGAAAAAACTGACGCTAAAAAAGTTAATTATAATAAAACTAATTTCGCAAATTGAAAAAAAAGCAGAAAAGTGACTCCAAAATAATGAAATACAAATAAATATAATTACCAAAATCAAACAGAAATAACCGAAATATAACCTTCATATGGTGTACGGGTGTGAGTCGGTTAAAAACAAAATTATACCAGTTTGAACAATTAACCTTTAACTGTGGAGGTGGTGGCAAATTTTATCCCCTTTTTAAAATTTGTATACAAAAAAAAGGGTTGGGTAATAAAGTGCCTGCTATGTTGAAATTAATATAACAAAAATTAATTTTTTTATACCCTCCACCCCAGTGTTCAGAGGGTATATATAAGTTTGTCATTCCGTTTGTAATAATTAGAAAAAAAATTCTGGACCCCAAAAAATATATATATTTGTGATCCTTATAGCAAGCGCAGTTGATATAGCGATGTCCGTCTGTGGAAATCACGATGACAACTTCAATCGGGCAGCTAGGGTGCTCGTTGGCATAAAAACTGATTCACTAACATTCTGAGAAGTTTGCTATTTCAAATCGCCCAAATCGGTTGATTAAGGCCCGAGATTTGAATGAAGAACTAAAAAAAGTCTGGAAAAAATATGATTTTCTATGTTGTTCTTGTCACGATCACGCCCTCAATAGGACAGCTAGGGTGATTATTTTTAGTTAGAATGATTCACCAAGATCATGGGAAGATTTCTGTTTCAAAAATCATAAAAATTGGTGGAACAGGTCCAGGGAAATCTCTGAAAAAGTAAAAAAAAAAATGAAAAATATGATGTTTCTATATTGCTCTTGTTGTTATTCTAAATGTTGTATTGTTGTCATACATAGCTGGACTTGTTGTTTTTGTGGTCGTTGTGGTAATAATATAATAAAAACTAACCCTTTGTACATTTTTTTTTTTATCAACTGGTAGAAAAATTTAAAAGTTTCCATTGTTTTGACATGAGTAAAAAAATTTGCTAGAGCATTTTTTCATCGCCACGAGCCTGCTTGCAAAGTTTCAGATCAATTGGGTCACGGGAAAGGTGTTAAAAATCGATCCAAAATTTTGTCGCCAAGCAGTGAATAATATAAAGGGAGTAAAAATTCACCAACATCTAAAGAAAATAATGCTAAATATACAAAAAAAAAAAAAAATAAATTATGTATTAATTTATTTAAAGAAAAACAAAACAATAACTTTTGATGTTGTATTTTTTGTGTGTAATATTTACATATACATACATATATATCGTCGTTCGTAAATTATTAAGTTCTATATGTTTTTTTTTTTTTTTTGGTTAATCCCTGTTTAAGTTCTAATAGTTCTTACTCTTAAAGGCGTTTTCAAAGAGGAATTTTTTTTAAACAGAAAAAACCACAAACTATAGTACTTTCCTTGGTAGGAAGATCGCAACAATTTTATCGGTTCAGTTTTTTTTAATTAGCAACTAAACTTTAGCAACTAAACTTTAACAAAAAACATATAGATCACAATAATTTACGAACGACGATATATTAAATAAAAAATATATATAATTTATATAATAAATATTAATATTCTGGGATTTTTATAACACGGTGTCTTGACTAGTTGTAATTCATGGCAATGTTCATGTTCAAGTCAGAGAAATATAATAACGTCAAAACACGAAGTGGGCAAATTATGTCTAGACATTTCATTTCCAAACTGTCTTTGAACTGTAAACACTTAAATTTGTGTCCAATTTCCTCCCACGCTTTTCTTTTTAAATCCGTTTTTTTATAGTTTTCACTTTTGTAGTTCCATACTCATATTCGCGATACATATTAATGAAATTATTAATTTGGCTTTTATTTGATTTAAGTTTCGCCATCTTAAAATAAACGTCAAAATCGAATGAAACTTCAAATTAATGGCAGGGTTTAATGCAGAATTTCTGTCTTTTAAACATTAGCGGTCTCCATTGACTTGTTCATTGCCATGAATTATAGCTAGTCGATACACCATGTAATCACCATGTAAGTTTTGCAAATTAACTTTGTTTTGCCGCCATTTTGGTAAACATTAGTGTTTAAGCACAAATTTGCTTATTTATTTAGTTTGCCCCTTTGCAAACCCTAACCCTCTTTAAGGGTTAATTACAAGTTGGAATCTAAGTTTTACTCCTTTTTGTAAACATCTTTGTAGGGAGTATTTACATAGATTCTAACGAGTAAGCCGTTAACGGTATCAAAAAACATTGCTTGTTGCCTCTTTCTATCTTAGTTAGATAAAGCTTTTTTTTTAATCTTCGTTTGAATGCCAATACGAATACATTGTCCACACGGATCTTCATATACACATACAGTCCATTTAATTTTAAAGGTAATTTATTTTAAATAAAATATTGAGAATTTTCTCATTTTTAATAAATCAATAAAAATCTTGTTTTTTCTTTATTCCCAAAATCTTCTGCATTTACGGCAAACATTTGGTCCTTCGAACCGGATTTTATATTTGAATATTTTACAAGCTGTGTTTGCTTACAACTTACACTAGCTTCATATCGACCTGCATACGTACCGTGTTGTTGTTGTTTTTTTTTTTTTTCATTTACAACATATTGTCACTACAGTCCGGTATAGTCGCGACATATTTAGCTTGTGTTTTTTTTATTGAGATTTATTTTTTGTATTCTCAATTGGCATTTTTTAATAAAATTAATTTATAAATTCAAAATTTTAGCGCATTTATCGTGTTTTTTTTCGGAAATTTTCGTTTTTATTAATTTTTTTTGAATAAAATTTTGACAAAATGCCTGAAACAGCCCTTGATGTTTTTATTAGAGATTCTGATGCTCTTATAAAATACGAAGCTAAATTTAACGACATTTGTGAGAAACTTCATTCGAGTTTTAATTTAGAAATACGCGGTAAGGAAATTAACTTGTTATGGGAACAAGCTAAATCTTCATACCGTACTTGTCTTAGTTATCTCGAAAATTCTGAAGACGCAGAACCCGAAGATGTTGACGCTGCTGAGTCAAAATATGAGGCAACATTAAACGCGTACGTTAATTGTTTAGCAATGATCAACGAGAAATTGCACAATTTCGAAACCAAGGCTAAATCGAAGGACCAGTCTTCGCCTGTAGACTTGAATTCTTCAGATAACTTCTGCCATAATTTGACTCTGCCGCCGTGCGATACAGACGTTTTCGAGGGTGACTATCTTTCTTGGCCCACTTTTAGGGATGTTTTTACCGCGGTATACATAAATAATTCTCGCTTTAGCAATATTGAGCGTTTGTGCCATTTGGTTCGAAAAACGAGTGGTGAGGCGCGTGAAGTTGTTTCAAAATGTCCACTTACTAATGCGGGTTTTGATATAGCTTGGCGAAATTTGAGAGAAGCATACGATAATCCTCGTATGTTGGTTAACAACCAACTCAAAACGCTTTTCAGTCTTCCTTTTTATGATAAGGAGACTAGTGCGAATTTAAAAGCTTTACAACGCGGTATAAACGGTTGCCTTACAGCCATGTCTACTTATGACATTTCTACTCAAAGCTGGGATCCAATATTAGTTTTTATGTGCATTCAGCGGTTACCTGTAAATACTGTTAATATTTGGGAACAGAGTGTAAAAGACAAATCGGCCTTGTCTCTCTGGAAAGATTTGGACTACTTTCTGACGGAAAGAACCCAAACTTTAGATTGTTTTCGTGATTTAAGAAGTTCAGAACCTGCCAAAAAGGCTTCTGAACATAAAATAAAAGCGCATCATTCTAATGCTGCTTCTTCTTCTTCAAATGCCTCTTGCATTTTATGCAAAAATCAAGCCCACTTCTTACGATCTTGTCATCGTTTTAAAAGTTTATCGATTGCGGACAGATATTCTACCATTAAAAAGTTTCATTCTTGTGTCAATTGCCTTCCAAGGACACATTAAGCTAAAAATTGTAATAGCAGTTATAATTGTTCCATCTGCAATAAGCGTCATCATACGATGCTGCATCGGGAGTTGCCGAAATCTGATAGTTTAGTTAGGGAAACTCATAATTCTAATTCGGGTGCGAGTCCGGTTGTAGCCTCTCGACTTACCAACTCCATACCCATGAACTCTTTCCCCTCTTCGTCAAATAGCAACAATGCCACAGCTCCTTTAAATTGGCAGGTATTTCATACCTCACAAGATAGGACTGTGCTTTTGGGGACAGCAATGGTGAATATTATTCACCAGGGTACGAAGTATCCAGCTCGGGCCCTTATTGACCTGGCTTCTGAAGCTTCGTTCATTTGCGAACGATTGCAAAATCGCTTGAAACTTTCGACGCATTCTACGAACGCTCAAATTTCAGGTGTTAATCAAGCTGTCTCTGCTACCTCTAGAAAACTTTGTTCTCTTCAAATTGGCTCTCCTATTGATTCATCCATTGTAGTGGAAACTAATGCTCTTGTTTTATTTAAAATATCGGGCAATTTGCCTTCATTTGTACTTCCTTCTCATCTTAGGAACAATTTGCCTAACCTTCGGTTAGCAGATAAAAACTTTTTCGATAGCAGACCTGTCGATCTTTTGCTTGGCGCTGATCTTTACCCTAAAATACTTTTAGGTGAAATTCGTCGAGATATTCTGGGTTCCTTATTAGCTCAAAATACTATTTTCGGTTGGATTATTACTGGTCCAATTTGTCATTCCCAAGTTCAAGTCTATTCAACTAAAGTTGATTTTTCTGAAGAAGATTGCCCGAATAGAAATCTTCTCAGATTATGGGAACTTGAGGAAAATCCGAAAAGGAAAATTTTTTCAACTTTCGATAAAATTTGTGAAGAAAATTATAGGAAGACTACACCTCAAGCTTCTGATGGTCGATACATTGTGACCCTTCCATTCAAACCTGAATTTCCTCAACACTTAAATCTAGGTTTATCTCGACCAAGTGTTCTCAAACAATATCATCGCACAGAATCCTCTCTTTTACGAAGACCTGAGATTAAGAAATTGTATGATAGCGTCGTTAGTGAATATTTGGACCTAGACCATATGAAACTTGTTTCTTCTCCTTCATCGGCAACAACTTTTGCTTGTTACTTGACACATCATCCAGTCGTTAAACCTGAACGAAAGACCACAAAGTTAAGAGTCGTTTTCAATGCCTCTAATAAAACTTCGAACGGGGGTAGTCTTAACGATTGTCTCTATGTTGGGCCTGCTTTACAGTCTGACTTAGTCCTATTAATTTTAAGGTGGCGACTTTTTAAATTTGTTTTTAATTGTGACATTACACAAATGTACCGACAAATTAGAGTTGATGCAGCTCATACTCCATTTCAACGTATCTTATTTCGAGATTCTCCGACGGAGGACGTTAAGGACTATGAGTTGCAAACAGTGACTTTTGGCGTTAACTGCGCTCCTTATCTTGCCATTCGGACATTGTTACAATTAGCAGACGATTCTGAAGCTGAGTACCCTTTAGCATCACACATTTTACGGAAGTGTATGTACGTTGACGACGTTTTGACAGGGACTCACGACATTTCAACTGCTTTGATCGCTCGTGATCAACTTATTGCAGCTTTGTCTTCTGCTAAATTTGAACTACGAAAATGGACATCTAACGAACGAACAATTTTGGACAGATTTCCTTCTGAACATTTAGTTGATGCTAAGGTTTTGACCTTTGTGGAATCAAGTAGCTCTAAACTTTGGGTATTCAATGGAACGCTCAACTGGACTCTTTTTACTTTAGTGTAAATCCTATTGCACATAAATCGAGTCACACTAAAAGAGAAGTTTTATCTACGATTGCAAAGTTGTTTGACCCTGTGGGTTGGCTAGGTCCAGTTGTTGTAGTCGCGAAAAAGATTATGCAGAAGGTCTGGTTAGATAACATTATTTGGGATGATTCTCTACCACTTTCAACGGAAAACGAGTGGCAAAAGTTCGTTACTTCATATCATGAAGTCAACAATATACGAATTCCACGCTAGGAACTTCACGTCTTTTCTGATGCCTCGGAAAAGGCATACGAGGGGGTAATTTATATCCGCATCGAAACCCCCAAAGGCGATATATATACCCACTTATTATCTTGCAAAACTAAAGTGGCACCTATAAAATCAATTTCGATTCCGCGACTTGAACTTTGCGGAGCAGTTTTGGCTTCAGAACTTTTGAAGACAATACTGAGCGAAATCGATATACGACTTAACCAAGTTTATTGTTGGACTGACTCTACGATCGTCCTTGCTTGGTTAAAAAAGGATGCTTGTTCTTGGACCACATTTGTTGCAAACAGGGAGTGCAGAATTCAGGAAAATGTCGGTCAGCATAATTGGTATCACGTAAGATCTGAGGATAATCCTGCCGATTTGGGCAGTCGTGGCATTTCTCCCTCGGAGCTGGCAGATAATGACCTATGGTGGCATGGGCCAAAATGGCTACGCCAAGAAAAAACGCAATGGAATATCTCTGATATTTCTCGTCTTGACACTGATATTGAGTGCCATAAAGTTAAAACTTATGCTTCGTTCTTTACGAACACGCAAGGAGATGACGGTTTTATCGACATTCTTGGTAATTATTCGCGTCTTGATAAAGCGCTGCGCGTCATTTCTTATATTTTGCGATTTTTCTATAATTGTCATCCTTCCCATAAATCAAACCGTAATTTGTATGAAGACACTATTCTTTATAGTATCGAGATGAAAAGACTAATTTACATTTAGCCATGATTTCTCAAAAGTGTCATTTTGCAGATGAATATAAATGTCTTTTGGAGAGGAAACCTTTAAATGCGAAAAGTTTTTTGATTCCTTTGAATCCATTTCTGGACAAAGATGGTGTGATGAGACTAAATGGTCGTTTAGTTAAATCCCCATCTCTTATAGTGAACAGCATCCAATTATTTTACCTTATTCGAGTAGATTTACGCTACTTTTAACGGAGTTTGTTCATTTGATTTCCATTCACGGTGGAAATCAGCTCATGTTGCGAATACTTCGTATTGAATATTGGGTCCCTCGCTTAAAATCTAAAATTCGTGGAGTCATCGGTCGCTGCAAACGTTGTATTCTTGAAAGAAAACGTTCTTGTAGTCAAATTATGGCCGCTCTACCGCCTGAGAGGACTTTAATTGATAGACCATTTACTACAACTGGTGTTGATTTCGCAGGTCCTTTCGATATTAAAAGTTTCACTGGTAGGGCTTGTAAGATAACAAAAGGTTATGTTTGTGTTTTTGTATGCTTTTCTACAAAAGCTATACATCTGGAGGCCACTTCTGATTTGTCTACGGCTACCTTCTTAGCAGCATTTCAGAGATTTATCTCACGCCGAGGTTGTCCAATCACAATATTTTCGGATAACGGTACAAACTTTGTAGGCGCGTCTCGTGAATTGGAGAAATACTTTAAAACTTTTCTTAAAGATAGTCAGACCACTACGTGTTCTACGTATACAATTCAGGGTCTCACTTGACGTTTTATCCCCGCAGGTGCTCCTCATATGGGTGGCCTATGGGAAGCCGGTGTAAAGAGCTTCAAACTTCATTTTCGAAAAGAAGCTCAATCTTTTAAATTTACATTTGAGGAATTCGCGACTCTGCTTGCGAGAATAGAAGCGTGCCTTAATTCGCGCCCTATTTGTCCTATGACAGAAAACCCTCAAGACCCGGTTGCTCTAACTCCTGGTTATTTTTTAATTGGCTCTCCAATTCTTGCTCCCCCTGAGCCTGAAATAAGTGAAATGCCTATAAGTTTAGTTAATCGATTTAGAAGATTGAAAGCTATTTCTCAACATTTTTGTCGACGGTGGAAAGAGGAATACTTAATTAATTTACACAAAAGATACAAATGGCAAAATCCGGTACGTGAAATTCAAGTTAATGATTTAGTTGTTATACGGCACGAACAATTACCTCCAACTTCGTGGAGATTAGGCCGCGTCGTTAAAACCTACCCGGGTTGTGACGGTCACGTGAGGGTCGTTGATATACGCACTGTGAATGGGGTTGTACGACGACATATCGCAAAACTGGTCATTTGACTAATCTAATCAATTAAATCTTACTTTATTATTTTCTCTAATATTTGTTGTTTCCTAGCACTATGGACGCATTACCCACCTTCTTTGATGATGCTCTCTTAGATGACTACGAGGAAGCAATGGAAATTGTGGAACCGGTTTCTGCCGCAACCCCGTTGGCTGCACCCGTTGCTGATAAGGAGGATACACCGGCTCCCGTTGGTGTACCGCCTCCGTCTGCTGATACTCCAGCATCAGTCATGCCGTCGACTTCCGAACCTTTATCGGAAGCCAAAGGAACCTCGAGCTCGAATGGTAATCCCGAAATCGCAAATCGCCATTGTAGGGTATGTAGTGGTAAACATCCATTAAGGGCGTGCAATAAATTTTTAAAATCGAGCCATGAGCGGAAGCTGCGAATGGTGATCCTTCACAGCTATCGTTCGCGCTGCTTAGCGCATTCGCACTCTGCAAAAGATTGCAAAAGCACATTTAAATGCAGTCAATGTGAAGGCGATCATAACACCCTTTTACATTCCGATCGTTCTATGTCTGGTTCGAAAAAGAAACCATTATCTCGCACTCCGGCTTCTTCTTCTAAGAAGCCTCCGTCTGGCCCGCTCGTACCACAGTCTACCACTTACCGTCCGTCGTCCTCCGTTTAAAAGACTTGCCCCTTACCCATCCGTCATGTTGTCACGTTTTCCCCCACTGTGTTGATCAGACTCATCTTACCGACAAACTCCATTCCGATACGAGCAGCTTTGGACCCTTGCTGTAGCATTAGCTATATCTGCGGATCCTTGGTCCATCAATTGCGGCTGCCCGTATATAAGATGGACAATATTGGATATTGTCGATTAGCTGTCGGTTCGTCGTTTGACCCAACACAACGTATTTCGCTCACAGCGAAAGTTACTAAAATGCGCGGTGTTAAGACTCCTTAAGAGTCCGTTCCAGATACTATATGGGAACATTTTGCCAGGTTCCAATTGGCGGACCCCCGTTTTAACATATCTGGACCTGAAGTTAACCCTCAGATTATTAAGGGGAAAATATATTCGAGCCCGGGTCTTCCAATGGCACAATATACCATATTTGGTTGGGTCATTTCTGGCCAATCGCCTCTTTAGAGGACAGGTCCCCTTGGACCTATGATCCCCTTGGATCAACGACCCCCTTGGGTCAAACCCGATCCCCTTGGATCAACGCGGTCCCTTGACCGCACGACGAAAACCCAGTCTATACTGGTCTGATCCCTTGATCAATTGGTCCCTTGACCATTAGTTTTAAGTGTTTTTGAAAAAATGTAAAAAAAAATATACATGTATATATACATGAAATATGTAAAATTATGAAAAAACATTTATTATATTTTTACCTTTCCTTGCTTTTGTAACCTTTCTCGTTTACCTATCTAAGACTTTTGTTGCAACCTCCTCTAGTGTTGCAAGGTGGCCGGCAATGTTTAAGCACAAATTTGCAAACCCTAACCCTCTTTAAGGGTTAATTACAAGTTGGAATCTAAGTTTTACTCCTTTTTGTAAGCATCTTTGTAGGGAGTATTTACATAGATTCTAACGAGTAAACCGTTAAAGGTATCAAAAAACATTGCTTATTGCCTCTTTCTATCTTAGTTAGATGTAACTTTTTTTTAATCTTCGTTTGAATGCCAATACGAATACATTGTCCACACGGATCTTCATATACACATACAGTCCATTTAATTTTAAAGGTAATTTATTTAAAATAAAATATTGAGAATTTTCTCATTTTTAATAAATCAATAAAAATCTTGTTTTTTCTTTATTCCCAAAATCTTCTGCATTTACGGCAAACAATTAGTCTTGACAGTTTATATTTGGCAGTCGTGAAGTAGACACGTGGCAAATTTATTATGGAAAAATATTTGATAAACCAACGTGTTTTAATCGTTAAAACATTTTATCAAAATCAATCATCTATTACTGTGACGATGAGAAAGTTACGTGAAATTTTTGGGAAAAACAACGTGCCAACAATACGCACTATTTATCGTGTAGTGAATGATTTCGAAGAAAGAGGGTCCGTAGGTGATAGGCCCAAGCATGGACCAGAACGTACTGCAAGATCGGCTGAAAACACTACTGCTGCTCAAGAAAGTATTCAAAACAATCGATCAACCTCAATTCGACGCCGTGCTCAGGAGCTTGGTCTTCAAAGAACAACTTTGGCCACAATTTTGCGCAAGGATTTGCATTTGTTTCCATTTAAGATTCAGTTGACACAAGAGCTTCTTCCACAAGACCATTTACGCCGCCGTACATATACCAATAGGATGTTTCAGCTCGCCCATGACAACCCCGATTTTAGTGAAAAATTCATAATGAGTGACGAGGCACATTTAATTTGAATGGATATGTGAATAAACAGAATAGTCGGTTCTGGGCAATGGAAAACCCTAAAATTATTCATTAGTCACCTTTGCATCCATTAAAAGTGACAGTCTGGTGTGCAATTTGGTCAGAAGGAATCATTGGACCTCACTTCTTTGAAAATGAAAACGGCGTAACGGTAACTGTGAATGGGGAGCGATATCGTGATATGATTGAAAACTTTTTAACGCCACAACTGCATGCTTTGGGCTGGATTAACATGTGATATCAACAAGACGGTGCCACATCGCATACAGCCAGGATTACAATGGAATTACTGCGAGACCTCTTTCCACAACAAGTTATTTCAAGAAATGGTGATGTTGATTGGCCTCCACGGTTTCCTGATTTGACTGCTCCGGACTTCTTGTTGTGGGGATATCTGAAAAATAAGGTTTATGCAAACAAACCAGAAACGCTTGGGCAACTCAAACAAAATATTCGTGATGAAATTCATGAAATACCGCGTGAAATGTGTGAGAATGTAATGAAAAATGTGCTCAAACGGGCTCGCATTTGTGAGGCTAACAGAGGCGGACATTTATCTGATATTGTATTCCATACATAATTGACGACATTTAATAAAAAATTTATCAATATAAGATCCATTCTCTTTCATTTAATCAAAAATTATAAACAAACAAAGTAGTATACCTTCCCGACGGGCAACCTGTACATGAAAAGCATTTAGAAAATTACTGATCGTAACCAGAACGTCCCAACGCTTTTCATGTAACTAAAAAACAGCTGACACGTTACATTACTGTTGCGTGCGGTTAACTAGGCCTTAAGTTAGTTCTATCATTATTGCTTGCTGCTACTAATGATGAATAATGTTACCCTGTTAAAAACGTAATGCAAATTTACTGGATTACTATAAAATTGCAACTAAGGCTTTAACTTGTTAAATGTATTATTATGATTTATTTCTTGAAATGCGCATATAAACGGAAGTTTGTTAGTTATAGAGCATAAATATTATTAAAATAATACTAATGATAATAAATGTTAACCGTTTCCCCAAAAATGTGCATATACGATGAACTCGGTAACTCTATTTTGTAAACACAAGAAATTAATATGCCAAACTTATGGACCTATTTGTAAAAGAATAATGGAAAAACGTATGGTTTTTGTTTATTCCCTGCAGGAAATGTCAATAGTGAACCAGTATTGATTCACTATTGACTTTGTCACCAGTACTACTGACCAACTATACCCCATACAATGTAATTTTCTATAGACATTTAACATGTACGTGTCGTTGCAAATCACTAGTGACATTGGTACTATTGATTAGGTAGTGGCTAGGTAGTTCTCATGGGACCATATGTAGACATTGGAACCAGAGATTCACTAGTGACTAGATAGTTCTCATAGGACAATATGTAGACATAAACTTGGTTTAAATAAGTACATATATTTTATTTAAATTAAATTATAAAGTTTTATTTAAAAAAAACTAAAATACATAAATGTAAAAAGGTACATAGTGTATGTTACAGTCTCTTTGTTTTCTTTTTTGATTAAAAAGCAAGTATGTGTTATAAAGCTAGGTACATATTCATTATTGTCTAATCAAAACGATTTATACATATTTATTCTTTTAGATTATTAAAAAAGGCTCATTTTATTCCAGGCTAGCTAAACCATTTAGCATTCCGAATAAATAAAAAAAAGCATTTTTTTGAGTGGTTTCTATATTTAAAAAAAAAGCTAAATTTCTTCTAGGCTAGCTAAACATTTCAGAATTTAAATTTATAAAAAAGTTATTCTTCTTTATCAGAAGAGTCGCCATCATTTCGCGACTGTTCATTAGTTTTTACTTTGCCGCGACTGGCTTGTTTGAAAATTTTTATACCCTATACCACTATGTGGTTTGGGTATAATGACTTTGTGCTGCTGTTTGTAACAACCAAAAATATTTGACCTAGACCCATCTTTAATTATACCGATCGAATCAGAATCACTTTCTGAGTTGATTTAACAATGTCCGTCCGTCCGTCCGTCCGTCCGTCCGTCCGTCTGTGTGTCCATGTAAACCTTGTAATCAAACTGCAGGTCGCAAATATGAATATATTTTGATGAAATTTGGTATGTAAGCTTTCATCGGCCATGGGATGAACGGTATTGAAATTGGTGAGAATCGGTCCATGTTCAGACCTAGCCCCCATACAAATTACCCCTATGAAATCGACATAAATTGCCATAAGATCCAAATTGTCATATAGATCTTACTCAAATTGGGTTTGTATGCGTTCATTACATCCATTAATGAGCAGTCCAGAAATGATCCCTTTGACCCCATATAGAGCTGCTTCCCGATCTTCACTTAAATCTATTAAAAAACAAAAATATTGCACTGATTCTTCTCAAATTTTGTTTGTATATATTTTTGCAAAATACAAGAGACTTTACCAGACATGATCAGGATCGGTCCATTTTTGGACCAAGTCCCTATATAGATATAGCAGCTGATATGAACTTTTTCATATCTGCAGCCAAAAAAATTAATAAAAATCCCACTCAAATTTGGTTTTTGCTTATTTTCTATGTCCAGTTAGTTGGGCCTAAGAGATAGGGTCTCTAAACGCATGGTATAGGGTATCGTATAGTCGGTCTAGACCGACTATAATTTTCTTACTTGTTTTTTCTGTCTTTGAAAGGCTGCTCTTAAAACTATCTGGATATTCGCTAAAAGTTGATATACCATCTGGGAATTAAAAAAATGGTAAAATATTACAAAAAATATTGTAAATTTCGTTTAACAAAATATTTACCTATAATAGTCGTATATACATTTGGAATTCATGAAATCGCTCTTTGCCGAAAGATCCATCGACATTAAAGTTCATCAAAACATTTTGACCAAATACCCCATGTAGGTTTCGTTCAGCATTACCAGCGAGCAGTAACTTCATTTGTCGCATCTACTAAATATAAACCAGAAATTAATTTGGAATGGGAAAATTTCCACATGGTTCCACACCATCGTCTACACGCTCCAAAAACTCTTCAGCAGTCTCCACAAAATCATTGGCTATAGAAGATTCGCTAAAAATTGTTTCATCTTTTTCTCTATTTCTATTCTTATACAAATTTGATTGTACTTCCACTTTTCTTTTAGAACTTCGTTTACTCATGTTTTTTTTTTAATTTATAATAAAATATATTTTTATTTACTTTTTCAATTAAAATTTTTCCTCTTATTGTATTTTGAAATTTTCAAACAAACCTATTTCACTTTTCTTTTATAACTTCATTTATTTGTGCGTTTTTCTTTGATTTATTATAAAATATATTTTAATTTACCTTTTTTATTGAATTTTTGTATATTTTGTTTTAAAACTTTAGTTTTTCGTCCAACCACGTGTTTTTCAAACAAAATTATAGAAATTAAGAAAAAAAACTGAAGTCTATACTTCTCTAGGAGAAATTTTTTGACAGATACAGCAAAGTAAACAGTGTAGACTCTTAGTTGACAATGCCAACAAAATAGTAGACAAAAGTGGTGACTTGGAGATACTTGACCCCAGGCTTCCTGCAGGGAATTTCTAGCATATAGCACCGTGCTCAGAATCTCGTGGGCCTACATCCCGCACAAAATACAAAGAAAGCCCACACAAGCCAGAACGAGATAATCTCCAACTGGTGAATATCATTGACTGTGTACGGAAATGGGGCGTACGTTATGATGGGGGAAAGGAACCGCTGCTATTTATTGAACGGATAGAGGAAATGGCCGAAATGTACGGGGTTCCGAAGTAGTTTTACCCAGCTTCATGTCAGAATTTTTCAAGGATCGGGCCTTCATATTTTTCCGAAGCAACAAGAAACATTTGGGCTCCTGGGGAACATTTAAGACTGACTTTCTGAATTTTTTCTCGCCGGCACGATTTTTTGAAAAGTTGGAGCACGACATTAGGCGGAGATGCCAACGATCCCGCGAACCATTTAAGGACTACGTGCTGTCCCTACAAAATCTGATGCGTCATACAGATATGTGTTATGAACCGTTTTTTGGACCGATGAGGCTCGCGACTAGCTCAATTTTAGACTCACCCAGGAGGTCCCAACCCTCTCACCGGCCGTACGTTCACACACAAAAAAAAATCATTTGCTTAAAACACACACAAAAAAAACTGACTTTACCTAACTAACAAATCACCACACAACACATAGGAGACAGATGTTCGCTCCTTTTCGCCCACCCTACCGTAGTCGTATAATTGCCACAATTAATATTTCACACGACCCCTAAATCCACTCGACCTTCCCTCCTCTTACTTACCCACTATTGCCATTATCCCTTCAGAAAATTAAGCCAACATTATCCACACTCAAATTCTTTTCATTTAAGTTTTTACATTATTTATTATTATAAATCCTAAACTATTCATTTCTTTTTATGCTTAACATTTATTAGTTCTTATTATTAATATTATTATAGAAAAAAAATAAAACAATATACACAATTAAAAAAAACATTTGATTATACATTTACCATCCTTATTAATTATGAACTTATTTTTTTACAATTTTTTCCTAGACGCCTTTCTTTTTATTTAATTTAATTATTACTTAAACAAAACTTTATATTTTTGAAACTTTACTTTCATATATATGCATTGTTTAAATTCACCAAAAAAAAACTTTTTTTTTCTCTTATACAGGGTCCAAATCTCTTCATTTATCTCAGATTTTTCTTTCTGAAGCCGCTCTAAATCATCCTATACCTAAAGGAGCTCCCTGAGGATACTAGATTTCTTTCACCTTTATTTTACTACCGCGCTGAAGATGTGCACCCCTAACTGAACTAATTATATCTTTATCTTTATTTTTTTTTTTTTTTTGCAATATATATAAAAGTTTCCCTTTCTAATTTACTTTCAGGCTTACAACATTTTTGCTTTTTTTACGGCGCTGACTTTATCTCAACCCCTACACTCTATGATTATATGGATACTTTATACACATCAACAATTACTACAAACCAAAAATTAAATTCTTAAACACTACTTAGACTAATATACTATAATAACATTTCAACTTTTCATATATTCTCTATTTTTAAATCTTTTCCATTTTCAATAAAAAAAATAAATATTTAATATCAAAATAACTTCACACGTATATATCTTTTTTTTTTTACTTTTGTATCTTTTTAGCGTTTGTTTCTTTGAGTTATTGCTCGTATATGCGTATGTAACAATATCAATCACAATTCTCCATCTACCTTCGTTATCGCTTTATTTTATAAAAATATAAATATTTCCTTTCCGGTTTAAAACACCGTAAATAATACTTAAAGATGACTTTAATCACGCCTTTTTCATTTGGTAGATACGTACATAGGAACTAAAAAATACAATTTTCAAAATACCTGGCTACCATGGACTTAGCTTTGGTGATGATTCCGGAACACAAGACAAACTGCCGGCCGCCATTCACAGCCGCCGTCCTTTGAATTTTACAAACAGGCTTAAATGTCAACAGCCTCTGGTTGGAATATCCTCCCTTCCGTATCTAGTGATGTAGCCAGGCCTGCATTAATATACATACATATACATATTATTTCAAACTTTAATAACTACTATTCATAACTTCTTTTTTTTTCTTTATTTTTTTAACACTCACTTTATATTTGATTTCTTTTTTTTTTTTACTTTTACACTTTACACTGCACTGTGGCCGTTTACTTTTGTTCCGACCTCTCTTGTTAGCATACGACTTGATACTGAATTCTAATATTTTTAAAACAATACCTTCGCTGTTCTAAGTTTTTGATATTCTTTCCAACCTTCCAAATCTCTATTTACCTTAACGTTATCTATTTATACATTATATATTGCAATTTTACCGCCAAAGCTCCATCTTTTTTTATTTTAATAATATATACCAATTGCTCTAATCCCGCCAATACTCCATCTTTTATTTAAATATTATATTATTAATTTGTTAAACCACAATCTATCTTTTTCCAGAATTTATACATTTAAATACATTAACCAACCTTGATTTAACCTTTCCCCCTTTTTATATCTCCTCCGTCCCACGAAAAACCGTCACAAACTATTCCCAACCTACCAGGCTATCATCAATTTCAATACGGTTATTACTTTTAAAATTTTCAAAACAAAATCAATTTACCTTATTTGAAATTTTACGTTCTTCAATGTAATATCCAACGCTGCGTTTTACTATTTTACAAATTTTTTCCGCATTGCCAATTTTTTCACTATCTTTCTATGTAAACCCTACACACACATAACATATCTTCTTCTCATTCATATAAATTCACAAACACACGTAAGTATGTACATTATAAAAAATATACTTATTTTTTATTTCTATTTTATTTACAGATTTTCCGGCAAATTTGCGACTCCGGACGACCTCATAGCAATGCAGGTGAGTATTTTCCTTTGGTAAAACTAAGGTTTGTTAGGTCAATCATTCTATTAATGTATTATCTTCATTTCTGTTTTCAGGCTTCTAACAACAACATGGCCACCGCCTACAAGTAAGTATACACATTAATTCGTTTCCATTTTTCTTTCTATTGCAGATTTCCTACTCTACTGGGCCAAAGACGAGGATAAACGCTACAGGTAAGTATTTAATCAAAATGCAAAGTATCGTCCCAAAAAAAAAAACATTCAGTACACTTTTTCTCTACATCATTTTTTCTTTATTTTCAGGTTCGAACACAAAATGAGCAAGATGGGGCAAACTGCGGTGTAGCTCTGCCGCATTGGTTCAAGTTTGCCCATTTTTACCAACGAAATTTTAAGAACTTGGACATGGGGCAGGAGTTCAGTTCGCTCCACTCAAATTTTAGGAGCCCCCTCCTTTACATGGTTAGGGACACAGAAAATATTTAAAAACTAAATTAACAAAAAAAAAACTAACCCCAAAAAAAAAAAACAAAAAAATAATACTAACCAAACTAACAAAACAAAAACAAGCATTTGGGACTGGAGGTTTCGCCCGATCCTTGGGCGGAACATGCACTCCCTTATATTAATACGCGGACTGGTTTCTTCGCCCGATCCATGGGCGGATAAAGCACTCCCGGATACCATTCGAGGCTCTTCCGATACGCCACCGCAACAAAACTCCGATTTCTACGAGTCCACGATGTAGGGAACGGTGTGCGTGAAGAATTTGGTATTCGAGTTAATTGCCCAACGTGGGAAATTCTCACACCCCGAGATGGGTCTCATCATATTTATCAACAAGCCGGGTATGTATGTCCTAGGAGTGCCAAATCTGACATTACGTGGGGACTCCCACACCTTGAACAAGAGTCTCGCCGGGCATTACTCTATTAATATCTATTTTTTTCTTTCAGGAAACTTTAGAGAGTGGATTTTGGTCACCTTTAGCAATTCCATCTTGGGGATCTGTCCTCTATACCGCCCCTGATCAACAGCCGACTTCTGCATCTTTCCAGGTAAGAAAAATCATAGTGGCAACCCCTGTCTGTAAATAAAGATTTTTATTTTTCGTGTAATTGGTCATTGGCCAATTGGGCACTATCCGTGCTAAATTAAACTGAATGCCTACAAAAACTTGCTTTGAGGCTAAATTAATCATAACTTTTTCTTTGGCATTTTTACGTGAACTCTTTTCCCTCTTGCTATATCTCAAAATTTGCTTTGAGTCGAAGTTCTGGGTTTGCCAAAGTTTCTTATTTAAATATCTCTAAAATTTTATTTATTTCTTATTTAATCAAATCTTTTTACATTTCTAGGTAAAGCCTCTACTCTCCTCTTCCTTAGGAATTTTCGTTGAACAATATGGAACGGATTGTCTCTGGGACACTTTTTTACCTATATAAAAATAATACTCAGAGACTTATCAGACTATCCCTATTTATCCGGTTTGGACTTATTTGACCCCCATACAACTCTCTTTATTACGGGAAGTCTACCTATAATTCATACAGGATATAAGATTTGTACTTTGTTAATCCTTTTTGTTTTATTCGCAGGTTTATCTAAGACTTAAATCGTAATCATCAAAAAAAACACAGAGGATTCTTCTTTTATTTATAAACCTATAAAAAGGAACAAGCAGTACAAACATGGATATCACAGATTAAATCACAGGTATTCCCTAAACTAATATTGCGGTTTCCTTAAATCTAATATTGCACGTAGTTGGTTTTGGCTAAACTTATCCTAAGGTGTGTAAAAGTTGTATAATTCAAAACTCTAAAAATTGTTCTAATCAGGTACCAAAAAAAAAATGATCACCGATATAAAGATAAATTGTATAATTTTATAGACACATTAGGACGAACACTTGTAAAATATGCTGAGTGTAAAGTCTCAAATAATCGAATTCTTATGTCCTAATATTGCACTATTATTTTATTTTGAGAAATCTCAAAAAAAATCCAAATTTTCTCAGTGTTATTTAAACTTTTATATCTTTAAGGTGAAATATACCTATAGATTTTCCCTGTAATGTTTCTAATTCGTACATGTTGTTACCTACAGGTCTGACCACTCTACACTTTAAGAATTTCTTGCAAAATTTTGCATTGATATTTTTTTCGAAATTACTTAATAGTGTGTTTCGACGGTACACCTCTTGACCTGGGATGAATTTAACCTTACGTGCCCTCTTATTATAACTCTCGGCGCTCTTATCGTATGCTTTCTGCATATTTTCTTTTATCTTTTCACGAATAATTTCTAATTTTTCATTTCGCTGAATATCTTGTATGTGGTGGTCCGTCAACGATAATAATTTTCTGCTCAGCTTATAATCAGCTCCGCTCGTATACATGTGGTATCCGAATAGAGCAAAGAATGGTGTTACACCAGTTGCTGTGTGTATTGCAGTTCTCAATGCGCATTCGATTTCCGACAAGTACCGATCCCAATCCCTGTGATCTTTTTCTAAATATGCTCTTATAGCTGATAAAACGGACTGATTCACACGCTCAGAAGCATTGGACTGTGGTGAATACACTGCGGTTCGAATATGCTGGATTTTGTAAGTTTTCATTAAAGTTTCGAATCCTTTTGCCACAAATTGAGAACCGTTGTCGCTATGTATAATTTCGGGTACACAGAATTTATGAAAAATTTCGTGAACCAAGAATTGTATAACATTATTTGTGGTCGCCTCTTTCATCGCTTTCAAAAATGTGAACTTTGTAAAGTGATCCACCACAATAAAGATATAACAATTGCCTTTTTTAGATCGTGGATATTTTCCCAAAAAGTCAATATACAATTTTTGAAATGGCCGGTCAGTAATCACCTGATTTCCTATTTCCGGTCTAAGATTCTGATTACAAGATTTGGTTTCTTTACATATTTGGCAGTTTTTAACATACAGTTTTACTTGGGCTGTCATTTTTGGCCAGTAAAAAAAACGTTTTAATCTTTCTAACGTTTTGGCTACACCACCATGAGCTGTTGTTAATGTGGCATGGGCTTTTTCTATTATGGGTTGTGTGATATTTGGAGGAATCCATAGCTTCCATTGGCATTCGTTGTCATCACCTTGATCACAATACATTTTCTTGAAGATCATCCCATTATCTATTTTCAGATCTGGCAGCATTTCTTTATTTTTTTCTATGTGGTTTTTGAGATCGACGTATTCTTCACTTTCAAATTCGGTTGTTTCAAAATCGAATAGTTCTTCCGTCGAAATTTCTTCAACGACCTCGTCCTGTGGTAATCTTGACAACATATCCGCGACTATATTTTCAGACCCTTTTCTATGTTCTATATCAAAATCAAATGCTTGTAACTGCAGCGACCATCTGGCTAATCTCCCGCTTAAATCTTTAAGCGTCATAAGCCATTTCAGACTAGCATGATCCGTCACAATGGTGAAAGGCATCATCTCAACGTAAGGTCTGAATTTTTTTACTGCCATCACAGCTGCCAAACATTCTTTTTCAGTCACACTGTAGTTCCTTTGACAGGTGTTTAGCTTCTGCGAGTAAAAAGCTATAGGGTGCTCTTCATTTTTATCGTTGAGTTGATACAAAACTGCTCCAATCCCATAATCGCAAGCATCACATTGTATCCAAAATCTTCTTGAGAAGTCAGCATGCCGTAAAACAGGAGCGGATGTTAATGCCTTTTTTAAATTTTCAAATGCTGTTTTTGCCTCAGGAGTCATAACAAATTTCTTCGCTTTCCTTAGGGTGTCAGTCAGTGGAGCAGATATTGATGCAAAATCCTTAATAAATCTCCGGTACCACCCTGCTGTACCAAGAAAACTTCTAACTTCTCGAGGTGTTTTTGGCAGAGATATTGCCTTTATGGCCTGGACTTTGTCTGGATCCGTCTTCAACATCCCACCGCCGATTATAAACCCTAGATATTTTAGCTATTGAAAGCAGAATTGGGATTTTTGCAAACCTATTGTTAAATTTGCATCCTTCAGACATTGTGCGACTTCTTTCAGCAGTTCAATATGTGTTTCAAATTTCTCTGAAATAATCAATAGATCATCTAAATATATAAATACATGATCCTTCAAACGTTGTGGGATAACCTTATCCATCAATCTGCATAATCTTTGGGCAGCATTACATAATCCGAAGGGCATTACGCGAAATTGGTAGAGTGGCCGACCTGCTACGGTAAAAGCTGTTAATGGTTTACTGTCTTCTTCTAACTCTATTTGCCAAAACGCGAATTTTAAATCAACACTACTAATATAATATGTTTCATCAATCCTACTGAGTATGCCGTCAATATTTTGTAGGGGATAAGCGTCTTTAATTGTCACCTTATTAAGTTTTCGGGCGTCTAGACAAAATCTGCTTTTCCCTGGCTTGCTCACTACAGTTGTACGATTACTCCACGGACTATTGCTTTCTTCTATCACTTTTAGTTTTAACATATTGTCAATTTCTTTATAGGTTATCTCTTGGACCGCAGGTGAAATGGGATAATATCTATCCTTCACGGGCACTGTCCCCTCTACAAGCTCTATAGAATGTTTTTCCAACGTTGTGCAGCCTAAACCAAGGGTTTCAAACGCCGGAAATGATTTCACCGCTTCATTAAGTTGTTGTTGCTGCGTTGTTGTCAACGTATGAGGGTTGGATTTGTGATTTTCTACCTTATACTCTTCTTGGATCTTCTGAATATCTAATTCGCACACGCTTACTATGTTCGGAGCCAGTCTGAA
Organism: Cordilura impudica; assembly: GCA_963682025.1. Lineage (NCBI taxonomy): Eukaryota > Metazoa > Arthropoda > Insecta > Diptera > Scathophagidae > Cordilura > Cordilura impudica. The sequence goes on along the minus strand of OY821517.1, from coordinate 202,496,913 downwards.
CGCCTTCCAAAAATCAATTCCCAAATAAAGATATTGTTCAAGCTCAGGACAAAGGTAAAATTCAATATTTTCAACTTGGTTATTGTATTTAACTTCTACACTTATTTTCCCTAATAACCTATGTTGCTGCCCTCCAGCTGTGGATATAACAGAAAATACCGGGACTATTGGTACGCCTAGCTGGCTAACAAATTCCCTACATCCTTTACCTAGCAAACTTACTGAAGCTCCCGTATCAAGAAGACCTTTAACTAGTATACCGCCAATCTCAACGCCGGCAAAAACTCGAGGGTCTATTTTCCTGTTATTCATCTTCTTTATAGTTTCTAAAACAAGTCTCCTTTTATGTTTTCTAGCCGAAAATTTTTGCCTTAATTTTAGGATTCTGTTGGATATTTTATTGATCTTTTGTATTTCGTTATTGAATATTTTATTTCTTACGCAGTCGTAATTGATTTTTCTCTCTTCAAGCGTGTATTCATGTCTTAACTGTGGGATGATTTTATTATGGTGTTTTGCTTCTTTTATTAAATTTATTATTTTTACCTTTTCAGGATTTATTGCGGATGAATCGGCGGGTTCTCGGATGAACGATGGTTCCCCGCTGTTACATCGCCCCTCTGAAAATACTTCCCCTTACAATTTGGACATTTTGGAGAAATGACGTCGGGTTTTCCACACCTATAACAAAACAGGGTCCTTTCGGTCACTGGACAGTCCATAAACACATGGCCTTCTTGTTTACAATTCCAGCATCTCAGTGGATTGCGTCTGGGTTGTAGCTCGCTGTTGTTGAACCTCATCGCAGCCAGTTCTTCATAATTATCTTCCGCATATACGTGTGGGTCATCAGGCTTCTCCACGACTTCGCTCACGTTTTTGGGAAATCTGCTCATTGGCATTTGAGAGAAAGGCCGGACATCCTTACGCAGAAACGTCTTTTCTGCCTCAACGCACTCTATCCGCAGTTGTTCTACAGAAGAAATGGCCATTGGGTAAACTATTTTTCCTATGCTTTCCCTCAAATTTCTTTTAATCATTTTAATCATTTCATACTCTGGCATAGGCATACTAAGTCGTGACCTCAACGTGTTCATCGTATGAAAAAAATCGTCGATGGATTCGCCAGGCAATTGCTTTCTTTCAACCATATCCCTCATGAGCTCAAAGCTGGATCTCGTGGATTGGTATTGCTGCAATAAAGCCATTTTCAAAGTGGGCCACTTATCAGCTGACGTGATATCGTTCGCCTGTGCTAAAAGCCAGTACCACCTTTTCGCCTGTCCCACTACTAATAGGTGAAAATCGCGCAATACTTCCACCCATGGTATACCATATTGCCTTTGGAGCGTCTCCAGGCGGAAAATAAAGTCCTCGATGGCAAGATGGCTGGTATTTCCGTCGAATTGTAAGCCCCACTTGTCAACGCGGATTTTTATCTGATCGGGGTTTACACTACCTTCGCCGCAAATTGAAGAACCCCTGGATGAATGGTCAGATTGCCCATTTACACCGGACATATCCATTGGTGCTGATCTTTGTCGAGAGGTTCCCGAACAGCTTGGTAAGTTGAAACTAGCTAATCGGACATTTTCCTGTTGAGTATGTTGTACCACCAAGCTTAACCGACCAACCGTCTCAGTTATTTCAGACATTGCCCTTCTAATTTCTGACAATTGAGGACCTACTCCCTGTTCTATCATTCTCATGACCGAAATTTGCATAGTACCTAAATCGTCAGTACCTCTATTTTGCTGTCCACTATTCGAGCTACCCTGAGCTGTCCTACCGCTTGGCAATGTTCCCTGCGTATGCTGGTGGTTCCCTCGCATTATCGTGGCAGACCTATCTTCAATTTGTGGTTCAATATTTTCCTCCTGTGACATTTCCATACTTCTTTTGACTTTAAATACTGGGAGTATTGGTGTGTTCGGTTTCTGAACCTTTTCAGCAACCTGAGGTGTAGATCGGTTTAAGTCAAATTTTACTTGTCGGTTTCTTTTCCTTGACCTGGTTTCGTGGGGATTATTATTCATATCCACCTACACCAATTACAACAAAAAAAACTAGTGACCTAAATACCTGAACTCGCAAACAAAACAAAAATAATCGCACCCTTCAGTATCAAGCTTTCAATAAAAGAAATCAAATATATTAAAAATCTATTTCCACAAGCAAAAAAAAAAAAAACTCTACCGGTACTCCAAAAACTTAAATGTTATTAGCACTAATATACCTATATATAATTCGATAATTCAAAAGAAAATAATATCTTAACCCTATATTTTAATATTTAACTTAACAAATAATTCAAATATTTCTAATAATGTAAATTGAATACCGCTTAAATCTATATTTCACTTAGTAAAAAAAAAAAATTTTTTTTTTTTAGATTGTATTTAAAAGTTCATAAAATCTCTTTTAAGTACAAAACACAAATTTTTATGATAACTCTTAACTTCTTCAAACTTTTTTATTATATGTTTGGGTTTGGCAATAATGGGTCGTATCGGAGGTCTAGCGGATATAATTATTATTATTTTTTTTTTTTTTTTTGTTGTGTGGCTTCAGACAATTTACTTCTCAACATTTAAAAATTTTTTATTTTTGTTTATTAATGTGACTTTTCGTACTTCAACTTTGAAATCAATTACTGAAGCGAGATTACGAAACAGACATAAATAACACTTGATACATCTAACCTCGAAATATCTATTATCACGAGAGGCTATCTAGTATTACTTAACTCTTAACACCAACATTTAAACAAAATATAAACCTATAACACTTTACCATTTACTTATAAAAAAAACGAAAACTACTAAAAATACAATTAGAGACCTTAAGTTATCTTCTAAGCTATTTTTAATTGTTTCCTTTTGAATCTGTAGAATATTCGTTTCTCTAAAATCTCTCTTTTTCGATTATTTATTACACCATAAGATTTCTACCCTTGGTGGCTATAAAAACTCCAATTTTGAGATTAAGATCCACGATTTTTTCTTTGGGCTATTTTTGGTTCTATCTATTGGGCTATCGTTAACACGTATAGGTGATTTTACATGCTATTTCAATTTATAATTCCGAAATTTGTTTGGGCGCCATTTATGTTATGACGATTTCACATGCTAATCTTCACTTTAGTTGATATCACTTTCTATATTAACTAATCATTCAAAAAAGATTGGGCGCCATTTATGGCGATTAAACATCACCTTTGGGTCCTATTCATGTTACGAAAAGTTATTCCTAATTTATGCCATTCCATTGGGCGCCATTTATGTTATGAACCGTTTTTGGACCGATGAGGCTCGCGACTAGCTCAATTTTAGACTCACCCAGGAGGTCCCAACCCTCTCACCGGCCGTACGTTCACACACAAAAAAAAATCATTTGCTTAAAACACACACAAAAAAAACTGACTTTACCTAACTAACAAATCACCACACACCACATAGGAGACAGATGTTCGCTCCTTTTCGCCCACCCTACCGTAGTCGTATAATTGCCACAATTAATATTTCACACGACCCCTAAATCCACTCGACCTTCCCTCCTCTTACTTACCCACTATTGCCATTATCCCTTCAGAAAATTAAGCCAACATTATCCACACTCAAATTCTTTTCATTTAAGTTTTTACATTATTTATTATTATAAATCCTAAACTATTCATTTCTTTTTATGCTTAACATTTATTAGTTCTTATTATTAATATTATTATAGAAAAAAAATAAAACAATATACACAATTAAAAAAAAAACATTTGATTATACATTTACCATCCTTATTAATTATGAACTTATTTTTTTACAATTTTTTCCTAGACGCCTTTCTTTTTATTTAATTTAATTATTACTTAAACAAAACTTTATATTTTTGAAACTTTACTTTCATATATATGCATTGTTTAAATTCACCAAAAAAAAACTTTTTTTTTCTCTTATACAGGGTCCAAATCTCTTCATTTATCTCAGATTTTTCTTTCTGAAGCCGCTCTAAATCATCCTATACCTAAAGGAGCTCCCTGAGGATACTAGATTTCTTTCACCTTTATTTTACTACCGCGCTGAAGATGTGCACCCCTAACTGAACTAATTATATCTTTATCTTTTTTTTTTTTTTTTTTTGCAATATATATAAAAGTTTCCCTTTCTAATTTACTTTCAGGCTTACAACATTTTTGCTTTTTTTACGGCGCTGACTTTATCTCAACCCCTACACTCTATGATTATATGGATACTTTATACACATCAACAATTACTACAAACCAAAAATTAAATTCTTAAACACTACTTAGACTAATATACTATAATAACATTTCAACTTTTCATATATTCTCTATTTTTAAATCTTTTCCATTTTCAATAAAAAAAATAAATATTTAATATCAAAATAACTTCACACGTATACATCTTTTTTTTTTTACTTTTGTATCTTTTTAGCGTTTGTTTCTTTGAGTTATTGCTCGTATATGCGTATGTAACAATATCAATCACAATTCTCCATCTACCTTCGTTATCGCTTTATTTTATAAAAATATAAATATTTCCTTTCCGGTTTAAAACACCGTAAATAATACTTAAAGATGACTTTAATCACGCCTTTTTCATTTTGGTAGATACGTACATAGGAACTAAAAAATACAATTTTCAAAATACCTGGCTACCATGGACTTAGCTTTGGTGATGATTCCGGAACACAAGACAAACTGCCGGCCGCCATTCACAGCCGCCGTCCTTTGAATTTTACAAACAGGCTTAAATGTCAACAGCCTCTGGTTGGAATATCCTCCCTTCCGTATCTAGTGATGTAGCCAGGCCTGCATTAATATACATACATATACATATTATTTCAAACTTTAATAACTACTATTCATAACTTCTTTTTTTTTCTTTATTTTTTTAACACTCACTTTATATTTGATTTCTTTTTTTTTTTACTTTTACACTTTACACTGCACTGTGGCCGTTTACTTTTGTTCCGACCTCTCTTGTTAGCATACGACTTTATACTGAATTCTAATATTTTTAAAACAATACCTTCGCTGTTCTAAGTTTTTGATATTCTTTCCAACCTTCCAAATCTCTATTTACCTTAACGTTATCTATTTATACATTATATATTGCAATTTTACCGCCAAAGCTCCATCTTTTTTTATTTTAATAATATATACCAATTGCTCTAATCCCGCCAATACTCCATCTTTTATTTAAATATTATATTATTAATTTGTTAAACCACAATCTATCTTTTTCCAGAATTTATACATTTAAATACATTAACCAACCTTGATTTAACCTTTCCCCCTTTTTATATCTCCTCCGTCCCACGAAAAACCGTCACAACTATTCCCAACCTACCAGGCTATCATCAATTTCAATACGGTTATTACTTTTAAAATTTTCAAAACAAAATCAATTTACCTTATTTGAAATTTTACGTTCTTCAATGTAATATCCAACGCTGCGTTTTAAGCGGGATTTACACGGTCAAAATGCTTGACGTCAAATTCATATATGTGTGCATGAAGCTTTGAATATACACGGTACTGCATAGCACTTCAATCATTCATTTGGTTTTTGATTTTGTACTGTAAACATCATGTCGGTAGCGGACGATACACTTGTCGCCATTTTGGCAGTGTGCTTAAAAGCAAAAGAAAATGAAAAAAAGAAGAAGAGACGTATCTGGATGAAGGAGTGGTTAAAAAAAAGGAATTCATTTACCCATGAAAACTTAATGGCAAGCTTTCAGCAATTCTAAAATATTTTTCCTTTCATCCGACATCTCCTCACAACCACTTGCTTCAAAGTCACATTAAAAATGAGAACATGCTTGATCAATCAACGATATACACACATCAAATTCGTACGTCATGCAAGCAGAAAATCTAAAATTTTTGATTTTGCTTCAATCATCGTCGGTGTGACACATACAAACACATTTTCACTAATACCACCAAAATGCAGTACAATCATTTTGACCGTGTATATCCCGCTTTACTATTTTACAAATTTTTTCCGCATTGCCAATTTTTTCACTATCTTTCTATGTAAACCCTACACACACATAACATATGTCTGTCTTCTTCTCATTCATATAAATTCACAAACACACGTAAGTATGTACATTATAAAAAATATACTTATTTTTTATTTCTATTTTATTTACAGATTTTCCGGCAAATTTGCGACTCCGGACGACCTCATAGCAATGCAGGTGAGTATTTTCCTTTGGTAAAACTAAGGTTTGTTAGGTCAATCATTCTATTAATGTATTATCTTCATTTCTGTTTTCAGGCTTCTAACAACAACATGGCCACCGCCTACAAGTAAGTATACACATTAATTCGTTTCCATTTTTCTTTCTATTGCAGATTTCCTACTCTACTGGGCCAAAGACGAGGATAAACGCTACAGGTAAGTATTTAATCAAAATGCAAAATATCGTCCCAAAAAAAAAAACATTCAGTACACTTTTTCTCTACATCATCTTTTCTTTATTTTCAGGTTCGAACACAAAATGAGCAAGATGGGGCAAACTGCGGTGTAGCTCTGCCGCATTGGTTCAAGTTTGCCCATTTTTACCAACGAAATTTTAAGAACTTGGACATGGGGCAGGAGTTCAGTTCGCTCCACTCAAATTTTAGGAGCCCCCTCCTTTACATGGTTAGGGACACAGAAAATATTTAAAAACTAAATTAACAAAAAAAAAACTAACCCCAAAAAAAAAAACAAAAAAATAATACTAACCAAACTAACAAAACAAAAACAAGCATTTGGGACTGGAGGTTTCGCCCGATCCTTGGGCGGAACATGCACTCCCTTATATTAATACGCGGACTGGTTTCTTCGCCCGATCCATGGGCGGATAAAGCACTCCCGGATACCATTCGAGGCTCTTCCGATACGCCACCGCAATATATGATTGAAACCCAACAGTTACAGCGCATCTTTCGAAATTCGCACCCCAACTACCTATGGTAAATACGCCGGTGGGAATTCGCAAACCTGACTAAATTGCTTGAGTTAGCAGACGATTTGGTGTATATACCCAACCATAACATCCACCAAAATGGCCGACACGAGCAACACCGGATGATGGGTGAACCGCTACTCCAGCCTAATCCCAAGAGGAGCTAATGCCCCAACGAAGGGGAGAGACCGACATCAAACACATCTGCAGATACTCAACCTGATGTGTGACGACAACCGACTTAGCTCCGAGGTAAAATTTGCTGACAACACCATCCTAGCAACCATCGACACCGGTGCCAACAACAACTATATCAGCGAGGAGTTGGCCGAAACCATCTTTATTGACCGCCCAAGAACTCCCGGAGAATTAGAGATCGTGCTTGCCGATGGGTCAACCAACACAATCCGAAATGCGATCGAATGTAAGGTTATGATCGATCATGATATCAGACTAGTTACTTTAAAATAATGCCTGGATTAAACCAGATCAGATGTTTTAAAACCACTCTGACTTTTGGCAACCTGCCACTTCGCTTAGACGAGCACCAAACAAACCAAAACCGATGGTGCATGGTACTAGAAGAACGAACCTTGGATGAAGCTGCAGCAGCCACCGCGACACAAGACTAATGTGGTTTTGCCGAATTTGGTAAACACATTAAGTATAAATTCTTTTATCAGTAATGCTATTATTCCCTGTGTTCATGCCAATGAACAAAAATTATCAACACTGGTTGTTACAACAACGCCCCCAACAGTTTTTTTGGTCATCTGCATATTAAAACACAATAGCAAAGGTCACTGTGTTTTTAGAAGCCACAACGCGAACAACGAAACATTAAAGTTGAAACTAAATCTAAAACATAAACTTATAAACTATATTTTTTTCCTAAAGTGAAATCCAACTGTGATATTACTCTCGCCCTACAAACTACCAATAAAGACTTGTGTAAATATAACTCAAAATTGAATTTTCCCAGAGTTATATAAAAAATTTAATTAGTAAAAAAAAGAAAACCTTAATCCTAAATACCTAACCCAAAACTAAATATAAATATATATAAACATATCTCGGTATAGATGTTATATATATAATAAATTTTGTAACGTACTGGAAAAATAACATATTTTATTTACTAACTTTCCCTCCCAAACGGTCGATTATCCCAAAACCTCTCCAACTCCCTCTAACCGGTATAAACATTGGTCCTTCGTTGGAAAGAGAAAAACAGTGACTAAGTGGAAGTTAAGAAATACAGTTGAAAAATAAAAAATATTAAATAAAAATTTTATATTACATACATATCACAATTAGAAAATCATAGTGTAAATCTTTAATATGTACATGCTACAATAAATAAACAAATATAGCACAAAACAAAATAAATCAAAAGAAATAAAGAACACTTGTTGAACATTAAAAACATACACGTACAGAGTGAACAACTAAAAGAACAGTAAAAGCACAAACAATTAAAGGTCATAAAACCGCTTAACTAAAAGCCAGAAAGTTAAAAGTTATTAAAGAAAATAAATAAATACTTAAATATTGCACTGAATAAATTGGAAAAAATCTAAATTAAAATCGTTAAAAACATACAGTGTGAAGAATAAAACTAATTGTGAAAAATATATATTCATATACATACATACATATGTATGTATATATTGTGATAATTTACCCTGTTGTGAGCTTAAACTTAAAGACAGTATTTAAAAACAAAAAAAAATATTGTATTATAGTTATATGTAAAAAAAGGTTAAAAAGGAATACACAGAGCCAACTACAAAAATTTATGAAAAACAAAACCTTTATATATATAAAAGAGTTGCGAGGATGATCATCGCCGAGCCCAAACCATTCGACCCAGAAGCTTGAAATTTAGACTGCAGGTTCCTCTCTCGGCTTAAAGATCCACTAAGAACGGATTTTTAAATATTCGTACATTAACGGGGTAAAAGCGGACAAAAATGGGGAAAATGGTTACAAATCAATCTAGGAATATGAAATTTGGTGCGTAGACTCCATCCGAGAAACAAATGTGGGCTCAGAACCAATTTTTTTTTGGAAATTCGGACATTTAAAGGGAAAAAAAACGGCCAAAAAGGGTAAAACTTGTACCTTTCTGAATCTTCTTCACATAAAGGGTGATCCATTTCGAGGTTCCCTACCTTTTTAAAGAAAAAAAACGCAGAAAGTTCAAATTTAATGGGGAATGTTTATTATCATTTGAAAGAACATTCTTTGGCATTTATTTTTTGAAGATTATGTCTATCAAATGTTGGCCGCAGCTACGTCTCAGATGGTCCATCCGTTGAGTCCAATTTTCGATGACTCGTTCGAGCAATTCGACTGGTAACTGGCGAATGACATGCGTGATGTTTTGCTCCAAGGCCTGAATCGAAGCGGGATTTTCCGCATAAACTTTAGACTTTGCATATCCCCACAGGAAAAAGTCTAACGGTGTGATATCACACGATCTTGGTGGCCAATCGACCGTCCCAAAACGTGAAATTATCTGCTCACCGACGTGTTCTCTCAATAAATCCATTGATTGATGCGCTGTGTGGGAAGTGGCGCCGTCTTGTTGAAACCAAATGTCGCCGAGGTCAAGAGCTTCAATTTCAGGCATCAAATAGTCGGTTAACATGGCACGATAACGGTCGCCATTGACAGTTACGTTCTCACCGGGATCATTTTTGAAGAAATATGGATCGTGTACACTCTCAGCTACGGCCGCTATATTTTCTTCACTGCGTGCTGGACGTGGTCTATTCGGTCGAATATTATCCAGTAATGAATGCTGAGTCTCAAGATGGGTGATGGTGGTGCGAATAGTACGCTCAGTAGGCCGATTATGTTGACCATAAGTTGAGCGAAGTGCACGAAACACATTCTTCACAGAACGTGAATTTTCGTAATAAAGTTGAACGATTTGTAAACGGTGTTCAGGCGTAAGTCTTTCCATGATGAAATGCCAAACAATACTAAACAAAACCAAGTAAGAGTATTAAATTCGGCTGTGTCGAATCTTTGATACCCTCCACCTCGGTTTGAGTCTTGATAATAAATGTAAATGAAAAAGTAAACAATTTGTTAAACTTAATACCAAATTATTTCAGCAAATTCTTTGGGTTGGTTTTCGTCTTTTCTATTATTTCGGATTTATTTCGGTGTTTGCTTTTTGGTCATCGCGATTGCTGATCGGCATGCATTTAGGTTATATACCTATATGCATGCGTTTCCGGTTATATGACATAACTTCTCGTTTAATTTAGTTTTTGCTAATGAAATAGCTCGCCCTAACCTCCATTGCAAAGGTAATGGTTGTGTAGGGTGGCTATATGCATTAAATCGTGTTAATTGGAGATGGCTGTATAGTTTCTTTTAACTGGCCAAATATTTCTTCATTGCGGCCATATAGGTCGGATGGAGTAACAAAATAATAACCAAAAAAAAACTCTCAAGTTTTTTTTATTAAAATATTGCCATATTTGGAAAACATAGAGAATAAATTTATAATAATAAATATTCAAATTAGGGATGGCAACCCCAAAAAACCAAATGTCCCAAACATTTTAAATAAAATAATTTGTTCTCTTTATTTTCTGAAAAACTTCAAATTTTCATCCAAAAAAAATTGTGAAAATTTATATATAAATAACATTCTCATCAAATTGCGTTTATTTATGTAACAGTTTTTATGTTCGCAATTCTTAAATATTTTATTTATTTATTTATTTTTATTTATTTATTTCGAATTCCCATACAACAAGACATAAAATCTTATAATTAAAGTACAGGATTAGTACTAGGTACATAGTAGTAAGGAAATTTAACATTGTGTATAATAACAATTAAAAATAATAAAAAATATAATAACAAAATAAAATAATAATAAAAAAGTTTAATGTAAAAATTAGTTATTTAAAAGCGATTTAAAATAGAAAACCAATTAATTATAGAAATTAAAGAGGGCCATTTTAAATTGCATTGCGTTGCTTATGAACTGAATGTTTGAAGGTAGCAAGTTCCAAAGACGAATTGAATTAATAAAAAAACTGCCATTGAGATGTTTGTGTTCGATGTCTAATTGGTATTAAATCATTTGTTCTGCGAGATCGAGTGAACGATATTCTATCAAAAAGATAAGAAGGTTCATTTGACGTTTTCTAAAATTCATTGAATTTAAATTAATGTTTTCTGTAGTGTGATTCTGTAAATTTCAACGATCCGACAATCGCAAAATATATCGACAGCTATTGTTATTTGCACTAAGGATTAAGTGATTCAGTAAGTACATACAACTTAACGACAGTCGACAAATCTATTTTTCTATTTATTTAAATTGTAAACGAGTGGCATCTCTGTCAAAATAAGCGAAAAACAAAGAAGAATAGAAAAAAACAAATTACTTCGTGTTTGACAGGATGATTTTATGTTTATGTTTAATATCTTTATTTTTTTTACCAATATTTCTGTGTATTTATTTGAAAATGAAATAATGAATTGAATATGCTATTTAATTTTTTTATTTATATAAAAAAGTTTTTTAATAAAAGCAAAATATTTTCACTATTTTATGATTTTTATTTATGTATGACGACATTTCAACCTAAAAATTTAAGTTTTTATCGATTGAATAAACAACACAAAAATGGTTGTCGTTTAGACAACAACAGCTGAGTTTAACAATAGCGAATATCGTTTAAAAATTTTACTGATAATTTTGCTATTTTCTTTTTTTAACGATTCAACTATCGTTAAAATAACCCCCCTATCACACATCACACTGCAAGTTCGAAAAAACTCAATACACTCACAGTTTTTTACTAATACACACACATTTTGCGCAGTGGTCACACTAATGGCACAAAATTTTTCGTGCGAGTAATGGCTGCCACTAACGATGATTAATGTTACCCTGTTATATATTTAATAAAAATTTACTGGATTCTGCAAAATTGTAATTAAAGTTTTAACTTGTTAAATCTATTATTATGATTTATTTCTTGAAATGCGCATATCAAAACGGAAGTTTGTTAATTATAGAGCATAAATATTATTAACTATTATTAAAATAAAACTAATAATTATAAATGTAAACATTTTCCCTCAAACATGTGCCTGTATAATGAACTCGGTAACTCTATTTAAAATAAAATAAGAGAGAGAAGTAAACAAATTTTTTCAAGTTTACGCTTCGACAACATTTTAAAAATGAGATGCAGTCAGATGTGTGAGCACTAAACTAATGGCGATGGATTCGACTAATTCGAACAATTTTTCGTTGATAATATGTACAAATTACTTTTATGTGGGTTTTCTATTAAAAAGGTTCACTTTATTGATGTGTAAACATCTATACGCGCAGGGGGGTAAATTTCTATTTCACAATACAATCACAAAAACAGCGTAACTCATATCGGTGTGAGCTGAAGCAGATAACGCTGTGTGACTTATGATTGTATTGGTGAAAAAATTATGATATAAAATTGTTTTTTTATGCCACTTTTTTAAAAGCGTCATCTATGTATCACTTATATATGTTTATATTAGATATTTTTAACGTTTTACAGCAAACGGTTGTTGAATTAGCTGAAACAGTTTTTGCTATAAGTGATACATAGATGACGTTTTCTGTTTGATTTTAAAAAATGACATAAAAAAATCTTTAATTACTAGATTTTTACACATCTTCCCTGTGATCGGACTCACATGATTTTTTTATTTTATATTTTTACTTAAATTAATGCTTATTTACTAAACTTAATTACTACTCTTCTTGAGTTTTATTTCTTAACTAACTAACAAAAGAAAAAAATGCAATCTACTTAAAGCGAGCCCATTCCATGTCTTGTTCGTTGTTTACTTGCTGACAATGCAACGTGTGTTTGGAATTGTATTACTATGTGAAACAAACAAACAAACGTAAGCATAACCCAGCGATCTCACATCACACTGAAAGTTCGAAAAACTCAATACACTCACATTTTTTTTACTAATACACACACATTTTCCGCAGTGGTCACACTAATGGCACAAAATTTTTCGTGCGAGTAGTGGCAGACACTAACGATGATTAATGTTACCCAGTTATAAATTTAATGCAAATTTACTGGATTCTGTAAAATTGTAATTAAAGTTTTAACTTGTTAAATCTATTATAATGATTTATTTTTTGAAATGCGCATACAAAAACGCAAGTTTGTTAATTATAGAGCATAAATATTATTAACTATTATTAAAATAATACTAATAATAATAAATGTAAACATTTTCCCTCAAACATGTGCTTGTATAATAAACTCGGTAACTCTACTTAAAATAAAATAAGAGAGAGAAGTATACACATTTTTTCAAGTTTACGCTTCGACAACATTTTAAAAATGAGATTGCAGTCAGATGTTTGAGCATAAAATTTAATGGCGATGGATTCGACTAATTCGAACAATTTTTCGTTGATAATACGTACACAACGATTTTACAATTTCAGTGTGATGTGAGATTGGGGGGTAAAGCTTGAGAATGTTTTGTTCGAATTGGTAGACATGGCGTAAGCATTTAGTGTATTACTTAGGTATCACCTCATATGTCACATGTGCCATCGTTAACTCCTCCCTCACTCAAGTGAGAGCCGTCCTCGGTTCTCTTAAAGCTGTCAATAGTAACCTGGATGGCATGATCTTCATTTCTTCATTTGAATCTGACGCACTTTAGAAACTAAGCAATAGGTTAGTAGAATACCAATTATAACAACCGTGGAGATCGTTGGGCCAATGATAAGTTTATCTTCGACGTCCCCAATGTATTGTAGGTTTTTTATTCCCAATTTCCGGAGGTATGGGAGGCTCAGTATTTCCTGGTGCCCAGTGATATTTAAAGTTGCCATACTAGCTGAGGCTTGGTATTTTTTTCAGATTTTGTTTAAAATTTTTATAAATGGACCCATTCACCTGGATCTCGTCATCGAAGGTAATTAAGTATGTACCGGTGACTGTTTTTATAGAGTGATCAGTCATCTTTATTACGGCAGAGTCGTCGTTGATGATAATAATACCGTCATCAATTACAACCAAGGGATTAAGATGACTGGGCCGAGTATCGCATCGAGCTATGCCACCAGAGTGCAGTTGTTTAGCACATGTGGGATGTAATAGCTCCTTACAGAAAGTTGTCGTAAGTGTTGCGCTGCAATTTCCAATAGCGATTATTTTATTTTCACAGTCAGCTACGATGTTGTTTTTGTCAAGGTGCAATATTGTTCCGTTATGTTGGACAGGAAATAAGCTCACCTTCTTACATTCTATTCTAGGCTTAGGATACTTAATGATAAAATGCAAAAAATTATTATCTAATAAGACTTTAATAAATGATACCTCCATTATATCAGCCAAAGTAGTGTTTGTAGAGCGCGCGTTTAGAATTTTTGTTAAATCTTCGGAATCCAGAATTACAGGGTTAATTATTCCTATCTTTGCAAGGGTTATGGACAGCATTAAAGTTTCAAGTTCTGACACCATTATTCTATTTCTTGCCAGTAGCGTTTCATATAAATGTCCTGTATCAATTTGTTTGTCTTTGGAATTTTTAATAATAACATTAACGGCTTCCGTAATTTTGTTTATTTGATCCTGTGTTTTTGTGTTTACTAGTATTTGTCTTTTCTTTAACAATGTTATGATCTTAAAATGTTTTGTAAAATGAAATGTTTTTAGGATTTCTTATACTAAATGTTTTTAGAAATGTTTCTAGAATTTTAGAATGTTTTCCTCTTCAAAAAAAATTTTTTACCATAAAAATGTTTTAGGAATTGCTTTTATAACATTCCCATTAATTGATTATTTTTGGTTTACAAAAGATTTTTTGTTTCAAAATTTTACAAGTTAATTTTCTTGTAGAACGTAATTAATGTTTTTCTACTATGTAGAATTGATTAAAAATTTTTTCATTTTGGAATATTTTTATTTCAAAATTTTACAAGTTAATTTTCTTGTAGAACGTAATTAATGTTTTTCTACTATGTAGAATTGAATATTTTCGGTTTTAGAATATTTTCAATTTTACAACCCAATTTCCAATCTTCTGCGACGTAAGTCATACAGGAAATGTCTGCGTTCCCTTGTCAGTCGTAGTGTTCTTCTAACTATGGTCCTGTGTCCATCGTATTCTATTCCTGAGTCACCCGATGAACTCATCCAAGCCAATTCCTCTGTGCTGGATCCGTCAGTCTCGAAGTCGGTAGTGTAGCTGTCACTCATTATGGTTAGTTAATGGGACGCAAATAATTTCAAACAAAATGATCAAGAAAATGTATCTATCGCGGTTCGATAAGTCACGCACAAAAGCTTACTCGATAATTAAAAAAAAATTTCAATCTGATCGCGGTTCGATTCGCGCACAAAAAATTTAACAAACGTTTACTCGACAATTAATTTAATTTAAAAAAAAAATTTAATTTTAATTTTATCTTATCACGGTTCGATAAGTCACGCACAAAAATAAAATAAATTACCAAAGATTTAACAACCCGTGCAAAGATTCACAATTTTTTCTAGTTTTTTGTTTTACAAAAATAAAAAATTTATCGCTAAATTTCTACACTCTACTTACAGATATTCATATACCATCTTAATTTTTACAGTTGTGTTGTTGCAATTTGATGTTTCCAGTTGTTGGTATAATTTGTTGACGTTTCTGCTGTGCTGCGAACTTCGGTAGTTGTTGCAATTTTGTTGATGTTTCTAGCTGTTGATTTGTTGATATAGTTTGTTGATGTTTCTGCTGTGCTGCGAACTTCGGTAGTTTTTGGATTGTTGTGGCAATTTTGTTGATGTTTCCAGCTGTTGGTTTGTTCTTCACGCAGCCCAGGCTATTTCGAAGCTCTGGTGACTATAGCTATGATCCAATTTCCCAATTGCTTTTGTTGAATAAGTTTTTGATATTTACTTGTTGATTTTTATTTTTTAATTTCAAAAAAATTTATATTTTTATTCACTTGTTGAATTTTATTGTTGTTTGCTCCGAATATTTTCTTGTTAAAAAAAATTTCTTCGCAAGCCCCACGTTGGTCGCCAATTACTTTTATGTGGGTTTTCTATTAAAAAGGTTCACTTTATTTATTTTATATTTTTACTTAAATTAATGCTTATTTACTAAACTTAATTACTACTCTTCTTGAGTTTTATTTCTTAACTAACTAACAAAAGAAAAAAATGCAATCTACTTAAAGCGAGCCCATTCCATGTCTTGTTCGTTGTTTACTTGCTGACAATGCAACGTGTGTGTGGAATTGTATTACTATGTGAAACAAACAAACAAACGTAAGCATAAAGCTTGAGAATGTTTTGTTCGAATTGGTAGACATGGCGTAAGCATTTAGTGTATTATTTAGGTATCACCTCATATGTCACATGTGCCATCGTTAACTTACACAACGATTTCACAGTTATAGTGCGATGTGAGATAGCAGGGTAAGTTACTGAATCGCGGTACTGAAAAGCTATAAATTTCTCATGAATGTCAATATTTTTTTTAAATGTAAAAATTTTTTAAATGTAAACATAGGTATTTGGTGTTTTTTTAACGAATAAAATTTATATATTAAAGATGCAATTGATGTCTTCTAAATTTAAAATTATAATTTCCGACGTTTTGATATGATTTTCTGAAATTCAATTAATTGTAATTTATATTTGGAAATTTTTAATTCCAGTTTTTAGAATTGATCTTTTCTTAAATTTGAATGGAAAATTTAAAAAGTGCAATTTTGTATTTATGTGAATAATAATGCTTTAGTAAATATAAACAATTTTTAAAAATTATATGTAATCGCAATCAGATATTTTGTAGGTAAAGTAGAATAATAATTCTATATAACTATGTAGAACTGTTTTGAAAGCAAAAAACTCATTGATGAACTCGGTAACTCTATTTTGTAAAGACAACACAAAGTTAATATGCCAAACTTATGTTCATATTTGTAAAAGAATAGTGAAAAAACGTATGAAATAAAAGACCAGCCCGTGTATACTCTTAATATTGTTCTGTATGAGATCTAGTTGAAAATATTAACATTCATGTTAAAATATAAATAACTATTGCAAAGCTAATTAGAACAAACAAAAATTGTGGCGCCAGCTACTGTGGCATAGTCACGCTGAGCAAAATGAAGTAACACTCTGTTAATGCAAAAGAAATGTATTTTCCCCACAACAACATATTGCAGAATTGTGACGGCCGTTTATTTTGGTGCTGGCTGTACTTAACAGCACATACAAGTCACATTAAAACGAAAGGTTATTTATGTCTTTTGTCATGCAAAATTTTTGCATGAAAAAAATACCGTTTCGTCTGTATGTGATTTGTTTAAATGTTTGTTTGTGTTTTCTGTACACTTTAATAAAACACTTGATGTTGGTTTTTTTTTGTTACCAACTGCCTGTTTTATTGTTGTCCATTCACTCAATCATAAACTTTACAATCAGTCTGGTCAAACCACTTTTTTTTTTGTTCTTGTATTGATTTCACGTACTCTCGTCGTCATACATGAGTGAGAGTGTTTTCAATGCTAGAGAGTATTATGAATGAATGTGAATGGTCTCAATGAATTGGTGGCGATTTTTTTTTTTTTAATAAACAGGTTTTTATCTTGAGATGATGAATGAATGAAGATTGGCTTGAATAAAAAGACATTTAAAATTAAAGAGGAGTCAAGTTTGGAGCTTCAAAAAGAAAGGTTGAGGAGAAACCTCTAATAAATTAAATTAAAAAGTAATTATTAAATTTAAGTAAAGTAAATAAGTAAAGTATAATTAAAAGTTTAACTAAAAAGCAAAATTGAAGTTCTGGTTATCGCGTCGACAGGTTGAGGAAAAACCTTTAAAATTAAGTGTAAGAAAATTTGAATTAAGTTAAAAGTTAATAAAGTTAATGTGAAATTAATAAAAAAGCATAAAATGTGACACTTAAAAGAAAAAGAATTAAGTACCGTTTACGTGCAGAAGATAGGAAAACAAAAGAACCATCATGTGCCTAATGTTAAAATCTAAAATTAAAAAAAAAAAAAAATTATATATGAAAAAATTTAGAAACTCAATCAATGAAAACTAATCAGAAAAGGTCAAGATAATTTGTTAAGAAAATTGTGTAGATAACCTATATTAAAGAAACTAACTTTTAAAAGTAGTAAGATATTTAATGAATAAAAGAAATAATTACTAATCTTTAAAACTGGCAAAGAAATTAAATTAAATTGATCAAAAGACATTTAAATAGATATTCTGAACAATGTAATTCAGTATGAACCAGTCTTAACGGCGATTACTGTACCCCAGAAAAACCCAGTTTTACTACAAAAAAAAAAAAACAGAAACTATAGCGCCAACAATTCTACGACCGGCGGAATATAGCAGCCATCACTACTCAGCGACCACATGCTACGGTACCTCATCAACACCAGCAATGGGGCGGTAAATATTTTAGGCTATATATGCAATTTCTAAATGTAATTAAAATTAAAATTTTTCCTAAAGTTAAAATTTGTCTTACCTCTAAAAAAATTTAACTAAAAGTTTTTCTTACATTTATATTAAAATTTTTTTTAAGCTATTAAAATTATATTCTAAATAGTTTTCTAATTAAGAATTAAAAATTTTTTTACATATAAAATTTTTCTAAAATTAAGATTTCCCTAAAATTTTAAAATTTTGTAAGAATTAAAAATTTTTATAATCATAAAATTATATATATAAAACTGTCTAGAATCAAAAATTTTCTGGAATTAAAAATTTTCTAAACTTAAAAATTTTTTAAATTAAAAATTTTACATTAAAAATTTTTCTACACTTAAAAATTTTTACATTAAAAATTTTTCTACACTTAAAAATTTTTCTAAAATTAAAATTTTGTAAAATTAAAATTTTCTAAAATTAAAATTTTCCTCTAAAATAAAAAAATTTTTTTTAAATTAAAAATTTTCTAAAATTTAAAATTTTTCTAAAAAGGAAATATAGCAAAAACTAAAATTTATTATAATTAAAAAAAAAAAGAAAAAAAAAAACAAAAAACATGTTGATAAAATTAATTTAAAATTTAAAAACCCTTAAAATGAAGGGTAAATAAAAAAGTTTTTTAAACCCAATGTAGGAAACCAAACCAAACCAAATTTTCTTATCATTTAGTGGGTTACCTCCAATTAAGATGGAGTCGAGGTAACATGGTAGGGAGGGCAAAAGGGACAGAACACCTCGTCCCCAATCCCAAGGTAAGTATGGCCATCCGTCCCATTTAGCGTCCGTTTTTTTTTTACAGTTTTTTAAATCGCACATGAACATCTGTAGTGCGGTTTCCCTGGGCCTGAGCAAGACCCCACCCATCCGGCGAGCTAGGCCCCTTCGCAAGCACGTTCGACCAGCAAAGGCTCAGGGAAACAGGAAGCGGAAGTTCCACCACCGCCGCACCATTACAGAATTTTATGTTTCTTATTTCTAACTTACTTATTTCTAACATGCAGTTGTTATGGATGTACATACATATATATAATATATGTATATTATTTGTATTATTTAATATGTTTATGTATGTATATGTAAATATTACACACAAAAAATACAACATCAAACGTTATTTTTGTGTTTTTGTCTTTAAATAAATTTATATGTACATAAAATTTTTTTTTTAAATTTACATTGTTTTTTATTATTAACAACTATGTAGGTATTTTAGCATTATTTGCTTTAGATGTTGGTAAATTTTTACTCCCATTATATTAACTCGTAGTGTCTGCTTGTCGAAAAAATTTTGGATCGATTTTAACCCCTTTCCCGTGATCCATTCGATCTGAAATTTTGCAGGCAAGCTCGTGGTAATAACAGAAATGATCTAGCAAATTTTTTAGTGATGCCAAAACAATGGAAACTTTTAAATTTTTCTACCAGAGTTAATAAAACAAATGTACAGAGGGTTAGTTTTTATTATATTATTACCACAACGACCACAAAAACAACAAGTCCAGCTATGACAGCAACACAACATTTAGAATAACAACAAGAACAAAATAGAAACATCATATTTTTCATTTTTTTTTTACTTTTTCAGAGATTTCCCTGGACCTGTTCCACCGATTTTAATGATTTTTGAAATAGAAATCTTCCCATGAATTTGGTGAATCATTCTCACTAAAAATGAATACTCTAGCTGCACTATTGAGGGCGTGATCGTGACAAGAACAACATAGAAAATTATATTTTTTCAAGACTTTTTTTAGTTCTTCATTCAAATCTCGGGCACTAATCGACCGATTTGGACGTTTTTAAATAGCAAACTTTTCAGGATGTTAATGAATAATTTTTTATATCAACGAGCACCATAGCTGCCCGATTGATGCCGTCATCGTGATTTCCACAGACGGACAGACGGACAGACGGACATCGCTATCTCAACTCCGGTTGTTATAAGGATCACAAATATATGTATATATTTTATGGCGTCCAAAATTTTTTTTCTAATATTTACAAACGGAATGACAAACTTATATATACCCTCTGCACACTGGAGTGGAGGGTATAATAACATGACCGCGTGACACGACTCACACGTGATCTGTCAAAAAAAAGGCTATTGAAAAAAGTATCTCCATTTGGATCACCCGTTATTAATCTATATCAATGAACTTTGTTATACAGTCTTCACCGAATACGTGGGCAACAGTCAATAATGATTTTATTGCTAATTCTAACGTCTAGGGGAGGAAAAACGGCCAAGACGGGAAAAATTATATATTTGGTATCTACTAAACAAAAGAATGTAGGAATATGAAATATAGTATGTGGATTCCAATAGAGATAGAAACATCAGATAAGAGGAAAACTTTTGGAAATTCGGATGTTAAGGGCGGTAAAAAGGGCCCGTAAATGTAAAAGGGCACCTTTTTGTATCTTATTTACAAAGTAATATAGGAATACGAAATTTTACAGTAGATTCCAGAGACACACACATCGCCAAAGAATAAAAAAAGTTTAAGCTCGAGCCTTTAGGGGGTAAAAGCGGCCAAAAAGGGGGAAAATTGTAACAAATGAATCTAGGCAAATGAAATTTGGTGTGTAGACTCCATCAGAGAAACAAATATGGGCCCAGAAACAAATATGGGCCCAAATATGGGCCATTTAAGGAAAAAAAAACTGACAAAAAGGTAAAAAATGTACCTTGCTGCATTTTCTTAACATATTATTTAATTAATCTACTTAAATATATGAATTTTGGTATACAGATTCCACCGCATACTTGAAAATTATCTTTAATTAAAAAGAAAACCCATTTACTGAAAGATAAAATTCTATAAAATAATTTTTATTAACAATATCATTCACGTTATTTTTGTGAATGCTTTTTTGGTTTGAGACTGAACTAATTACTATATTTGACTAAGCGGACAAAAAGGGGGAAAATTGTAACAAATGAGTCTAGGAATATGAAATTTGGTGCGTAGACTTCGTTCGAGAAACAAACATGGGCTCAGGATAAATTTTTCCGAAATTCAGCCATTTAAGGGGAAAACGCCCAAAAAGGGTAACAATTTTTACCTTTCTGCGTCTTTCTAACAAATTTCAGCCCTCGAAATTCGAGTGTAAATTCTAGGAAATTTTACTTTCTCATTAAATAAAGACCCTAACTTTTTCAGCAGTAATGTTTGTTCCTGATGGAAATCCCATACAAAATTTAATTTAGAAATTTTTTATCAAAATGAGATACCATTACTAAATTGTAATTTAAATCAAAACTTGTTAATCGATTTTAATTAAGTATGGCTTGTTTTTTTGCACCATATCTGTGTTTTTAACCTAAGATTAAACAAGTAAGAGTGTTAAATTCGGCTGTGCCGAATCTTTGATACCCTCCACCTCGGTTTGAGTCTTGATAATAAATGTAAATGAAAAAGTAAACAATTTGTTAAACTTAATACCAAATTATTTCAGCAAATTCTTTGGGTTGGTTTTCGTCTTTTCTATTATTTCGGATTTATTTCGGTGTTTGCTTTTTGGTCATCGTGGTTGCTGATCGGCATGCATTTAGGGTGTATACCTATATGCATGCGTATCCGGTTATATGACATAACTTCTCGTTTAATTTAGTTTTTGCTAATTTAGTAGCTCGCCCTAACCTCCATTGCAAAGGTAATGGTTGTGTAGGGTGGCTATATGCATTAAATCGTGCTAATTGGAAATGGCTGTATAGTTTCTTTTAACTGGCCAAATATTTCTTCATTGCGGCCATATAGGTCGGATGGAGTAACAAAATAATAACCAAAAAAAACTCTCTCAATTTTTTTTTATTAATATATTGTCATACTTGGAAAACATAGAGAATAAATTTATAATAATAAATATTCAAATTAGGGATGCCAAACGCAAAAAACCAGATGTCCCAAACATTTTAAATAAAATAATTTGTTCTCTTTATTTTCTGAAAAACTTCAAATTTTCATCCAAAAAAAATTGTGAAAAATAATATATATATAACATTCTCATCAAATTACGTTTATTTATGTAACAATTTTTGTGTTCGCAATTCTTAAATATCATTTGAGGTTTTCTAAACTTCATTGAATTTAAATCAATGTTTTCTGTAGTCCGATTCTGTAAATTTCAACGATCCGACCATCGCAAAATATATAGACAGCTATTGTTGTTTGCACTAAGGTTTGAGTGATTCACTAAGTATAGACATCTTAACGACAGTCGACATCTCTATTTTTCTATTTATTTAATTTGTAAACGAGTGGCATCTCTGTCAAAATAAGCGAAAAACACAAAGAAGAATAGAAAAAACAAATTACTTCGTGTTTGACAGGATGATTTTATGTTAATGTTTAATATCTTTATTTTGTTTACTAATATTTCTGTGTATTTATTTGAAAATAAAATAACGAATTGAATATGGTATTTAATTTTTTTATTTATATAAAAAAGTTTTTTAATAAAAGCAAAATATTTTCACTATTTTATGATTTTTATTTATGTATGACGACATTTCAACCTAAAAATTTAAGTTTTTATCGATTCAATAAACAACACAAAAATGGTTGTAGTTTAGATAACAACAACAGCTGACTTTAACAATAGCGAATATCGTTTAAAAATTTTACTGATAATTTTGCAATTTTCTTTTTTTAACGATTCGACTATCGTTAAAAGAAGTTACTGAATCGCGGTACTGAAAAGCTATTAATTTCTCCTGAATGTCAAGATTTTTTTTAAATGTAAAAATTTTTTAAATGTAAACATAGGTATTAGGTGTTTTTATACCCTCCACTCCAGTGTGCAGAGGGTATATATAAGTTTGTCATTCCGTTTGTAATAATTAGAAAAAAAAATTTGGACCCCATAAAATATATATATTTGTGATCCTTATAACAACCGGAGTTGATATAGCGATGTCCGTCTGTCCGTCTGTCCGTCTGTGGAAATCACGATGACGGCATCAATCGGGCAGCTAGGGTGCTCGTTGATATAAAAAATGATTCATTAACATCCTGAAAAGTTTGCTATTTAAAATCGTCCAAATCGGCCGATTAGGGCCCGAGATTTGAATGAAGAACTAAAAAAAGTCTTGAAAAAATATAATTTTCTATGTTGTTCTTGTCACGATCACGCCCTCCATAGTGCAGCTACAGTGATAATTTTTAATGAGAATGATTCACCAAATTCATGGGAAGATTTCTATTTCAAAAATCATTAAAACCGGTGGAACAGGTCCAGGGAAATCTCTGAAAAATTAAAAAAAAAATTAAAAATATGATGCTTCTATATTGTTCTTGTTGTTATTCTAAATGTTGTGTTGTTGTCATAGCTGGACTTGTTGTTTTTGTGGTCGTTGTGGTAATAGTATAATAAAAAATAACAATTTGTAAATTTTTTTTATTAACTCTGGTAGAAAAATTTAAAAGTTTCCATTGTTTTGGCATCATTAAAAAATTTGTTAATTCATTTCTGTTATTACCACGAGCCTGCCTGCAAAATTTCAGATCGAATGGGTTACGGGAAAGGGGTTAAAATCGATTCAAAATTTTTTTGACAAGCAGACACTACGAGTTAATATAAAGGGAGTAAAAATTCACCAACATCTAAAGCAAATAATGCTAAAATACCTAGTTGTTAATAAAAAAAATTTAAATTTAGCAAAAAAAAATTTATGTATAAATTTATTTAAAAAGAAAAACACAAAAATAACGTTTGATGTTGTATTTTTTGTGTGTAATATTTACATATACATACATAAACATATTAAATAATACAAATAATATACATATATTATATATATGTATATCCATAACAACTGCATGTTAGAAATAAATCGGTATATTATTTTATTTACATAATTTTCTGCAATATTTTGTAGTGGGGACAATACATTTCTTTTGCTTTAACAGAGTGTCACTTAATTTTGCTCAGCTTGACCATGCCGCAGTAGATGGCGCCACAATTTTTGTTCTAATTAGCCTTGCAATAGTTACTTCTATTTTAACATGAATGTCAATATTTTCAATAGATATCACACAGAACAATGTTAAGAGTATACACTAGCTGATCTTTTATTTCATATGTTTTTTCATTATTCTTTTACAAATATGAACATAAGTTTGGCATGTTAACTTTTTGTTGTCTTTATAAAATAGAGTTACCGAGTTCATCAATGAGTTTTTTGCTTTCAAAACAGTTTTACGTAGTTATATAGAACTATTATTCTGCTTTACCTACAAAATATCTGATTGCGATTACATCTAATTTTTAAAAATTGTTTATAATTACTAAAACATTATTATTCACATAAATACAAAATTGCACTTTTTAAATTTTCCATTCAAATTTAAGAAAATATCAATTCTAAAAACTGGAATTAAAAATTTCCAATTATAAATTACAATTAATTGAATTTCAGAAAATCATATCAAAACGTCGGAAATTATAATTTTAAATTTAGAAGACATCTATTGCATCTTTAATATATAAATTTTATTCGTTAAACACAAATTGAAATTCAAAAAAAAAAAACACCAATACCTACGTTTACATTTAAAAAATTTTTACATTTAAAAAAAATATTGACATTCAGGAGATAGTCGAATCGTTAAAAAAAAAAGAAAATCGCAAAATTATCAGCAAAATTTTTAAACGATATTCGCTATTATTAAACTCAGCTGTTGTTATCTAAACGACAACCATTTTTGTGTGGTTTATTCAATCGATAAAAACTTAAATTTTAGGTTGAAATGTCGTCATACATAAATAAAAATCATAAAATAGTGAAAATATTTTGCTTTTATTAAAAAAATTTTTTATATAAATAAAAAAAATTAAATAGCATATTCAATTCATTATTTCATTTTCAAATAAATACACAGAAATATTAGTAAAAAAATAAAGATATTAAACATAAACATAAAATCATCCTGTCAAACACGAAGTAATTTGTTTTTTTCTATTCTTCTTTGTGTTTTTCGCTTATTTTGACAGAGATGCCACTCGTCTACAATTTAAATAAATAGAAAAATAGGTTTGTCGACTGTCGTTAAGATGTATGTACTTAGTGAATTACTTAATCCTTAGTGCAAACAACAATAGCTGTCGATATATTTTGCGATTTTCGGATCGTTGAAATTTACAGAATCGGACTACAGAAAACTTTGATTTAAATTCAATGAATTTTAGAAAACGTCAAATGCTATTTAAGAATTGCGAACATAAAAACTGTTGCAATACACATATGTATATTCATATCTTATATATTAATTACAAACTTAAATTATATACTTATTTACAAAAAAAAAAAAACATAAATATATGTATATATATATATATATATATATATATATATTATAATAACATTTCATATTGCTTTCAAATATTCGTTTATAAATTTGAAAAATATTATATACTCTTCAAATATTTATAAAATGTAATATTTTCATATGAAAAAAAAAAACAAAAAGAATTTCTAAAATAAATTTGTATAGTTAATTATAGTTAAAATTCCTTTACTAAAATTGTGAAAATTTCATGCATATCATTACATAATAAAATCAAATGAATTATTTCAATTTTGTACAAAAACAAAAAATATAACATTAATGTTTCTTTTTTGGTTCAAAAAACATATTAATATTGTAATTGTAGAAATGTTACACGGTGGTAGAAATGATATAAATAAACATATCATTTTAAAATGAACAAACAATCCTGTCCACTTAAATAGCGCGTGCTTTAAGCTTTTGATATATATACATTTAGGTGTGCTATTCAAGTGGATAGGACTGTACATGGATTGCAGTTTTCATTTCTCAATTAAATTCACTGCTTGCCAAAATCAGGTCGATTTTGTTACTGTTACTACATGCAAAACATCCCAACAAAGCAAAATAATGTAAAAACTGTTTGTATGAATAACTTTTTCTCCATTTCATTTGCATTTTACTACTGGCATCGTTTGTTGGGATAAAATTTTAAACGTATCAACGTTCTCTCCTCAACGTTCTCACCGCAACGTTCTATCCCAACGTTCTCACCACAACGTTCCCACCACAATATTCTCTGTTGAACGTTCTGCCCATGATTTTGTTTAACTAAAGAAACATTTATATGCATAACTACCGAGTAATATATTGGTGGTCGAGTGCGTAGTGCGCTGGCTCTTGATCTTTTTCGCTTATGTTCGAATTCCAATGAAATAAGAAATATTGTATTTTTTTTTATCATATTTTTTTTTCTTCAAACTTATTGAAAACAATAAATTCTTAACATATCAATAAGATCTAATAAAAATAATCATTTATTTATTTAATTTCATATAAAATTCTATAAATATTTTTTTTTACGATATTACATTTTCAACATTATTGGTGAATAAAAAAAAATTATACATACATGTTTCTTTTTATTAATCAACAATGTTGCAGTAAATACAGACTTTTGGTTTAACCGTTCCAAAAATTGAAGTTCGATGATAATTCCCAGGTAGTAGTATTTGGAGTCAATAAATGAAAATATATTTTATTAACATAATTTAATTCAAAATCAAAAGTTGGCATCACTGAGTTAGATTTTGTATTGTATGGTGCTATTTTGTGTTGCCACAAAATCTAATAGAGAAAACTCCCTTTTAATTGTAAAAAAATTATTTTCCAAATATGATAATATTTTAACAACAAAAAAAAAATTGAGAGAGCTTTTTCGCAATGAAGGTTAGGGTGAGCTATTTAATTTGCAAAAATTTTAAATTAATCGAGAGGTTATATCATATAACCGGAAACGCATGAATATAGGTATATAACCTAAATGCATGCCGATCAGCAACAACGATGTCCAAAAAGCAAACACCGAAACGTGTTTTCTTTTATCCGAAATAATAGAAAATACGAAAACGATCTTTCCTCGTTGGAGTGCGAATTACTAATGTGAGAAAGCTTTTTAGACCAACTCTTGAAATAAACAAAAAACATCTGTTAAGCGGATCAACCCAAAGAATTTGCTGAAATAATTTGGTATTAAGTTTAACAAATTGTTTACTTTTTCAAATATATTGTTTACATTTATTATCAATACTCAAAGCGAGGTGGAGGGTATCAAAGATTCGGCACAGCCGAATTTAACACTCTTACTTGTTTTTTTTGGAATTTCAATTCGTGTTTAACGAATAAAATTTATATATTAAAGATGCAATTGATGTCTTCTAAATTTAAAATTATAATTTCCGACGTTTTGATATGATTTTCGGAAATTCAATTAATTATAATTTATAATTGGAAATTTTTAATTCCAGTTTTTAGAATTGATATTTTCTTAAATTTGAATGGAAAATTTAAAAAGGCAATTTTGTATTTATGTGAATAATAATGCTTTAGTAATTATAAACAATTTTTAAAAATTAGATGTAATCGCAATCAGAATAATAATTCTATATAACTATGTAGAACTGTTTTGAAAGCAAAAAACTCATTGATGAACTCGGTAACTCTATTTTGTAAAGACAACAAAAAGTTAATATGCCAAACTTATGTTCATATTTGTAAAAGAATAATGAAAAAAACGTATGAAATAAAAGACCAGCCCGTGTATACTCTTAACATTGTTCTGTATGATATCTAGTTGAAAATATTGACATTCATGTTAAAATAGAAATAACAATTGCAAAGCTAATTAGAACAAAAATTGTGGCGCCATCTACTGCGGCATAGTCACGCTGAGCAAAATGAAGTGACACTCTGTTAAGCAAAAGAAATGTATTTCCCCCACAACAAAATATTGCAGAATTTTATGTAAATAAAATAATATACCGACTTATTTCTAACATGCAGTTGTTATGGATATACATATATAATATATGTATATTATTTGTATTATTTAATTGGGCAATTCACAACAGGTGTTGTATCGTTGTATCTGTTGTATCGTGTATTATTTTACAATAGTGTAAAATTATTATTGGTAATTTTCATTGAAAAATCTAATACAGCGATACAACTTCATTTGCTATGTATAGTAAATGTTGTATATTGTATCATAACATATCAGTCCCAAGTGAATGCCAGCTTTTATGAAAAAGAAAAAACAAATACATACAATTTTAACAGCATAAATAATTATAAAATATAAAATGAGAAATAATGCAAATAACGAAAAGTTTATTTATATAAAAATTAATGTTTATATTTTTAATATGTATTTTCTCTTTCTTTCTAAATTAAAATGGAAGCGGTACTAAAACGCCAGGGTATATCTTATGACCAAAAAGCAAACACCGACACGTGCTTTCTCTTGTACGAAATAACAGAAGTGACGAAGTAACCTTTCCTCGTTGGGTCGATAATTACTAAAGAAAACGTTTTACATTATGAAAATACAACTGACTGTTCACAACAAATGATTGTATTGTGTATTTTAATACAAAATACAACATACAACATAATTTATAATATAATTTATTTATAAATAAATTTATACATAAAATTTTTTTTTGCTATATTTACATTGTTTTTTTTTTTTTTTTATTAACAACTAGATATTTTAGCATTATTTGCGTTAGATGTTGGTGAATTTTTACTCCCTTTATATTAACTCGTAGTGTCTGCTTGTCGAAAAAATTTTGGATCGATTTTAACCAATTTCCCGTGAGCCATTCGATCTGAAATTTTGCAGGCAGGCTCGTGGTAATAACAGAAATGACCTAACAAATTTTTAGAGCGATGCCAAAACAATGGAAACTTTTACATTTTTCTACCAGAGTTAATAAAAAAATGTACAAAGGGTTAGTTTTTATTATATTATTACCACAACGACCACAAAAACAACAAGTCCAGCTATGACAACAACACAACATTTAGAATAACAACAAGAACAAAATAGAAACATCATATTTTTCATTTTTTTTACTTTTTCAGAGATTTCCCTGGACCTGTTCCACCGATTTTAATGATTTTTGAAATAGAAATCTTCCCATGAACTTGGTGAATCATTCTCACTGAAAATGATCTCTGTAGCTGCACTATTCAGGGCGGATCGTGACAACAACAACATAGAAAATTATATTTTTTCAAGACTTTTTTTAGTTCTTCATTCAAATCTCGGACCCTAATCGGCCGATTTGGACGATTTTAAATAGCAAACTTTTCAGGATGTTATTGAATCATTTTTTATGCCAACGAGTACCCTAGCTGCCCGATTGATGCCGTCATCGTGATTTCCACAGACGGACAGACGGACAGACGGACACCGCTATATCAACTCCGGTTGTTATAAGGATCACAAATATATATATTTTATGGGGTCCAAAATTTTTTTCCTAATTATTACAAACGGAATGACAAACTTATATATACCCTCTGCACACTGGAGTGGAGGGTATAAAAAGAGCAATTTTGATGTTTTTGATTTTTTATGAATTTTAAAACAACAAAAATATTTAAATTTTACATAAAAAAATGTTTTTTTCGGAAAAACTTTATGAATATTGCCGAAACCATTGCCCTAATTGAAAAATAGTGTAGATATAACTTGGAGCAAATTTAGCTGTGGATTTTCATATTTTTTATTTAACCAAATCGGACAAACTGTTCTTGAGTTATGCTAAAATATATTGTGAAGCCTCCTTCATTTTTTAAATAGCGGTTTTTCGCGAGAACCAGAGTCAATCCAAAAAATGTAAATGCATACTGTGTATGTCTACTACAAGTGTTTACAAAAACCATTAACAAAATAAATGCCGCAGATTTTTTTATTTTTTTCCGCAGTGTTATAGCCAATTTTCAAATCAACACAAAAAAAAAAACAAATTAATTTTTATTACAACCACATTAACAAATTTAATAAACACACACATAGCATTGTATAATTTTATGTATGTGTTAGTAGTAACTTTAAATGCAATATACTCAAAATAAAGGAAAAGATTTAAAAATCTGTAAATCTCCAGAACGGCTAAAAACAAATACCTTTCAAATAATATACGTTTGGTCAAAATCGAAATAAAACGGTAGAACAAAACATCGGTCACAAGAAATCGCCTAGCCTATTAATATTATAGATATATACATGAATTTTAGTATACACACTCTACCGAATACGTGGGCATCAGTCCAGAATGAATTTATTGCTAATTCTAACGTCTAGGGAGGAAAAACGGCCTAAAAGGGGAACATTTGGTATCTTCTAGACAAACGAATGTCATATATAGTTTGTGGATAGAAACATCAAATGAATCGAAATATTTTGGAAATTCGGATCTTAAAACGGGGTAAAAACGGCCCGTAAATGTAAGAGGTTACCATTTTGTATCTTCTTTACAAACGAATTTAGGAATACGAAATTTGATATGTAGATTCCACCAGAAACGCAAACATCGGAGAAGAATAAAATTTGTTTCGAGCTTTAAGGGGAAAACTGATACTTTTCAACTGGTAAATTTTCATTTGAAATTGCATTTTCTTAACAAAAGAAGTAAGAAATTTATAGTCGGTGTAGACCGATACCCTATACCATGCGTTTGGAGAATTGGTCTTACGTAAAACTAATTAGGTTTAGAAAAAAAAATAAACCAAATCCACGTCGGAAATTGGACCGATCCTGACCATATTTGGTAGTCACTTATTTTTTGCAACAACATTTACAAACCGATTTTGAGAAAAATCTGTGCAATATTTTTGTTTCTGATAGGTTTAAGTGAATTGTCCTATATGGTTTATTTTTGGTCTACGGATTAATGGATGTAATAAATGCATAAAAACCCAATTCGACTGAGATCTATTTGATAATTTGAATCCTATGGCAAGTTAAGTCGATTTCATAGGGGTTATTTGAATGGAGAGTAGGACTGAACATGCGCCCGTTTTCACCAATTTCAATAGCGTTTGTCCTATGGCTTGATAAATAAAATTATATTATTTTTTATCTTTATAATTTGAATAATTTTCGAACCTACTATGAATAAAAAAAGTGGTACTAAAATAGAGTAGGTGGCAATACATTTTAAACTTTTACAAAATTCTAAATTTGCCAATTTTGTAATAAAATAATTTTTTTTTTGCGAAATCGCTATTTGGTGTGTTCTATATTGGAAGCTAACACATTTGTTATAAAAAATACAATTAAACAAATAGGTAAGCGAAAAAGAAATATTTTTTTAGAGATGCCAAAACAGTGGAAACTGTTAAACTTCTTTAGGGGCTGTTCACAAATTACGTAACGGTCAAAGGGAGGAGGGGGATTTGAAAATTTGTTACGGTTTGTTACGGGGTGGGGGGTGGTTGGTTATAAAAATGTTAAGTAACCAAATTTCTTCCTTTTTATAAAAAAAATTACACTATATAATATTAATGTACGCAACAAAAACGAACATTTTCATGAAATTCATATGTGCAAAAAAAAATCCACTTATTTTAAATTTTAAATCTAAGTAGGCTTTGACCTTTTATAAAAAAAAAATTACACTAAATATAATATTAATGAACATTTTCATGAAATTCATATGTGCAAAATAAAACCACTTATTTTAAATTTTAAATCTAAGTAGGCTTTGACTTTTATTTTTGTACTCGGCGTAAGCTTAAGACCAATGTTCTGTGAAATATATGTTTAGATGTTTGTGTAATATTGTTAATTGCCAAGTGAATATCATCGACGTAAGACATTCTAATTTTTATAATTATTTTCCAATTAGTTTCTAGTGCTTAAATTTTTGTAAACTTGTATGATTAATTTTTGTTTCGTAATCAACATTAATATTGTGGTATTTATACATTAAATTAAAAAAATTAAAACGTTTGTGTTAAGTTTACTTGAAATATTTAGATTCTAATTATGGATAGGTCGTCGCTATATAAGTCGTTGTACGATTCGTATTTGAGAGCATATCCTGACAAATCCAAACAGCAGTCCCAAAAAGATGTTAATGATATATGGAATAAGATAAAAAAGGACGGTAATGATTTATCTACAAAAATTTCTGAGCTATTAAAAAGCTATGAGTCCGTATGTTTGAAAAGAAAAGGAAACTTAATGCAATTTTGGTCTAAAACGTTAATAAAACCGGCTTTAACTAAACCTATTGAGCATAGTGGAATACATCAACCACGTTCTTCCGAATCAATGGCGATTGATATAGATAAACCTTGGTCATCTAAAAGTCAATCGTTACCATTAAAAGAATTCAAAGCTCCGGTCCAAGAACAGTTGAAAAAAGAAATTGACATTTTTAATGCAGATCTTGCAGGTCTTTATAAGCGTAGAAGTACAGGTATGCTCTCTTCTGAACAGGAACAAGAAATAAAGAAAATTGAAAAGAAAAAAAGAAAGCTAGAATGTAATTTAAAAACAAAGATGTCTAATCAGGAAAGACAAAAAAAATTTAGAGAAAGTACCAAGAAAAAACTTTCAGCTTTGATAGAGGCGAACCCAGAAAAAAGAGATTTTCTCAATCTAAAGGAAAGACCTGGAAGACCCAGGATTGAAGTTGATCAACCTCTTTTATTAAAAACTATAATTGACATTGTTATTCATGGATCAGCAGCTCATGAAAAACGACATAGTGATATATATAGGAGCATCAAAACACTTGATGAGTTGACACAAGAAATAAATAAATAAAAATGGATATCAAGAAGTGGAATTTATCTTCGGTTACTTCCAAAACGATGTCTCTCTACTGAAGGAAAGCGACACGTAGTGACAGTTCCCATTAAACTAATGCGATCCCAAAATGATTTTCACTCCAAACACATTGATGGAAAATTTTGTACATCGACAATAAGACATCTTGAAGAATTGGCTTCTGTTCTTGGTCCAAGCGAAGTCTGCTTCATTAGTCAAGACGACAAAGCCCGAGCAGTTATTGGGTTGACAGCTGCGCTAAAACAGGCTCCAATTCTGATGCATGTCGAATATAGAGTTAGTCTTCTTGATCACGATTGGGTCGTTGCATCTAAGCATAAACTGATTCCTTCTGTATATGCAGGTATTAGCGTGAAACCTGATGGACTGGGCAAAGTTGAGGCTGTGGGTTATTCTGGCCCAACATATATCGCTGTACGTTCCGGGAAGCACTCTTCCTCAACCGCTTTTGCACATGGGCTAGATTTTGAAAGAATCTTGCAGCTTGCAGAATTCGACATTATCACCAAAAATAATAATGTAGTCAAGCCAATAATAATGTTTACCGTTGACGGTGGCCCCGACGAAAATCCACGATATCAAAAAGTGATCAACGTTGCCATTCATCATTTTTTGAAACATGACGTAGACGCTCTTTTTATAGCTACAAATGCTCCTGGACGCAGTGCATTTAATAGGGTGGAACGAAGAATGGCACCTTTAAGTCGTGAGTTATCAGGAGTAATTTTACCACACAGTCATTTTGGGAGCCACTTAGACGAGCACGGACGGACAAATGATGCTGAATTGGAAAAGCTAAATTTCAAATTTGCAGGCGAGACTCTCTCACAAATCTGGAGTAGTATGATTATTGATAACTATTCAACAGTTGCTGAATATATCGAACCAGATAAAGCGGAAATCCCACAAGAAAATATTTTGTCCAAAAATTCCGAATGGTTCTCTAAACATGTTCAAACGAGTCAATATTGCACTCAAATTGTTAAGTGTGATAATCAAAATTGCTGTGCAAAACCTAGAAGTAGTTACTTTACTGTAATGAACAAAAAAAAATTTTTACCACCACCAATTTCACTTATCCAAACCAATATTGGATTAAAAGCTGCAACCAATAGAAAAAGTGGTGAAACGTCAAATTTTGCTCCATTGTTTTTATTAAACAATTTATTTTTATCATCGATAATTGAACAACTACCAAAATGTTTACCGTACGATTTTTATTGTCCTTCAGTGCATAATGTTCTGAAAGATAGAACGTGCTCAGGTTGTGAAATGTACTTTGCCACTCAAGTGATGCTAAAAGATCATGTCAAAAATATCCACCACAAATCATCGATCAATATGAAAAAAACTGTACCAGTGCGTGTTGCAGCCCGAAGACAACGTGAATTAATGGTAGTAATTGCCCTGCAGGAAGGAAATGAAGATGCTGAATGGATTGACGAAGAGAACGTCGATTTGACAAATGTTGAAAATATTTCTGAGGATAAATCTACTGAAAATTGCATCCCTGTTTTGTCAATGGATGAATACTTGGCTTCTCCGTGGGAGACTGAATAAGGTATGCCATAAATATTTATAAAAAGTGCTGTTTTTTAAATGTTTGGTTTTTATTTCAGATCGTCGGACTATTGTTGCTTTTTTCTATTTTTTTTGGTTATTTATTATTTTATTTTTTCCATTTTTGTTTTTATTTTTATGTTATACTGAAGTTTGTTTTGATTATTCGAATACAAAAATTGTTCAAAAAGTAATTTAAAAAGTATTTTAACTTTTGTTACGTTATTCCTCTTGGGGGAGGGGGTCTTTGGAATTTGTTACGATCTGTTACTATAGGGAGGGGAGGGGTTAAAAACGGCAAAAACAGCGTTACGTAATTTGTGAACAGTCCCTTACCAGAGTTGACTAAAATAATAAAAATAGAAGAACGAGTGAAAGAAACTATAAAAAAATCTTAGCCGTTATTTAAATATAGTTTTTGACATTTTTTCAATTATTATAAAATAATGGCAAGAATAAAGTTTTATGAAGAGTTAAAAACCAGAATAATAGATGATTTTCGTGATGGTGATAAGCAAAAGAATATTTGTGAGAAATATTCTATGAATAAATCCATAAAATAATCCATAAAAAACGCATGAACTGGAATTAGAATACTGTTGACGAATAGCGTTGACAAAAAAGTTGGATATTTAAATGGCCACAAAACGGTTACACGCTTCGGGGGTTTAACTAAACAAATTAATACAATCGTTCGGTATAAGAATCATCTACCCCCATGGCCATGTGTTATTGTATAGTAAAGGTTTCCTTTGTTATGTCAACAGCATAAAAATGAACACTTTTAAGCATAATAATGAATACTATTTTCTGAAGTAATGTTAACATTTCTTCTTTGTTGAAATAGTTTTTAATTTGATGATAAAAATTTTTGGTATTGACTGTCCAAGTCGTCAAAAATATATTTTGTTAAAAGTTTACATCGTATTGTCACTCACACCATATTTCTTATTATTTTTAAATATTACTATGGCTTAAATAATTGATATAATATTTAAGCCATACTGCTAGTATACAATAAAATTATTAAAGTTCCATTAACAACAAAAGAAAATAAATTTATAAAACTAAAAGCAAAATACAGTAATTTTCGTTTATAACGAACCCGCTTAATACGAACTTTCGCCTAAAATGAACCAATTTCAAAAGTACGCGTTTTATTTCTAATAAACCATGCAATTTTCTTCGCTTATTGCGAACCCGTTTAAAGCGAACTTTCGGTTACAATGAACTTTATTTGCACGCAAAACTTGTTTATTTTTCGGTTAAAACGAACCAAAAAGTGGTGCTATGAACAAAAAAATTATATTTTTGCACTCTGGCACCACTAACACGCAATGTTTTTTCCTATATTCTCGATTCCGGGAATTTCCCTAAGTTTAATGTTTGTTTGTGTGAAGACGATGTGCAGACTGCAGTTGAAAATTGCAAAGTTACAAGATGGACGTAGTACCAAATGAAAAACAAAGAAAATGTTTTTCTTTAAAAGAGAAATATGAAATAATAAAACGCTTACAACAAGTTGTAAAACAAAAGCAAATATGCCAAGAATTGGGCCTCAGCAAGTCAACAATTGCTACAATTTGGAAAAATAAGGACTTGGTCCTAACTAATTTTGAGCAAAACTCCTCAAACGTAAAAAAGGTTAAAACCCCTTATTTCATAGAACTCGACCATTGCCTATTAAAATGGTTTACTCAGAAAAGAGCCAGTAATGTGACTATAACCAATGCCGTTTTACAGGCGAAAGCACAAGAATTTGGAGAAAATCTTAACTACTCCGAATTTAAGTGCAGCGAAAGTTGGATTGTTAGACTTAAAAGACGCCACAACATCACTAGCGGAAAAATATTTGGAGAGGCGGCTGAAGTCAAGGACATATTCAATGGCGATGAAACTGGTTTATTTTATAAACTGACGCCTAATAATACACTGCGCTTCAAAGGTGAGACCTGTACAGGTGGAAAACAATCAAAAGAACGATTAACAGTGCTCGTAGTAGCAAATATGATGGGTACAGAGAAACGAAAACTTTTAGTAATAGGAAAATCAAAAAATCCCAGGTGCTTCAAAAACATAAAAAAAAATACCAGTTAATTACCAATCTAATAAAAAGGCTTGGATGACATCCGAAATTTTCAACAATGAATTAAGACAATGGGACAATAATTTACGCCGTGCGAATCGAAAAATGTTACTACTGGTAGACAACTGCCCAGCTCATCCAGATACAAAGGACTTAGATTGCATTAAATTAGTCTTTATGCCTCCAAATACTAGCTCAGTTTTACAACCTATGGACCAAGGTGTCATTCACGCATTGAAAAGTAAATATCGCCACATACTTCTCTCAAAAATTGTTAATTCAGTTGATATGGGTGAAGATGACTTCAAAGTTAGTATACTAGACGCAATAAATTTTTTGCATATGGCATGGTTAAAAGTCAGCAAAGCAACAGTTGCTAATTGCTTTCGGCACGGCGGATTTACCAAGAATGAGGGTGAGTTCGACTCGGATGATGATCTGCCATTAATAGGATTGATAAACCAACCAATGGAAACTTTTACAGATGGTAATAAAAAGGGTTTGCTAAGTTATCGCACTTTAAATTAACCTTTATTATTTTCATTTACAGTTGGGACAATTAACTTCAATGATTACATATGTTTCGATGACGACCTTGTAACTACGGAAGCATTGGACGACGAAGCTATTTTGCAGTGGACAACGAAGAGCCATCCCAGTTACAACTGCTCTGGATGCAATGTGTAGCGTAAGTTATGTAAGAACTTTTCTTCAGTCACGCGATACTCCACAACAAATTCTTGACAACTTGGCTCAAGTGGAATTATATATAAATGAAACTAATATTGGTAATAAGCAAACTAAAATAACTGATTTTTTTATAAACGAATTTTTTGTATTTAAAATATCCTAATAATGTTTTAATAAATAGACAAAGGAGTTTCACATGCATGTGCACTTATATAAATGGTTTTTTCAAGTCTTCATTTAAAGCGAACTTCGTTTAAAACGAACCATTTTGCCCAGTCCCTTCAAGTTCGCTATAAGCGAAAAGTACTGTAATGTTGAAATAATATTGTAATGATCAAATAAAAACATTGTGTGACAAACATATACATACTTATATAGTTACATACAAACTTTGGTACATTACGCCTAAAAACAAAATTAAACAATAAATAACAAATATACTTACATATTTATATATAATTCTTTACTAAAAAAAAAAAAAAGTAAAAGAAATTAAAACTATTTGGTAAAACATTAATAAAACTATTAACAACAGTACTAACATATATACCACAAGACAATTACTTGAACATTAGCGGGAAGATCAACAAAAAAAAACCAAGAAAAACAAGTAAAGTGTATACCCTACTCGGCACACAAGGTGGGTGCATCATTTTGTATCGTACAAAAAATTTTCAAAACGCAGAATATATAATTTTTTACACATTACACATAAAAATAAGTCAGTTCATCATAAAAAAATCTGTTTTGTAATACCCACCCACCCTTTTCATAGAATTTCTATCAGTTTTTTGTGATTTTGTTTGATAAAACAATACTGCTGTTTTATTTGGAGTAGCGCAGAAGATTTACTGTGTAAAAACGACCATGTTGAAAATTTACAGTAGCTGGGATATATCTAGGTAAAAAAGTTGTATTTTTGAAAATATTAGTATCCCACCTTGCGACATGCAAGTATTTAATGGAGACTACAGGTTCTGGGCTTCATTTAGGGACCTTTTAAATGCAATGTATTATGGTAATGCTAGATTGAGTGGAGTTCAAAAACTGCTTTATTTGAAACAAAAAACCCGTGGTGAACCCAGGAAGATAGTTGACAATGCTCCATTGACACGAAGGTTTCGGTATTGCCTGGATACAACTAGTCTTTCAAATTAACGCCCAGCTCAAGACCCTTTTTAACCTGCCATTGGTAAGTGCCCAACGCTGTGTGGCTTTTCGACGGCTGCAGCGAAAGATAAATAGTTGCATTTCAAATTTAAAAAATATTGAATATAGTTTCGGACAATTGGAACCCGATATTTGTTTATCTCTGTTCGTCAAAGTTACCCAGAGAAACTTTAGAAGATTTTGAATAATCTTTAAACGATAGTTCGAAAATACCCTCTTGGAACTATTTAGACACATTTTTAACAAATATATACAAAGGGCTTTAATCCGTGAATGATATCAAGAATTCAAGTCAAAACCCAAACCCTAAGCCAAAATATTTTTCCGAAAATAGGAATCTTAATGATAAAAAAGGCAATTCATTTCTTAATACTACCCAGGAACAAAAGACACGTTCAAAGAACAACCCCTTATATGAGCAGAGACCCTCAAGTTCAAATAACCCTCAACCCAGAAAGCCAGATGGATTAATTTGTATGTTATGTAATGGAAACCACACCCTACAAAAATGCAGATCACTTGCCTCAATGGGAGTGAATGAAAGAAATGACTTTGTAAAAAAGAACGGATTTTGTTTTAATTGCCGTGCCATTGCCCACACCATTAAGGAATGTCATAATTCCTTCACTTGTAGACATTGTGGAGGCCGACATAATAACCTTTTGCACAAACCCGCATCTAACACAAATACTCAATTATCAAAAGACCAAGAAGCACCCACTTCTTAAAAGTATGCAGCTCAGACATTTTCAGCCATAACGAAATCTAACATAATTCATTTAGATAACCGGAAAAAGTTACTTGGAACTGCGGTTTTGAATGTTGATTTGAATGGATCGCATTTTCCGGCTAGAGCACTAATAGACCCTGGCTCCGATTTCTCATATATTTCTGAAAAACTAAGACGTAAATTGCGGTTACCAACTACGCCAATAGTTGCTGAAATTTCAGGTTTAAATGAGGTAGTATCGGCGCGTTCGAACAAATTATGTGAAGTCTTACTTCAGTCAAATACCAGAAAAGAATTCAGTTTGAAAATGCAGGCAATTGTAGTTAAAACCCTAACGAGATCGTTACCCACTCAAAATATCAACCCGATTATTATTGAAAAGCTGGACAATATTGAATTAGCTGACCCTGAATTTTATAGAAGTAGACCCATTGACTTCATAATTGGCAGCGATTTTTACCCTCAGATTTTAAAATCTGGTGTTAAGAAAGATTTTCTTGATACGTTGATGGCTTAAGATACCGAATTTGGTTGGATCTTGACTGGACCAGTAGAAGAGACCCATAAACCCAGAAATATTGTATCGTATTTCAGTTCAATGACATTAAGTGTCTCACAAAATTTTGGGAAGTGGAAGAAATCCCAAGAGTACCAGTTAAAACAGTGGAGGACTCCTTTTGTGAGGAGCATTACATAAATACTACCCTTTGTTTACGGCGTTATCAAGTCAATTTGCCGTTTAAAACTCCTCGAATGGAGTTAGGAAACTCGAGGCACATCGCAATGGCTCAATACTTGAGGAACGAGAGGAACTTGATGAAAAACCCAGATTTAAAACGGGAATATGATAACGCTATTCAAGAATATATTGATACGGAACACACGAACCCTATACCCTAATGTTTCCTCAAATTTTCATTATTATTTACCCCATCATGCTGTTGTGAAACCCGATCGTGTTACGACAAAAGTACGTATTGTTTTTAATGCTTCTAGCAAGACTTCATACGGCAACAGCTTAAATGATAATTTATATACTGGCCCTACCCTACAACAAGATTTAGTTGTGGTAATTCTAAAATGGCGCTTTTTATAAGATTGTGTTTTATGATGCCGATATTACGAAGATGTATAGACAAATCCTATTAAACCCTACCCACACACCCTTTCAAAGAATACTATTTCGAAAAAGCGTCAATGAACCCATAAGAGATTATGAACAAAAAACGGTTACGTTCGGGGTAAATTGCGCGCCTAATTTAGCAATTCGCACTCTTCATCAGCTAGCTTCAGATCTACATACTACACACCCAGTGGCTTCTGAGATTTTGAGAAGTCATATGTACGTAAATGACGTGTTAGCTGGTGCAGATATACCCTGGAAGATGCTAGAAAAGCTCAAGATGAACTGATAAAAGTGTTGAACTCTGCTGGATTTCCATTAAGAAAATGGATTTCGAACACTGATGATTTGTTAACCCACCTACCCAAAGAATACTTACTCAACCTTGATTTACTTACCCTTCCGGAGTCGAGCGATGCTAAGATTCTTGGATTTAGCTGGAATGCGCCGGTTATTATATCTGTCAAAATCATTATGCAACAAATATGGCAGGATCATACAAACTGGGGTGAATGTCTTAAGCCACTTACCCTTATAAGGTGGCAGAATATTTTGCAATTTTATGATAGCATTGACAATATCAGAATTTCTAGATGGGTTTAGTATTTTCCATCAAGTAAAGTTGAATTTCACGGTTTTTCAGATGCTTCAGAGAAGGCTTACTCTGCAGTGCTATACGCAAGAGTAGTACCCATAGACGGACCATGTACCGTAACCCTCCTCGTTGTTAAAACAAGAGTAGCACCAATTAAAGTTTTATCAGTACCCAAGTTAGAGCTGTGCGGGGCTGTATTGTTAGCTAATATGACACATAATTTACTCACTCAACTTAAGATACCCTTAAAGCATACATATTTTTGACAGATTCCTCGATTGTTCTGGCTTGGTTAAATAAACACCCTGCAACATGGAATACCTTCGTGGCAAACCGTATTGCTAATATCTCTGAAATGGTAGGTGTACAGAATTGGAACCATATTGCTTCACACGATAACACTGCAGATGTTGCCAGTCGTGGATGTAATGCAGAAGAGTTGAGAAAGGATTCCTTATGGTGAAACGGGCCGAAACTCGTGGTCTTACCTACTAACTAACCTAAACCTCAGTTATCTATATCCTTACAACCATAACCGTTAACATTAGTCACTAACCCATTCACACCATTCATTCCTACACTTAACCTTTATTGTTTTTTTTCACAGAAAATGGCCCCCAGAAATATTCGTACCAACAACGTAAACCGTCAGGAGTTTCATTTTAAAACGAGATAGTCTCATCAAAGTGCTAGACGCCATCAGGATAACAGGGAAGCTAGACGTCAACCCCACGCAGAACGCAAGCGCTCATCCAATTTGTCCCCTCGCTACGTCCGATGCGGAATCTGTTACGCAGACCACAAAATTGTAACCTGCAGGAAAGTTGTGAACCTAAATTTAAAGGGGAAACTGTTATGAAGCTTCACTACTGCCTTAATTGCCTGGCAAGAAACCACTTGGTGGCTCAATGCACCAACAAAGAGAGCCGCCGCATATGTCGTGCAAAACATCATACGGTTTTACACGGATAAAAAAGGGTTTTGAAGTGTATAGTTACCGAACGTCCATCGTCATCCACGCGACGTACGACCACTTCAAATTTGGCAACCTCGGTTAAAGCTGACTCTCAGGCGTCCTCCTCTACACTCGCCCCGATGATTAGAACACTAGTATCAACAGCCGTGGTTCAATTAATATCCGAGAACGGTACTCACTATTCTCGAGTTATACTAAACCCGAGCCTAACAACATATCGGATAGCTAGCTCCCTCATCAGAGATCTGGGCTTAGCCACATTTAAAATAGACTCCAGGGTATATTCTAAAGTGGTCATTGCAGCAAACACTTCGTCCTCTGAGCGGTTTGAAGTCTGTAAGATAGTCACCGATGAGTTACCCAAAAGCCTTTATGATACCCCGTTAAGTGAGAATATTAAAGAGAAGTTTAGCCGCATCTCTCTGGCTGACCCAGACTTTTACTCAAATTCTCCGGTTGTTTTGGAAATTGGTGGAGACCTCTACACCACTGTATTAAGGTCCAACACCATTCATGTACAAGGCTCATCATTAATCGGCCAAGATTCGGCTTTGGGATGGTTTATCATGGAATCTTTCTCCCGTTAAAACACCTACCCTACCAAGTATTTTTTTTTAAACACACTTACCCAATTAATTGAAATATGAATTTGCCACAACCCACTAAAATGGATTCTCACCCTTTATTTTTTACAGGATGTCAAGGCCGGGAG
The DNA here is from genome assembly GCA_963682025.1 of Cordilura impudica. Taxonomy (NCBI): domain Eukaryota; kingdom Metazoa; phylum Arthropoda; class Insecta; order Diptera; family Scathophagidae; genus Cordilura; species Cordilura impudica. Next base: position 202,454,134 of record OY821517.1, on the reverse strand, counting down.
AATGTTCATGCCAATGAACAAAAATTATCAACACTGGTTGTTACAACAATGCCCCCAACAGTTTTTTTGATTATCTGCATATTAAAACACAACAGCTAAGGTCACTGTGTTTTTAGAAGCCACAACGCGAACACAAAACATTAAAGTTGAAACTAAATCTAAAACATAAACTTATAAATTATATTTTTTTTCTAAAGTGAAATCCAACTGTGCTATTACTCTCACCCTACAAACTATCAATAAAGACTTGTGTAAATATAACTCAATTGAATTTGCCCAGAGTTATATAAAAAATTTAATTAGTAAAAAAAAAGAAAACCTTAATCCTAAATACCTAACCCTAAATTAAATATAAATATATATAAATATATCTCGGTATAGATGTTATATATATAATAAATTTTGTAACGTATTGGAAAAATAACGTCTTTTATTTATTAACTTTCCCCTCAAACGGTCGATTACCCCAAAACCTCTCCATCTCCCTCTAATCAGTATAAACACCCTGCTCGGAAGAGCAAGAAGATGACAAAACGTCTTCCGGGTTTTGGTAACCCGAACATCGCGGCAACTTCAAGCAACAGATTCAGCCTGCTTGCTGGAATCAATGATATGGACTCCTGTATCAAATATTAACGATGTTAAGGAACGCAAACTTCTACCTATTGTTGTAGAAGCTAACGGTTCATTTACAGAAACACAAAAACTACTTGGTAAGGATTGTATTTTCAACTACTTGGTAAGGATTGTATTTTAAAACGTACTTCAATTGGTACCAAAACTTTTGCTCCAAGTAAAGAAATGTACGAATGCTACAAGCAAATACTTAAAGAGAGTAAGATGGAGTTTCATTCTTTTGACTCCAAAGAAAATAGGTTATACACCACTTTCTTACACGGTTTACCCCGCATAAACTCTGAGGACATCTCCGAAGAGCTAAAAAACTACAACCTATCCCCTTCTTCCGTAACCGAAATAGTCACAAATTCAGTTCGAACAATAATGCAGTTTACAAAGTTCAATTTGTTCGTAAAAATTGTAATCCAACTGCCTTAAAAAATGTATGAACAATTTCCAATATTATAATTTCTTGGAAAAAATACAAATCGAGATCCAGGAACAAACCAACTCAATGCTGGAAGTGCTTAATGTATGGCCATGGCGGTGAACATTGTCATCGAAGTGCTGCGTGTATGATATGTGCAGAACATCATACAAATGTGTGCCCATTTAATACAAATGAAAAAAGACCAGCTGTTTTTACATGCTTTAATTACAAAAAACATGGAAAAGAGAGAACTGATTACTCTGCAAACGACATGTCCGTTACGTTCTCTCTATTTAGAAACTAGAACAAGAGTAACTTCTAAAAGTCAGAACAACAGCAGACAACAACAAAATAACTCATTTCATTTAAAGGTAGGAGATTTCCCTAATTTAAGAAACAACAAAACAAATTGTCATAATACCATCAATAATAACACAATAAATAATAGCAAAGCCACATATGCTAACCAGTTAAGAAAAAACGATTTATTTAGCATTGATGAGCTTTTGGATATTTTCAGTACAGCTATGGATGATTTGCATAGGTGCACTTCAAAAGTACAACAATGTCAATGGTGAAATACGCCCATGGATTATACAAATTTAAACGAATTCAAAATGCTTCACTTGAATGCTAATGGCATTTCAAACTTTTCTAAATTAAAACAATTTAAGATACTAATTGAACGAGAAAATATTAAAATAGCGTCTTTGAATGAAACATTTTTTTTCAGAAAATAAACCCTATTTTAAAAATTATTATTTATATAGAAGTGACAGAACAGATTCAAGAGGAGGAGGAGTAGCTCTGTTAATTCATAAATCTGTAGCACATAAAAACCTCTTTATATCAAACACCTCATCAATCGAAAACATCTCAACTGAAGTTATAAATAATAGACCTATTGTTGTATCTTGAACCTAACACCTTCCACCAAAGAATATATAGTTTTTGGTGACCTAAATGCAAAACATTGTTCTTGGAATTGCCGTTCAAATAATACTGCAGGAATCGCACTCAACAATTTATCATTCACTATCCTAATAGTCCAACCCTATTCTCCCATCAACACAATCGCGAAGCATCCACAGTCGATATTATTTTAAGCAACTCCACTTTAAATATAGACGTAAAAACAATGGATTACGAAATACCATCAGACCATCGCCCCATTATATGTACTCTTAAAAGATCAATGGCCTTGCAGGTTGACCTCAATTATTATGATTATAGTGCAACCAACTGGAACATTTATATGAATTTTTTAGACAATAAAATCACGTTATATTAGGATATATACAATACCAAGGCAGTAATTGATCAGGAAATCCAAAAATTTACAAATGTAGTTTTCGAAGCAAGGGATGTGTCTAAAATAACTCAACAAAATAATTACACATTACAAAGTACTGTGAAATATCTATAATATTAATAGGCTAGGCGATTTCTTGTGATCGATGTTTTGTTCTACCGTTTTATCCCGATTTTGACCGAACGTATATTACTTGAAAGGTATTTCTTTTCAGCCGTTTTGCAGATTTACAAATTTTTAATTTTTTTCCTTTATTTTGAGTAAATTGCCTTTAAAGTTGCTACTAACACATACATAACATTATACAATGCTATGTGTATGTTTATTAAATTTGTTAATGTGTTTGTAATAAAATTGAGTTTGTTTTTTGTGTTGATTTGTGAATTGGCTATAATTGATTAGCATACCTTTAGGGTCTTCATTTAATGAAAAAATAAAATTTCCTAGAATTTGCACTCGATTTTATTAAACTAAGAAGCTTTAAAAGAAAACGCCAACGATCGTCAAATATAGCCGAGCAAACTTTTTATAATCAATGTACTAAGTTTCTAGGTAACATGATTGATAAAAGTATTAATTCGTAACGCAATAAGAAATGGTGTCAATTATTATCCAACCAGGTGATAAATCATTTTGGAAAATAAGCAGGACCTTGCGAGAAAAAGGAAAAAATCAAATGTCTCACTTTAAAGTTGGAAATACAAAAAAAACATCTGATGTGGGCAAGGCTGAAGTCCTGGCAAATACATTTGTCCAAGCAAATAATTTCACTGCGAACTACAACCACTCAGCACATACACTAATAAATACAACAATAATTTTAAGAAGGAAAATCCTAGTTCTGAATCTGCAATTTATACATCTCTTGAAGAAGTAATGAATATTGTCTCATCAATAAAACCCTAAAAATCCCCTGGTTTTGACAATGTTCCCGACCTGCTCTTAAAGAAACTACCACTCAAAGCTCTAAAATTACTGGTTATAATATTTAACAGCTGCATCACCTCAACTATTTCCCAAACCATTTCAAAAATGCTAAGGTTATAGCTATCAACAAACCTAGTAAGGCAAAAAATAACCCAAATAGCTATAGACCTATTAGTCTATTAAGTAACTTAGGTAAAATATTTGAAAAAATACTACATTCTCGTCATAGTGAATTTGTAATGATCAATTCTATTGTTGCTAAAGAACAATTTGGATTTAAAAAAGAGCATAGCACTACTCACCAAATAAACAGAATTAAAAATCAAATAATCACCAATAAAAACAATAAACGTTTAACGGGTCTGATATTATTAGATATTGAAAGAGCGTTTGACACAGTTTGGCATAATGGCCTAGTATTTCAACTTCTTGTTGCAAATATACCAAAATATCTATGCAAACTTACTTCAGATTTCATTCACGGCAGAAGAGTTAAAGTTGCGATTAATAAAGTTGCTATTACACGATGTGTTTTTTACGTATGTACTGTCACTTTTTTTATCCATATGAAAGTCCGCATGTCTGTCAAAATTGTCTTTTACGTACGATTCATAATTTTAGCTATCACACGTGCATATGCATTTCCGTATGACATAACCTCTAAATGTAAACAACAGCTGATTTAATTTGTAAATTTGCAAAAAATTATTGTTAAACAAAAGTTATATATTTTGTAATTGTTAATTAATATTAAACAATTTATTTTTCTTTAAATATTAATCTTTATAATTTACTCTGTTTTTCTTTCGCCACAAGCAGTGTTGTATTTTCATATGTTTGTCATGCCAAAATAGAACCTGTTCTAATTGAAAAATGTACATGTGACTTTCCTCATGTATTGTACAAGTTAACGACACAAAAGTTGTCAACATTTTTTTTTTATTAATTTGCAACGTCCGTTACGCTACCTCTGTCACAATATAATATTGTGTTTCGAATTTAATATTTTCTGCTGACACTATGTCTGCAGTAAGTAGAACGAAATAAAACAAAAGAAATAAATTTGATAACTGTTGCTTGATTTAAAAATAAGAAAACTTCTTTATTAAAAATATAATTTAATTAAATTCTGATTTTAAAGCAGAACTTAGTTTTATTATTATGAAAAGTAAAGAGATTTATAAATAAAAAATACTTTTCGTGTTTTAATATTATTTTATAACAAAGTAAAGTATAACTGGCGCCCGGGCAAAAAAAGAAAAAGGTAGAAGTATCCAGCCGACCTTAAGTAGCTCATCAGCGCTGGACACCACATCGTCGTTGGATTTATGGAAGACCACAAGTAGTCAACAGGACATAAGTGAACAATCCGAAGCTATCAGTAGTAAAACATGTGGGGTATCCATCATATTAATCTAAGTTATTTAAGAATATTTTTACACATATTGCAAAATAAAAACCAATGAGAATTTTTAAACAAAAGCTTTAATAAGTGAACAAATGATTAGTAAATTTTGTTTCTTTTCTTAATTTAAACAAAAATTAGTTTGAAAAATAAAAAACCAAAAAGAATATTTTTAAAATAAGTGAACAACTGTTTAGAAGGAAATCATTCATAGAAATAATTAGTTGAATAATTCAAAAAAATAAATAATAACTTGCAAGAAAAAGTAAACAATTAGAAACGAATTAAAACAATATTAAATGCAAATATTTACAGAAAAGGGTCCTTAAATTATCAACAATAATGCGAAGCTAATTTTAAAATAGAAAAATTATTTTTGTAAACGGTGTTAAAGGAATTTCTTTTTCTAACCAACTTAAATCCTATAATCCTAACCATGTCAAATCCAGCTAACCTAATAATACCATCGGTTTTTAATCCCGAACAAGCTCCTCGACAACCCAATCCACAAAATCAACCTCAACTTAATGCTGCACTACAACAAGAAATCGCCACTTTAGTTGCAGAACAGGTTAGAGCAACAATTCAATTATTAAATAATTCAGATAACGACTCACCTAACGGATCGGATATAGTAATAGAAGAAAGACATAGAAATGATCTAAGTGAATTAGATAAAATACCTGATATTGTTCGATGTTTGAGAGAATTCTCAGGCAATCCTGCAGAATTCAATTCTTGGAGGAAAAAATCAAAATCATAGGAAATGGAGATGCAGCCCTGGAGTCGTATAACACTCCGTTAAATTGGAAAAATATTGTTAGGTGTTTGACACTTCATTATGGTGACAAACGTGATTTGGGTACATTAGAGTACCAAATGACTTCGCTAATTCAGGGCGGTAATTCTATACAAGGCTTCTATCAGGAAGTCTATACCCACCTTTCATTGATATTAAATAAAATTGGTTGCATGGATATAGGCAGGGAATCAACTACATTATTGACACAAACCTATAGCGATAAAGCCCTCGACACTTTCATAACGGGTCTCAACGGAGACTTACCTAAACTGTTAGGAATCTGCGAACCCTCAGACTTACCACAAGCATTGCATTTATGCTTTAAGTTAGAAAATCAAAACTATAGGGCAGAATACGCATATAACCACCATAATATTAGGTCACGAAGAGAATTGCCACCACCTCCACCGAAATATTAACTTAAATAGAGTACCATTTTACCCTGAACTTACTTTACAACAACCCAGTAGCGCAAGACAATGGGACACATTTCAATACCGAAATAATCAAAGGTCATATCAAAAACCTTCTTTTAATCAAAATTTTCAATTACGCAATCAACCCCGACAACACTTCCCATATTTTCAACAAAATTTTATACCACCAAGACCCACAGCCACAAAACCACAAAGACCTGAACCAATGGACATCGATAATTCTATTCAGTCCAGGAATATTAATTATCAAAATAGACCTCGTCAAACGAATCAATTTTACGGCAAAAGGCCTATGCCTCAATCTCTAAACACACCGATGCCACATAATAAATTACAGAGAAATTTTCACATAGGAGGAACTTCTTTCTGATAATGGTTTTTACGACCAAAATGACATTCCAATAGTCACGAAATTAATTACCAAAAGATAATGCAAGAGGAAGGTCTTGGAAGGTCTTCAGGATTACATGCGAGATTATTCACAACAAGAAGGTGAACGGGAAAATGCCAATGCGGAAGATTTATCAGACATCCATTTTTTCGGTTAGCGCATTCTTCGCTTCCGTACTTTATATGTAAAGCGAAGAATGGTCATATATTAAAAATATTAATTAATACAGGCTCTAATAAAAATTATATTAAACCTTCTCTTGTAACCAACCCAATTCAAAATGATAAAACTTTTTTCGCGAATTCTGTATCAGGCAACATAAAAATCACACACCACACTCTAGCGAATCTTTTCAACTTACCGAATCATGAAATAAAATTTTATATTCTACCATCGTTGAAATCTTTTCATGGCATTCTCGGTCATGATAGCTTGGAGGAACTCAATGCAATAATCCATATAAAGGAACAGTACATGTTAATAGATAATGTGAGGAGAATTAAAATTTATCATCACATTTCTCAATTGATAAATAAAATTGTACTTAGAACCGACCACGTGAGCAAAACCCAAATAATGAAACTGGAAAAGGCAATTCAGACGTAAAGGAGAGATTAGGACAACCACTGATTCACTAGTTTATTCGAAGTGTTATCCCTATCCTATGGCGCTAAAAAGTGAAATAGAAAAACAAATAGTTGAACTTTTGAACGATGGCATAATTCGACCATCAAAATCACCATACAATGCACCTGTTTGGGTCGTTCCAAAGAAAATGGATGCATCAGGAGAGAAAAAAATATAGAATGGTAATAGACTATAGAAAATTGAACTCGGTTACCGTGCCCAATCGTTATCCTATTCCAGAAATAAATGAAGTCTTATGAAACCTTGGCGAAAACAAGTACTTTTCTGTTATAGATTTAAAGAGCGGTTTCCATCAGATTCCCCTGAAAGAATGTGATGTTGAAAAAACTGCGTTTTCTATTAATAACGGAAAATTTGAATTTGTACGACTTCCTTTTGGACTAAAAAATTCTCCTTCAATTTTCCAACGCACACTAGATGACGTTTTAAGAGAACATATAGGGAAAATATGTTATGTCTACATAGATAACACAGTTGTATTTGACAAAGACGAAAACGACCACTTTCAAAATTTGAATAAAATTTTCCAAACACTGGAGTCGGCAAACTTTAAAGTTCAACTTGACAAGTGTGAATTTCCGAAACAACAAATATAATTTTTAGGATTTATCGTAGGCATTAATGGTATTAGAACCAACCCTGTAAAGGTAAAGGCAATAGATAATATACCTCCACCCAGGACCTTGAAAGATTTGAGAAGTTTCTTGGTATGTCCGGATATTACCGTCGTTTCATACGGGACTATGCGAAACTAGCTAAACCCCTGACATCCCTTTTAAGAGGGGAGGATGGACGCGTTTCAAAAAACGCATCCAAAAATAAAAACATATTTCTAAATCAAGATGCAATAGACTCCTTCCGAAAATTAAAAAATTCACTGACCTCAGAAGATATTATTCTTTCACACCCGAACTTTAGAAAAGACTTTGATTTGACAACAGATGCTTCTGAGTACGCAATTGGAGCCGTCTTGTCACAAGATGGTAAACCAATAACATTTCTTTCAAGAACATTGAATAAAGCGGAAGAAAACTACGCCACAAATGAGAAAGAAATGCTGGCGATAACTTGGGCACTCACCACGTTAAGAAACTATTTGTATGGATCAAGAAAAGTAAATATTTTCACGGTCAATCAACCACTAACTTTTGCTCTTAGCAACAAAAATACAAATAGTAAAATGAAAAGATGGAAAGCCATCTTAGAAGACTATAACTACGAACTAAAATACCAAACAGGCAAAACCGATGCATTGTCTAGACACCCACAAATAAATTCCATGACAGCAACTCAGCATAGTTCTGAAAGTTCTTCACAAAACTTAATACCAGCTATAGAATGTCCCATAAATGCTTTTAAAAATCAACTTCGCATACTAATAGACGACCAGGAAGATTATAAATTTGAAATACCTTTTCCAACATATCATAGGCACATTATAAAACAACCCCATTATACGAAAAACTTTCTAATTTCAGTACTAAGGAAATATTTGAATCCAAGTGTGATTAACGGACTTTTCAAAAGTGAGCCAATTATAGGAATCATACAGGAATTTTATCCCGAACACTTTAACAACTTTAAAGAAGTCAGATTTACCCAAAGCCAATTAAAAGATATAACAAGTGAAAGCGAACAGGAGGGAACAATAATATCGGAACATAAAAGGGCACATAGAAATGGAAGAGAGAATAGGGAACAAATTAAACGAAAATATTATTTTCCTAAAATGGCAGAAAAGACCGATAAAATAGCGAAAACCTGTAAAGCTTGCAAAGAACAAAAATACGATCGTCATCCGAATAAATCTAGTTTAGGAATCACACCAATTCCACAGAACCCAGGAGAAATAATTCATGTCGACATTTACTCGACTGAGAAAAATCTGGTCCTTACGGCCATTGATAAATTTTCTAAATACGCGCAGGCCAGAATTTTGAAATCTAGGGCAATAGAAGATATAAAGGAACCTCTGAAGGAATTAATTTTAGCATTCGTTGTCCCAAATTCAATAGTGATAGATAATGAGAAATCTCTAAATTCCATAACATTTTTGCTTAAAGATCAATTTGGAATAAATATTTATACTACGCCCCCATATTGCAGTTCTGTTAATGGACAGGTAGAGAGATTTCATTCCACACTTTCAGAAATCATGAGATGTTTAAAGACGGAGAAACTTCACACCTCATATCATGACTTACTTACAAAATCAATTTATGAATACAACTCTTCAATTTACTCTACTACTAGGAAAAAGCCAGTGGAAATATTTTTTGGTAGAAAGTACAGGGATCCCAAAGAAATGGAAAACGAGAGAAAAGATATTAGTAATAGATTAAAAGAAAAACAGGAACAAGATTTAGAGCACCATAACAAGAATAGAGGGAAAATAAAAACTATTCATCAGGCGAAAAGATCTATGTTAAAATAAACAAAAGATTAGGATCAAAACTGTCTCCTTGTTATAGAGAAGAGATAGTAAAGGAAAATAGAAATACTACGATTTTAACTAATTTAGGAAAGATAGTCCATAAGAGCAATATTAAAAAGTAAACTATTTTACAGGATCCAGTTAATCTGTATTCGGGCAGATATCGAGACAGTTGACTATTCGTCCTCCCACATAATCACTATCGATAAGGGAATAGCGAAAATACAACAGGGAACGTTCACAATAATTCACGTGATAAGGATTAAAGAGTAGAGGAATTCATAGACAGTGTGCAAACATTCATTGACCGGAACATCCCAAGAACCCACAACAAATATCCACTCCTTATCCACGAATTGACACAAACGGCTAACATCCTAGAAGACCTTACACCTACTACTAATGACCGCCAGAAGAGATCCATAAATGCTATTCGCACTGTATGGAAGTACATAGCGGGAAGTTCTGATCATAACGACTTCCAAATAGTAGCTAGTTATATTGTTGACTTGAATAACAATAATAATAAGCAAGTCTTCATCAATGAAGCATTCAATAAAAGATTAAACAATTTAACTGAAATTTTTAAGACAATGGCAAATCAAATAAGAAAGGATGTTTATCTTGAAAACGAAATTGTAATTAATTTGCAAAATAGAATAAGATTAGTTAAAGAAGAATTAGTAAATATTGAACGCGCCATTTTATGGGCATGAATACAAATTGTAAACCCACTTATATTGAGTAAAAAGGAAATTAAAATTGCCATGGAAACATTAGTAGAAGAAAACATTAGCTTTTCAAGCCCAGAAAAGGCATTAGAATATTCAAAAATATCAATAGTAAATTATAATAAAAAGGAAATATTTTATTTGATTAAAATCCCATTAACAAAAATTGAAAGTTATAAAAACATGGTTATAAGGCCAGTAAAAAGAGAAAATAAAGTAATACTTTTAGATTTTAAGGAAATTCTATTTAATAAAAAGGAAATGTTTGCTATAAAGGAAAAATGTAAAGATTATAATAATGTAACCATTTGTAATGAAAAAGATATAATTAACATAACAGAAAATGATTGTATTCCTAAGTTATTAACTATTTAAATTCATCCTGTATCTTAAGCAATAGTCATCATATCCCTTTAGCCGAAGAAATAGACTCGGGAGTAATACTTTTAAATGACTATAATGGGTCAATTTTTGAAAACAAAACAAAACACAATATTTCGGGAATATTTTTAATTAAATTCCATAATACAACTATTAAAGTTGGAAATAGAACTTTTAGCAACTGGCAAGCTTTACTTTTGCAAACCATGCCAGCTGTGATGCAACCTACTCCCATTGAAAAAAGTCGAATTAATCTTTTATCTCTCGAGACACTTAACGAACTCCAAATCAATAATATGGACGTTATCGCAACTGTGAAAAAACGTTTTTTAATCGGAGAATGGACAATCTCTGGAATGTTTTTGGTTATTATTGCAATTATTTTTCTTAAAATCTTTACGAAAACGGTAGAGAAAATTGTAGTATGTGAACCTCAGGTACCTAAAGTGGACAAACCATTTGACATGGATAACTTACCACAAACCACGAATATTATTTTCATCGCTACAGAGAAACCTCCGAGGTTACATAAAATTCCACTCTTTTAAAGAAACGATTGAGGACACTCGATTTAAAGGGGGAAGAGTTAACGACACAAAAGTTATCAACATTTTTTTTTTTATTAATTTGCAACGTCCGGTACGCTACCTCTGTCACAATAAATATTGTGTTTCGAATTTAATATTTTCTGCTGACACTATGTCTGCAGTAAGTAGAACGAAATTAAACAAATAAAAAATAAAACTTGTTCTTTAAAAATATAATTTAATTCAATTCTGATTTTAAAGCAGTCTTAGTTTTATTATTATGAAAAATAAAGTGATATATAGATAAAAAATACTTTTCATGTTCTATTATTATGTTAGAACAAAGTAAAGTATAACTTACATAAACAATGTTTCATATGTATCACATGATGTGTGCAAGCAACTTTTGTTGTGGGAAAATTTGACAGTTCATATGTAAAAAACACATCGTGTAATAGCACCTTAACTGCATTCACACTATGTGTTTTTCTTAGTTTTTTAGCACGTACAATTTGTACACATAGTATGAACCCTTTCAAACATTGTTTATGTACAATACATTTGGCAAGACATATGTAAATTTTTCAATTAGAGCAGGTTCTATTTTGGCATGTCAAACATATGAAAATACAACACTGCTTGTGGCGAGAGAAGAACAGAGTAAATTATAAAGATTAATATTGAAAGAAAAATAAGTTCTTCAATATTAATTAATAATTAAATAATTAATATAAAATATATAACTTTATTTTTAACAATAAATTTTTGTAAATTTACAAACTAAATCAGCTGTTGTTTACATGTAGAGGTTATGTCGGACGGAAATACATATGTACGTTTGAACGCAAAAATTATGAATCGTATGTAAAACGCCAATTTTGACACACACACAGGGAATTACGTATGGATCGTAAAACTAAATTTACATATAGTGTAAACACACCTTTAATGAAACATCATCTCAAGGATCAGTCTTGCCGCCATTGCTTTACTCGATATATACATCCGATTTTAAAGTCCCAAAATATATGAAAATTGCTTATTACGCAGATGATACTGCGTTAATTTCTTCAAACAAACTTACAAGTGCACTCCTGAAGAAAATGGAAAAGGGACTTGTAAATTGCAGTAAATATTTTCACAAATGAAAAATCAAAATTGATCCAAATAAGACCCAAGCAATAGTTTTTCCATTCAACAAAGCTCCCAAAAGACTGCAAAGACGTCATCTTCTTGGACAAAAAGCTTACATTTAAAAGACATATTATGGCTACGTGTCAAAAAGCTATAAAATCATTTAAAGCATTATGGCCACTACTAAATAGAAGGTCATTTCTAAACCACAATAACAAAAATCTACTCTTCAAAACTGTTATAACGCCAATATTAACATACGCGTGTCCTATTTGGAGTGACGCTGCCAACTGTCATCTAAAACGCTTACAAATTATAGAAAACAAATGTCTTAAAATGATTACTAAAAAGCCCTGGAGGTATCCTACAAATCTTCTTCATGAAGAAACAGGTTATGAAAAAATTATCGATTTCATAACAAGGATTAATAACAATTACTTTGCCAAAATTGAAAATTCCTCCTACTCACTGATACGAAAATGTAGAGGAATAACGTAAAATTAAAAAGAAATCACCAAATTGAAAATTATATGCTTATAGAGGTCTATTATTTTTAATGAATCTCCTATAAGCATATAAATATTTTCAGATAGTATTTGAATATATTAATAGCCTGTTTCCAGAAGACAATTCTTGTTTTGAAATTGTCAAAAGTCCTAAAGCACAATGAATATGTTGCGTCCGATAAGTCGAATTTTTCGACTGACAGAAAAGTTGTTTACATGCATGCGCAATGTCTGATGGCAGAATGAACACATTACGACGAATACGGCAAATGCGTTCGTACGTCGAAGTTAAAATGTTTTCAACTTTCGATGTATACATGTACGTTTGACAGCTGATATTTGTTATTATAAAGTGCAGCAGCTAAACGGCAGAATGGTAAGTAAATACATATTGTAATAAAATATAGATTTAAATCAAAAGTTTAACTTTGTAATTAAATTTTTTTAATATATTAGATGGAAGAACGTTTAATTTGTGCGGTGCATGAGCATCCGTGCCTATTCAACAAAACTTCACCAATGTACCGCAACAAGTTGGTGAAGGAAAAATCATGGCGCACGGTGGCTGTAGCTGTGAGAGAATCAGGTATTTATTTGATTGCTTTTCATTTTTTAATGTGAAACTTAATAAGTGCTTAATTTAATACAGTGGAACAGTGTCATAAGCGATGGCGGTCTCTACGTGATACATTCACAAAGGAGCAATGCAAGGTAAACTAGAAGACCGGCAGTCAACTGTCCAGCCGCAAGCCTTGGCAATGGCTTGACCGATTGTCGTTCTTAAACGACCACATTGCTCCAAGAGAGTAAGTTATTTTAAATTCTCAATAATCATAAAATTTTAAAGGTTCTTGTTTTTAGTACCACATCGAACCTTTCCTTTGATATATTGTCAGATGTAGACGACATAATTTTGTGTGAAGATGTGTTGTCTGCATCAGATGTTAATGACATCACACTGACGCCATCTCCACTGCCAAAAGATTCGCGGCATGCGGTTAAGAGGAAGTGCGTTTTGGAAGAAGCACAAGAAAATTTTAATTCTTTGTGCGGTGCTGTCAATAACCTGGTAGAAAGTACCGTAACCGCTCCTGCTAAGCGTAGCCGCAATGCAGACTTCCTCCAGATGCTGGACAGCTACCTTCTAAAGCAGGACGAGGAGGTGCAAGATGAGCTAAAGATGGAAATTTTAAATTTAGTTCATAACAGGAAGTAATGAACTAAATTTAAAGTTTTCATCTTAGGTGGTTATTTGGTAAAACGCAACGCGAAAGCTTGCGTTATGTTCCATATAATTTGTTGTTATGACAATAGCAATGAACATAGAATGCAACGCGAACATTCGCGTTGCGTTTTACAAAATATTCACCTTAATCTTCTTTTTTTTGTAATATATTAATATTAGAGTTTTTGTTTTCTTTACCATTTTACATTTAGTTCCTGAATTCTGATTTTGTATTTACGTTTTTTTAAGTTTTATTTTTAATGAATGAATTGTGATTTTTAGTTATAATTTAATAAACAAAATAGTTATAAAATACACTATGCAAAAAAGGTGACTTCAGTTTTTGTACAACAGGTAATTCATACTTGCACATAGAGCTTAACTATGTTTGGCAATAATGTAGATAAGAATCCGTTGAATAAATTTAATTGATTGCCTTAACATTTAAAAAAAAAAATAATACAAATTTATATATATATTCAAGTATGTGATGGAAATCGTTCGATTTCAAAAGTGAAAACGATTTTAAAATCGACAACGGTGTGATGAATTTCGATCGATTTCATTTTCCACTTTTGTATCATTCCGTATCATTTCTTTTGAAAGATACAACAATGTATTGACAAGTTGTAGTGAAAATTGTAAAATTACAATCAAACATTTATGAAATTTAAAGTAAATATTTACAAAATCATAATATGTCGATTATTTTGGCAGTATCCTATTTGTTATTAGAAGAGGATAATAAAAAGAAAACATAAAGAAACATTTACGTGACAACTCGGATCCACAGAACAAAATGGAATTTGAAATCGGCGCTATAAAATAAAAAATATAAACGCATTACAACTTTAATTGAATTTAAATCGTTTTAGTGTCTAAATCGATTTCCATCACATACCTGATTAACTCTTATACTTATTAACACTGTATACGAAAAAAATCCCTTTAAATGTTTAAAACGTTTCTTCAATGGTTTCTTTGCTACATATGTAATTCCTAAACATAGTTAAGTGCTATGAGCAAGTCGGAATTACCTGTTAAATTGGTCACCAAATTAACCAATCCGAGTATAGGGTTTTACTTAGGGTTGTCAGGTGTTGAGCAAAAAAAAAGAGAACATGTGAAATTTTTTTATTAAATTCAAATTATATACATATATAATACATAAAAATAATATTGAGGAACATAAAATTGCACTTATAATTCAAATTGCATTAAAAAAATATTAATTAAATTAAATTATTACTTATCTACACTGCTAATTTGGTTTAACAATTTTTCATTTTCTTTTATTTCTTTATAAAATTCTAAACAATAAATATTTTTATAATTATAAACCACGCTCAGAATACCTCGGACAGTGGAAATTTTCAACTTATTTCTTTCTTTAGTCCATTGTCCGCTAATCATGGAAAATATTCTTTCTACATTAGCATTTTGACCAGGTATTGCAAAAAAAAAATCGGCATATTTTTAATATTTCTGAATGAAACTGAACAGTATTTGTTTTAAAATATTCTGTCCATTTGAGACAGGTGCTCAATTTTGTAAAATTTTGTAATTTATAGTTTTTTCTACAAATACCTTTAAATTATAAAATTGGTCAAAACATCTTACATCATCCACAATGACGTTTTTGGTGGCAAGAAATGCTATCGTATTCTCAAATTCTTTCCATGTTGGAACTCTTTCTAATCTCATCCAAGTAATACTATCAAAATTTGATAGTTGACTAGTCCATAACTTTAAATATTCGTACGATTAATTATATCAATTCATGCAATTTAAATTGAATTTATCTATTTCTTTTTCTAATTCATTTTTAATATTTTCAGACAAAATAGAGTTCACTTTATTTGGAAAAAATTATTCCTCATATCTATTATTCAATGTATTTGCTAATGAATTTGTTGTAGCCATTACTTCTAACACAGAATTTTGCTCAGCCTTTATTTCTAATATTTTTTCATGAAAAATATGCATTAATGATTCAGCAAATTCTAAATAAGCTTTGCTAAAATATCATCAAAAAATGATTTTAAAATAAGAGGTGAGTTGTCAATTGATAAGAAGTAGGCTTTTAAAGCAGGATAAACTTCCAACACTCTTTTAACATCGGGATAAAGTGATAACCAGCGCGTTTTTGAATGCTTAAAAAGCGCAAAAATGTTTCAAAGATTCTTTCCTTATGGTATAAATAGAAAAAAAAATATAGAGTTTTAGAATTATGGATTCTAAATCTATTGTCATGGAATCAAATCCATGCTGTGCGGAATTATGCCAAATATGATCAGGGCAACCAATCCCTATTAAATCTTTTTCTAATTTCGTTTTTAAAAGGCTGTAAACATTATTTTTCCCAGTTCTTTTCAAACCGCCAAAATTAATGTTACAGTTGTCAGCAGAAAAAGCAACACATTTTTCGACAATATTGTATATTTTTAAACACGTATTCAAATAATCACTAATTGTCTCTGTTGTTTCGTTTGGCAAAGAATATAAGTCAATCAATTTTGTCATTATGCCATTATTTTTGTCAAAAAACTGAATGAGAACTGGAAACATTTTAATTGGTCCATGATTACTTCCATCTGTTGAGACTGATAAAAACGGTATTTGGGACAATGATAGCATTATATTTTCTATGCAATATGGAGCGATTACGTTATTTGCAATACATCTTGTTTTTGTCTTTCCAGATGAAATCCTTTCAGCTACTTCAGAATCATCAAACAGTTTTGCCAGTAGTTTGTACAAACGGTGGAGTTATAACTATAGTGGTGTTTTAACGTGTGAAAAGCTAAAGCTCCTTTGACAGCCGATACTTTGTGATCCAGAGATGAAAATTTTTTTGTAAAAAAATCGCATATGGAAGTAGAACTAACTCCTATACGAATAGTACTTGTATGTTTTTTGGAGGCAATATGTTGTTCCAAATCGTATTTGCCTTTATTTGCAACGGAAACTGTTGTATTAAAAACCGTGCATATTGCCTCCGATTTAGAATTTGGTGTTGATTTACAACATACAAATTTAGCTTGCAGTTCTTCCGTAAACAAACATTTTCGCTTGCTCATATTTCAGTTAAAAATTAAAAAAACAAAAAATTTTGTATTAAATTGTTCGGCATGAGGTCATTACGAAATAAAAAATTTTTTTTTATAAAAAAAATGTAAACGATTTTTTTAAATATAATATATTTTAATATTTTATTTTCCAATATTTCGACCAACTTTGTTGGTCATCTTCAGGGAAATCTATAACACAAAAAACAATATAAATAACACAAAAGCACAAAAATAGTAAACAAAAAATGTTTTAACAAAAATAAAAATAATTACATTTTTCTTAAAAATAATTATGTGGTATCGTCCTAGTGTTGATTTTTGTCAAACTAATATTTACTTAAACTTTCTATGTTGTCTTATTGTGTGTCGATATATTTGAGCACATTTCTCAGTGTCGCTCTTGTAATTTAGTCTCTTTTCAGAAGGTACATCAATAATATGTAGCATTTCTAAAGTAAACCTTCTCCCATTGTTAGTCTCTTCTTTTAATATTTCAACATCGTCAAATTTTGGAGTGTGTCCAGTTTGCACAGTGGGCAGCAAGTGCTGTTTTTTGCTCTAATGGTTTTTCCTTTAATATTATATCTGATTTATGTGATGATAGTCTAGTTTTTAATTTTGTCCTCGTCGTACCAACATATACTTTCTGGCATACGCTGGACTTGTCCCCATTACAACTAATCTTATATACTAAATTCGATTTTTCATCCTTGTTTATCCTAGATTTTGTTCTGCTCAAAAGTCTGTTAACCGTATTGTGTGTTTTAAATGCTAAATTGTACTTCTCTTTGTTATAAATATTGGAGTTTTGAACCGTTCTGAGTATTTTGGAACGTAAGTAATTGATTTGTAAATTTTTCTATGTTCCTCATTGTCCGTCCTAGGTCTTCTATTGTTCACAAATTTTATTAAGTCATTAATAGTTTTCTTTGGGAAATCATTCATTATTAAAATATTCTTGATCTTATCTATATTTGATTTGTGAAAATCTTTGTCACTAATATCTAAAACTCTACTAATAAAATTTATTGCTGTGTTAATAATTATTCGTTTTGGGTTTTTCGAGTAAAAGTTTATTAATCTGCTTGACGATGTTGGCTTCTGGTACCAGTTTACCAGTCTGGTACCTTTTCTTAATATTATCGAATCAAGATAAGGTAATTTTCCATCAATTTCTTCTTCCATTGTAAATTGGATTGTCGATTAAATGAATTTAAAATATTAAGAGTATCTGAAACATAGTCCTTTTTTATAATTCCAAATAAATCGTCCACATATTTGGTAAAAATTCTTGGTTTTCCTCCATTTTGTCCATCGAAGCATCTAGTAGTTCTTCCATTATAATATCAGCAATTACTGGTGAGCCTGGTGAACCCATTGGCATACCTTTAAGTTGCTCATATATTTTATCTTCAAATTTGAAATATCTTGTGTCTTTAATGCAAAATGCCAATAATTGAAAAAATAAGTCCTTAGGTATTCGTGTATGTCTTTCTAATATATGCCACTTCTTCTCTATAGATTTCAAGGCAAGATTCACTGGTATGCTGGGGAATAATGACATGACGTCGAATGATATTAACATTTCATCGTTCCCAATGCGTTTATTTTTAATTCTAGATTTAAATTCTATGGCGTCTTTTACATTATATTTGGAGTCTCTGGTTAAATTCCTCAGAATGTCAATAATAAATTTAGATAGATTGTAGGACGGTGAATTTGTGTGGGAACAGATGGGTCTAAAAGGTATGCCCTGCTTATGAATCTTGGGTGAGCCATAAATACGTGGTGCGGTAGCTATTCTTGTTGTCATTTTGTATTTTTCTGGTAGAGAAATTAGGTTTAGTTGAAATAATTTATCAACAAGCATATTGTTTTTATTCTGTAGACTTGACGTTGGATCTCGTTTAAGTCTTCTATATGTACATATATCTCGTAAAATCATATTCATTTTAAGTTCATATTCATTTTTGTCCATTGCCACTGTTTTATTACCCTTATCTGCACTTAAAATTAAAATATCCTTGTTTTTGTTCAGAAATTTGGTCGATTGTTCCACTGTGTCTAATATTATTTTCTCTCTTTTTGATAATTTTGTTTTTGTTAAGTGGTCGTCAATTAATGCAATCAATTTTGTTCTCGAAATTTCTTGTTGTTCTCTGTTTCCAATCGTTTGTATGCATTCTTCTCCCTCCGCAATACATTTAAATAGTGGGAATGTTGTTTTTGTATTTGGCAGAGCATATTTGGGACCTAATGACAGTATCCACTGTGTATCTGTTGGTATGTCTTTGTTCGTCGTATTTACAAACCGTTCTCTGTTGTATTTAATATTTATCTCTTTATTTTGCATTTCTCTTAGTGTCTGTAATTTCTTAATGTGTTTATTTTTATTTTTGTTCATATGATTTTGGTAAATAATTTCTTCACTCTTTAATAATAATTCTATATCTTCTATATCCAATAATTTGCTCATTATTTTCTTAGCTTTGTTCAATTGTTTCTTATTTTCGTTGATTTGTTTATGTTTCAGTTGTATACAAGGTTCAGAAAATACACACATGAAACACACAATGTTCTGTTCAAAAGCAGCCAACACATATCTTTATTTTCATATCAATTATGTGCGTTTTTAAATTTTCTACGGTGCCCAACACAACCATGACTGTGTTCGTTTTAATATTTCGTTATTTACACGAACATTTTTGTATCACATACTTTTTGTTTCAATCACACATAAAGCACACATTTCTGAGTGTATTTTAAGTCGTGTTTAAAATATAACTGAACTCGAACCTGTTTATTGTACATGTTCAGTTTTTTCTTACTACACGAGCCACAACACGACTTAAAATATAACTGAACTCGAACCTGTTTATTGTACATGTTCTGTGTTTTTTTCAGTACACGTACCAGAACATGAACTTCAAATAAAGCAACACTCAAAAATGTGTACTTTATGTGTGATTGAAACAAAAAGTACGTGATAGAAAAATGTTCGTGTAAATAACGAAATATTAAAACGAACACAGTCATGGTTGTGTTGGGCACCGAAGAAAATTTAAAAACAAACATAATTGATATGAAAATAAAAATATGTGTGTGTTGGTCTAAGTTCCCTGAAGGAAACCTGGGGGCAAGTGTCTCCAAGTCACCAGTTTTGTCAACTATTTTGGAGACTTCTTGGCGACATTGTCAACAAAGTGTCTACATGTTTTATTTGCTTTGATTAGAAAAAAAAATGTATACACAACAAATAAGAGTTCTAATTCGCCGCCAAAGCGCTATTATTCGTCGGCGGCATAACTGATTTTATTAATCTAGTATTTTGTCAATTCCGCTATAAGTATGCAGTACACTAATCTTTATAAATTTAAAAAGTGCATACAAAATACCGTTTTTCATATTTTGTATATCTTTTGTTTATTAAAAATTAAGAGCTGACGAGTTCGGCGCCAGCAATATTAAGAGAATGTCAGCGGCTAAACTAAGCCTTAAAAATTAAAGCTTTGTAATAAAGCCATGCTTCTTCTTAATGTTTTTATTAGTGTGTTAAAAATTAAAGCGGCTGCAAGAAAAATTGTTTGTAAAAAATATTTAAAATAATTTAATAAAAACTTCATTTAAAGGTAAATCAACGTGTTTTTAAAACAATTGAAGCACTATACGTACATTCGTTATGAGTAAAAGAAATTATAAACGTGAAGTGAAAAAACAATCAATTTTGTATAAAAGTAGAAAAAATGAAAATGAAATTAATTTAAGTGAAAGAGTAAATTGTGAAAGTTTTGTGGAACCTGCAGAAGATTTTTTGGAATCAGTGATAGATTTGCCAAACGCCAAATTGAGTTTGCGTGAAAAGATAAGAAATTGGTATATTGAAACAGCACCTTCCAGAAGGTGTTTAGAAAAGCTTCTTGTAATATTATAGGAGGAAGGTCTAGATGTTCCTCTGTCAGCTGCAGCTCTGTTAGGTAAAGGCCAAGCAATTTCAATTAGAAAAGTTTTTCCAGGAAATTATTGCCGCATAGGAATTGAAGCCACATAGGAATTGACCACACATTCAGACCCATACGTAAGTCTTTGACTTTATTGTGAAATTAATACACGTATAAAATTTTATTTTTTCTTTATGTTCTATAGATAAGACAAATAAAATCTCTATTTGCTGGTAATGCTGAACGTAATCTGCATCAAGTATTTGGCCAAAATATAATTATGAATTTTAATGTTGATGGTTCTTTTGGAAAAAAGAGATTGCGTGATTTCGCCAACGTTTTTAAAGCTTTAACAGGTAAAAATCTTGATATTAGAGTTCTCAAAATTTTTAATATTTTTTGTTTCTATTTCCAGACGTAATATCAACTATTAGTGAAGCCGCCGATAAAACGCTTAGAGGAGCATTGCAGTGCCAAAAAAAAAAATATTTCAAACAAATGGGTCGAAGCAATTCAAAAAAAAAAAAAAAATGAAAACATGGATTCATCGAGCAAAGAAAATTAATATTTTTTTAAAATACCTATTTATAATTTAATTTAATTAAAATTTTTTTTAAAATACTATTTAAAACGCTGAAATGTACCTTATGTATTATTAATATAATTATTACTTTTTTAAAATACCTATTTCTAATGAAAATTTAATTTAATTTTTTTTTTAAATACTATTTAAAAGGCTGAAATGTACCTGTTATGAATTCCTTAATTTTTTGAATAAAATATCAAATGTTAACAAAAGTTTAATTAACGGCGTCTATTTCAGAAAAGTATCCAAAGTGTAGACTAGAATTGTCGGGGGTATAATACATCACTAGTACTGGTGACTGTGTCAACAGAGGGTCAGTACAGATTCACTACTGACATTTACATCATAAAAGTACCAAAAGTGTAGATTAGAATTACTAAAATGCACTAGTGAATCTCTGGTGACAATGTCTACATATGGTCCCAAAAGAACTACCTACTCAATAGTACCAGTGTCAGTAGTAGATTTCCAATGACACGCACATGTTAAATGTCTATAGTAAAAACACATTGTCACTAGTACTGGTGACAGTGTCAATAGTGAATCAGTACTGATTCACTAGTGACATTTCCTACAGGGTTATGTTTGTTTACATATATGTACGAGTTTTTTATTCAGTGTGTGTTTTTTTCTGAACTCTGGTTGTATAAGTAATTGTAAAATTTTTGTGTGAAAATTGTATATGTATTCCTCTAATGGTTTTTTTTATATTTGGCGGTATTATATTATAAATTTTAAAAATTTTGTATATATTTTTTTGTAGAGTTCCTTACGAAAAATTTTTTTTTATTTCGTAATGACCTCATGCCGAACAATTTAATACCAAACAAATTAAAAGGTCAACAATATATAATTTTTCAACAAAAATAAAAAATATAACTCTAATTAACAATAATAACGTACTTACTTGCTTATTAACACGACAAACTATAGAAATTAATAACTATAGTATACTTTTCAAAAAGAGAACAATTTGAATAGATATAGAAAAAGATAGAGAACAAAAAAAGTGTTAAAAAAGAGAACATGTTCTCTTTAAAAGAGACCTGTTGACAACACTAGTTTCATTACACTTTGATAGTAGAATCGAACCTATACTGTCAAGTCCATGTGGTTTTTTCACTGCTGCACTGTGACAATAGTAAACTTTTTAACTATTTTATTTTTATCAGATTTTATTTATAGCTGGATTTCGCAAATATAATTCATTAAGATATTTCTCAAGCTTAAAGCATGGACAGGTGCATTATTGGATGTCCTGATGTTTAATACTTGCAAAGAGCTAGCGACTTCTTGGCGCCATAATCCTGGAATCATATTGTCTCCATTATATTGGTCCACGCAGTTTTGTGGGCAATATGTATTGTCATGCCTTTTTTTGAAATAATTATGGGGTTCATTTGCAGTAGAGATAGAAGTATTCTCCATCGTGCATCGTGCATTCTCCATCCAAAAGCATTTTCGATGGCACGACCTTCGACCTACGTAAAAAGGCAAATAATAGTAAATCACTAATAATAAAAAAAATTGTTATATTATCAGTCGCCATTATCTCCAGATATTTTCGCGCTTCATTTAAACATACACAGCCGTATTCATAAAAAAATCTTAAAACAGGTTTCAAATATAAATTAGTTAAAACACATTTTAAGCCTAAAAAAGGTTTGTTAAAAATTCGTATTCATAATCAGTATTTTAAGTAATAAACGTTTTAACGTTTTATTAATCTCGAGGATGGCAACTCTATATTTTTTATTTGTCACTTAAGTTGCAATGATGTAAAATTATGCTGTATTCGTACCTATAATTTCTTTTTTGCCGTATTTGAGAAAAATATAGTTTTTATAGAAAAAAAATTTATGGTAAACTTGTCTATTAACTAAATTAAGAAAAACACTCAAAACAAAATGATAGGTAGAAACGTAATTTAGGTGGTGATTTTATTGCAGATTAAAAAAGTATTCAAATAACCGGTTTCTTTTAATTGGTTTTGATTATTTACACATAACTATTTTTTTTGTTCTGTTATAATTACAAATTAAAACAAGTAAGAAAATTATAGTCGGTCTAGACCGACTATATGATACCCTATACCATGCGTTTAGAGACCCTATCTCTCAGGCCCAACTAACTGGATATAGAAAATAAGCATAAACCAAATTTGAGTGGGATTTTTATTAATTTTTTCATATCTGCAAAAGTTCATATCGGATGCTATATCTATATGGGGACTAGGCCCAAAAATGGACCGATCCTGACCATATTTGGTACAAACCCAATTTGACTAAGATTTGTATGATAATTTGGATCTTATGGCAATAGATGTTGATTTCAGAGGGGTCATTTGTATGGGGGCTAGGTCTGAACATGGACCGATTCTCAACAATTTCAGTAGCGTTCATCCCATGGCCGATTAAAGATCAAATACCAAATATATTCATATTTGCGACCTGCAGTTTGTTTACAAGCTTTACATGGACACACAGACGGACGGACGGATTGACGGACGGACGGACGGACGGACATCGTTAAATCGAATCAGATAGTGATTCTGATTCGATCGGTATAATAAAAGATAGGTGTAGGTCAAATATTTTTGGTTGTTACAAACAGCAGCACAAAATCATTATACCCAAACCACATAGTGGTATAGGGTATAAATATATTCCTTGTTCGATATGGACAAAAAAGAGTTTTCCAAGCGCCAGCGTTTCGAAAATTGGAACGAAGATGATAAGGTACTGTACTACAAATAATTATTAAGTCGTGTTTCTAGATCTCTTGCCCTCAATTTTTTATAGATGCTGCTGAAGGAGCTTATCAGGAAGAGGGTGAAGCAAATAGAAGATAAGAGCACAGACAATAACACCAATCAAAAAAGAAGAAAGCTTGGCTTGAGGTCGAAGGAAGGTATTTATTGGTGTATATATATTCATACCTTTTACTTGTTTAAATTTGTATTTTTGTTTCAGTTTCAACGAGTTGTGTACGGGTGGTCACAGAAGCATGACCCAGTTAAAAACGCAATGGGCGGCAACCAAAATTTCGGCCAGAAAGGAAGTTGCTGAGCACCGGATAGCTGTTTCCAAAACTGGTGGAGGATCCCAGCCAATCGGAATTCCCATAGATAGCAACGATATATCTGTCTGGCTACCGAATGAATTCGTAATTGATTCAAACGAATTTGATTCGGATTTTGTATCAAATTCATTGATTGTTGAGGTACGTATGCTTAAAGTGGGCAGATAGAAATCACGAAACATTCGTATTTTATATAAGTATATAATATATGTTGGTTGCTTCAACAAAAGACAAAATTTATTTGTACAATATGATCGCACCTTTAAAATGTTACACACAATTGTTTCAATAGTCAACTTCATTCATTCAGGTCGAAGACGAAACAAAAACTATGCCAATAGAAAAAATAGATGACATAATAGAAATAGATGGGGCAGAAATTTTTGACGAAACTGAACTACCCAAAGTTACCCCAAAATCGACCCCTGTATCAAAGAAGGTTTGTATTAGCAAAACAAATATTGTTGTGTTCAAAATTAAAATAATTACTGTATGTGTGTGTGTACATATTATATTTTATTTAGAAAATCCCAGCAGAAAATGTAACGCACGACAGCATAAAAAAACAAGTAAGAAAATTATAGTCGGTCTAGACCGACTATACGATACCCTATACCAAGCGTTTAGAAACCCTATCTCTTAGGCCCAACTAACTGGACATAAAAAATAAGCAAAAACCAAATTTGAGTGGGATTTTTATTAATTTTTTTGGCTGCAGATATGAAAAAGTTCATATCGGATGCTATATCTATATGGGGACTAGGTCCAAAAATGGACCGATCCTGATCATGTTTGGAAAAGTCTCTTGTATTTTGCAAAAATATATACAAACCAAATCTGAGAAGAATCAGTGCAATATTTTTGTTTTTTAATAGATTTAAGTGAAGATCGGGAAGCAGCCCTATATGGGGCCAAAGGGATCATTTTTGGACTACTCATTAATGGATGTAATGAACGCATATAAACCCAATTTGAGTAAGATCTATATGACAATTTGGATCTTATGGCAATTTATGTCGATTTCATAGGGGTAATTTGTATGGGGGCTAGGTCTGAACATGGACCGATTCTCACCAATTTCAATAGCGTTCATCCCATGGCCGATAAAAGCTTATATACCAAATTTCATCAAAATATATTCATATTTGCGACCTGCAGTTTGATTACAAGCTTTACATGGACACACAGACGGACGGACGGACGGACGGACGGACGGACGGACGGACATTGTTAAATCAACTCAAAAAATGATTCTGATTCGATCGGTATAATTAAAGATGGGTCTAGGTCAAATATTTTTGGTTGTTACAAACAGCAGCACAAAGTCATTATACCCAAACCACATAGTGGTATAGGGTATAATTAACTGCATTTGACATTGAATGCAGAAAGGAACTGCATGAGCTTCAAACGGAAGTGGAACAGAAGAAGATTAGAAACCTGGACAAAGAGTATGATGTACTGATAGCCCAGGAAGAGAAGGAAAAAGCAAAAATTAAAAAGCTAGGAATAGAATACGAGGTGATGGAAGCAAAAAAAAAATTTTTACAAAAAAAAATTATTTGGTACGTATGGTTGCGTTTACAAAAGAACTGTTTTCTAAGTAATTGCAATGGTAACTAAAAGAAAAAGTGTAACAACTTTTCTAATACATGTATTAATTTTATCAAAACAGTAAAACTCGGTTATACATATATCCTTATAGACTACAAATAATAAAAAAAAGTAGCCATTTATATTTAAGATATTGTTTATTGTTATTTTCATTGAATATTCTGTTTATTCATACATAATATAACTTCCTATGTTTATACTCGCGTTCCCTTTTGACTTTCTTATAGCCGAGTTTTATTGTATATTTTTCAATTAGCTCTAATGTATGTTATGGTTACTATTTTTTAAATCGACATTCTTTACAGATATTGAAAAAAATTAATTTTAACTCAAGAAAAACCCAAGGATTAAAAAGAAATTTATTATTTTTAAGTTATTTTATTTAAAAGTTAACTAATGCCGTGCCATTAAAAAATCTGTGAATGCATTAATATAATTATTTTTAAGTTAAATAAATGAATTAAATTAAATTAAATGTAAAAATTAAATTACAGTAAAATAAATGAATTCAATTAAATTTCGCATATGAAATATGATTAAAAATATTTTTGTATAAAATTTCTCAGGATAACACTTTCCCTTCTTGTTGTTGCTTGGTCGCGTAAATCATTCTCTGACATTTCAAGAAGCACCTCTTCATCTGAGTTGTATTCATAGTCGTCTAAAATATATGTTTTTATTTATATATTAAAAAGGGTTTTCAGGAAAAAATTATATTAGACTTACCTGGAGTAGTATCATTCTCTTCTATGGCGATGTTATGTAGAACAGCTAAAGCTACAATGACTACTTTTACGTTAGAAAAAGTAACGGTCATTCCATCCAGCAAACATCGAAATCGTTGCTTCCACACTCCAAAACATCGCTCCACAGGATTTCGTGTTGCAATGTGAGCAATGTTATATTTTACTTCCTTTTCATTTTGAGGTCGTTGTAATGGAATGAATAAGTATGGCGTTAGTTTGTAACCTGAGTCACCAATTAGACGGCCTCTAAATGCATTATTTTCAAATCTCTCTTTTATTTTGGACTCATTGAAAATTCGGCAATCATGAGTACTGCCCCTCCATCTTGCCACCATATCTAAAATTCAAAGTTGAGCGTCGCAAACCACCTACATAATAAACAAATAAAATCTGAATTGATAGATTCAACTTGTTGTTACCTGTACATTCATCGAATAAAATCCCTTCCTATTTATGTAATATTGTGCTAGGTCACCTCCAGTTTTTTTAATTTTAATGTGGGTTCCATCTATAGCGCCAATAATTCCAGGGAAGTTCCTGATTGCCTTAAATTGTTTTGCAATTTTCACCTCTTCCTCGACAGATGCAGGCATTTTAATATATTGTTTTCCATGCTTAGCAATGGCACGAGCAACTTTTGCACAAATCCTGCTCACCGTTGGTTGTGCAAGACCATGAAGGTCTCCAGCATCATCCTGAAACTAGAAGTCCGATTATGTATTTGTTAACATTACTATCACAGAATACACAACATACTTCTCTTCGTCCCCAACAACGTAAAGCTACTAGAACCTGAAGCTCTGGCGATGTTCCGCATCCTCTACGTTCTACAGAAATATCCGTTTTCACTAAATTTAAAATTTTTCTTACCGTTTCCTTATTAAAACGGTATTTCTGCTTAAATTCCTTATCCGGAATAGAAAACGGGTCGCTCCTTTTTTTGTAAATTTTCTTTTGACGAAAATTTGAGATTTGAGCAATAGTTTCTATTGTAAACAAAATACAATTAAAACATTAAATTTCGTCGATACAAATAGTTCTTACCAATTCTATTAATCAAATAAAGCGTGTCCATTATTTATTTAAAAAATCAACAAACTCTTTTGATTGAATGGCAATGTTCAAAATGTAAACAAACACAAAGCAAAAAGCACAAATGTCATTTTAAAATAGGTTTAAAATAGGTTCGAAGCAATTTTAAAATTCTTTTATTTACACAAGGTTTAAAATAGGTATTTGAAGCTAAAATTCGTTTATGAATACAATTTTATCGATTTTAGCTTAAAATGGATTTGAAATGCTGTTTAAAATTTTTATGAATACGGCTGATAATGCTTAACACTATTTTAAGGGTGTCTTCTATTTCCATTTTTATTTCAAAACAAATCCAAACTTTCAAATTCAATTTTAATTTGTATAAAAAATGTCAACATTAACAGCTGATTTCATTTCTAGCCGTACGGCGATGACGTACTTTATGTGCTTTTCAATACGGCCAGTACGTTTGATAAGTCGACTTATCGGACACAACGTATTCATTGTGCCATCGGCCTAACAATAGTCATTTTGCGGTTCTGTAAAAATATTGGTGTAAAAAACGTAAAGCTGCCGTCAAAAAATGTTTTTTTTTTCTGGTTTCTGTATTGCAATAGAAAACGTCGCAAACAATTTGAAACGTCAAAAACAGATAATCGGAAAAAATTCATCGTCTGCGAGAAATACAATTAAAAAACTATAAAAGTTTATATTTTACCAACATTTTCAATAAAAATGATTAATTCTATAAAAAAAAACGTAAGTATTCATTAAATATAAAACAAATTTTACTATTAACAAAAAAATTTCTAAAACTTCAGCGTTAAGAAAACTACATACGCACAATTTCAAAAATTGGCCAGTGTTATGGACGAGCGTAATCATTTGACTACTGGAAGTCCAAAATTCGGTAGCAGTAGAGCTGAAATGATGATGACATGGGATACTGTGGCAGAAAAACTGAAGGCTGTTGATCCTCCAGAAAGAACTGGTTTGGAGTGGAAGAGAGTATTGTATTTTATTGCCACGATTATATTATATTTCCTAAGCAAAAATATGGGCAGATCAAATCTGCAGAACGAAGAGAAAAATTTCGGAAAACAACAAAAGTTTGCGTGAAACCGGTGGTGGGCCGTGCCGAGTAAGCAACCTCACGGAACTCGAATAAGATATTGATCGCATATGTAACCTTTCGTCTGCAGCTGCGCCTGTAGGTAATGTCTTTGGTTACTCCAAGATACGCAATACTATGGAAACTGAAAAACTACCACAATCCAATTCCAATCTGCAGCCATCAGCTCATTGCGTAAAGACAACACCACATCGGCAACTACCAACGTCAAACAATAATTTCAAAAAATACGACACCAATTCAATCAAATATACTGAGGACATCAGAAATCCAACGGTTAATAACTTGAACACCAAAAACAATCAGCAAGATCTTCACAGCAACGAAAACGAAAATATAATGAAATTAATGAAAATGAAGAACAAATCAAACTTACAACAGGTAAAACATCAAGATGAATTGATCGGAATATTGCGAATTCAAGCGAATTCCTCCAAGCGTATTGTTCAGGCCGTTGTAGATATCGCTGACTCAGCTAAAATTATGGCTGAAGCTTTTATAGATATAGTTAATTATTTTAATAATAAGTAAAAAAAAACATTTCGCAATCCAGTTTGAAAGAGAAAAACTTTTATTGAATTGTTTTTTACATAAAATAATCAACTCAACTCAACTCAACCTTTATACAAATAAGTCTTCAGATTCTGGAAACTTTTACTTACAGAAAAATCTTTAGTTTATCAGAACCCTTATGAAATTTTTTTTTTTTTTGTTATGGACTATCTTATTTTACTTTTCGATGAATAACAAGTAAGAGAATTATAGTCGGTCTAGACCGACTATACGATACCCTATACCATGCGTTTAGAAACCCTATCTCTTAGGCCCAACTAACTGGACATTGAAAATAAGCAAAAACCAAATTTGAGTGGGATTTTTATTAATTTTTTTGGCTGCAGATATGAAAAAGTTCATATCGGATGCTATATCTATAAAGGGACTAGGTCCAAAAATGGACCGATCCTGATCATGTTTGGTAAAGTCTCTTGTATTTTGCAAAAATATGTACAAACAAAATTTGAGAAGAATCAGTGCAATATTTTTGTTTTTTAATAGATTTAAGTGAAGATCGGGAAGCAGTTCTATATGGGGTCAAAGGGATCATTTTTGGACTACTCATTAGTGGATGTAATGAACGCATATAAACCCAATTTGAGTAAGATCTATATGACAATTTGGATCTTATGGCAATTTATGTCGATTTCATATGGGTAATTTGTATGGGGGCTAGGTCTGAACATGGACCGATTCTCACCAATTTCAATAGCGTTCATCCCATGGCCGATAAAAGCTTATATACCAAATTTCATCAAAATATATTCATATTTGCGACCTGCAGTTTGATTACAAGCTTTACATGGACACACAGACGGACGGACGGACGGACGGACATTGTTAAATCAACTCAGAAAGTGATTCTGATTCGATCGGTATAATTAAAGATGGGTCTAGGTCAAATATTTTTGGTTGTTACAAACAGCAGCACAAAGTCATTATACCCAAACCACATAGTGGTATAGGGTATAAAAAAAAAAATTGGTTTTTTTTTTAAAAAAAAAATTGGTTTTTATACCCTATACCACTATGTGGTTTGGGTATAATGACTTTGTGCTGCTGTTTGTAACAACCAAAAATATTTGAACTAGACCCATCTTTAATTATACCGACCGAATCAGAATCACTTTCTGAGTTGATTTAACAATGTCCGTCCGTCCGTCCGTCCGTCCGTCCGTCTGTGTGTCCAAGTAAAGCTTGTAATCAAACTGCAGGTCGCAAATATGAATATATTTTGATGAAATTTGGTATATAAGCTTTTATCGGCCATGGGATGAACGCTATTGAAATTGGTGAGAATCGGTCCATGTTCAGACCTAGCCCCCATACAAATTACCCATATGAAATCGACATAAATTGCCATAAGATCCAAATTGTCATATAGATCTTACTCAAATTGGGTTTGTATGCGTTCATTACATCCACTAATGAGTAGTCCAAAAATGATCCCTTTGACCCCATATAGAGCTGCTTCCCGATCTTCACTTAAATCTATTAAAAAACAAAAATATTGCACTGATTCTTCTCAAATTTTGTTTGTATATATTTTTGCAAAATACAAGAGACTTTACCAAACATGATCAGGATCGGTCCATTTTTGGACCTAGTCCCTTTATAGATATAGCATCCGATATGAACTTTTTCATATCTGCAGCCAAAAAAATTAATAAAAATCCCACTCAAATTTGGTTTTTGCTTATTTTCAATGTCCAGTTAGTTGGGCCTAAGAGATAGGGTTTCTAAACGCATGGTATAGGGTATCGTATAGTCGGTCTAGACCGACTATAATTTTCTTACTTGTCTTTAGTTAAAATATTTTTTATACCCTATACCACTATGTGGTTTGGGTATAATGACTTTGTGCTGCTGTTTGTAACTACCAAAAATATTTGACCTAGACCCATCTTTAATTATACCGATCGAATCAGAATCACTATCTGATTCGATTTAACGATGTCCGTCCGTCTGTGTGTCCATGTAAAGCTTGTAATCAAACTGCAGGTCGCAAATATGAATATATTGTGATGAAATTTGGTATATAAGCTTTTATCGGCCATAGGATGAACGCTATTGAAATTGGTGAGAATCGGTCCATGTTCAGACCTAGCCCCCATACAAAAGACCCCTATGAAATCGACTTAAATTGCCATAAGATCCAAATTATCATATAAATCTTAGTCAAATTGGGTTTGAATGTGTTTATTACATCCATTAATGAGTAGTCCAAAAATAATCCCTATGGCACAACTCTTAGTCATAGGCCCCATATGGAGCTACTTCCCGATCTTCACTTAAATCTATCAAAAAACAAAAATATTGCACTGATTCTTCTCAAATTTTGTTTGTATATATTTTTGCAAAATACAAGAGACCTTACCAAACATGGTCAGGATCGGTCCATTTTTATAAAAATCCCACTCAAATTTGGTTTATGCTTATTTTCTATGTCCAGTTAGTTGGGCCTATGGGGTAGGGTCTCTAAACGCATGGTATAGGGTATCCTATAGTCGGTCTAGGCCGACTATAATTTTCTTAATTGTTTTATTTTGTTCAAGACAAATTTCTTGCAATTTCATTTCGTATTGAAACAGCAACTGCTGATTCTGGATGAGAATCATCGATTGTACTAGTTTCTTCGTTTTCGTTTGCAGGACCTGATGGCAGCCAATTATTTTTATAAGAAATGCAGATATTATGCAGAGTACAGCAAGCGTTGCAAGTCTGATGGTAGCAGGAATGTGGGTATTTCGGTAGGCAATTTTCAGGTTTGGCCCCACTTCCTCAAGCAACACAGGAAACACCTCCTTGCTTACTCTAAAATTTACTATAAATCTAAGGGACATTTATTGAAGTGCAAGAAAATTTTCAATAAATGAACTTTCCGCTCTTCCGGTATCTCAAGAACATTACTGGCATCTCGCAAATTTCTTCTGAACAAACGATTATCGTAGTTGTGCTCAGCATTTCGAAAAACCCGAGGGCAAGTGACCCAAACATTACCTCTTTTATACCCTCCACTCCAGTGTGCAGAGGGTATATATAAGCTTGTCATTCCGTTTGTAATAATTAGAAATAAAATTTTGGACCCCATAAAATATATATATTTATGATCCTTATAACAACCGGAGTTGATATAGCGATGTCCGTCTGTCCGTCTGTGGAAATCACGATGACGACATCAATCGGGCAGCTAAAGTGCTCGTTGATATAAAAAATGATTCATTGACATTCTGAGAAGTTTGCTATTTAAATCTGTCCAAATCGGTCAATTAGGGCCCGAGATTTGAATGAAGAACTAGAAAAAGTCTTGAAAAAATATAATTTTCTATGTTGTTCTTGTCACGATCACGCCCTCAATAGGATAGCTAAGGTGATCATTTTTAGTGAGAATGATTCACCAAATTTATGGGAAGATTTCTATTTCAAAAATCATTAAAACCGGTGGAACAGGTCAAGGGAAATCTCTGAAAAATTAAAAAAAAATGAAAAATATGATGTTTCTATATTGTTCTTGTTGTTATTCTAAATGTTGTATTGTTGTCATAGCTGGACTTGTTGTTTTTGTGGTCGTTGTGGTAATAATATAATAAACACTAACCCTTTGCACATTTTTTTTTATCAACTCTGGCAGAAAAATTTAAAAGTTTCCATTGTTTTGGCATCACTAAAAAAATTTACTAGATAATTTCTGTTACTGCCACTAGCCTGCCTGCAAAGTTTCAGATTGGGTCACGCGAAAGGGGTTAAAATCGATCCAAACATTTTTTCGATAAGCAGACACTACGAGTTAATATAAAGGGAGTAAAAATTCACCAGCATCTAAAGCAAATAATGCTAAAATATCTAGTTGTTAATAAAAAAAAACAGTGTAAATTTAGCAAAAAAAAAATTTATGTATTAATATATTTAAAGAGAAAAACACAAAAATAACGTTTGATGTTGTATTTTTTGTGTGTAATATTTACATATACATGCATACATACACATATTAAATAATACAAATAATATACATATATTATATATATGTATATCCATAACAACTGCATGTTAGAAATAAATCGGTATATTATTTATTTACATAAAATTCTGCAATATTTTGTTGTGGGGAAAATACATTTCTTTTGCATTAACAGAGTGTCACTTCATTTTGCTCAGCGTGACTATGCCACAGTAGATGGCGCCACAATTTTTGTTCTAATTAGCTTTGCAATAGTTATTTCTATTTTAACACGAATGTCAATATTTTCAAATAGATGTCATACAGCACAATGTTAAGAGTATACACGGGCTGGTCTTTTATAATTTCATACGTTTTTTCATTATTCTTTTACAAATATGAACATAAGTTTGGCATGTTAACTTTTTGTTGTCTTTACAAAATAGAGTTACCGAGTTATCAATGAGTTTTCTGCTTTCAAAAAAGTTCTACGTAGTTATATAGAATTATTATTCTGCTTTACCTACAAAATATCTGATTGCGATTACATCTAAATTTTAAAAATTATTTATAATTACTAAAGCATTATTATTCACATAAATACAAAATTGCACTTTTTAAATTTTCCATTCAAATTTTAGAAAATATCAATTCTAAAAACTGGAATTAAAATTTCCAATTATAAATTATAAAATATTAATTGAATTTTAGAAAATCATATCATAACGTCGGAAATAATAATTTTAGATTTAGAAGACATCAATTGCATCAAATTCCAAAAAAAAAAAAAAAAACACCAAATATGTTTACATTTAAAAATGTTTACATTAAAAAAAATATTGGCATTCAGGAGAAATTAATAGCTTTTCAGTACCGCGATTCAGTAACTTCTTTTAACTTTAGTCGAATCGTTAAAAAAAGAAAAGCAAAATTATCAGTAAAATTTTTAAACGATATTCGCTATTGTTAAAGTCAGCTGTTGTTGTTATCTAAAGACAACCGTTTTTGTGTTGTTTGTTCAATCGATAAAAACTTAAATTTTTAGGTTGAAATATCGTCATGCATAAATAAAAATCATAAAATAGTGAAAATATTTTGCTTCTATTAAAAAACTTTTTTATATAAATAAAAAAATTAAATAGCATATTCAATTCATTATTTAATTTTTAAATAAATAAACAGAAATATTAGTAAAAAAAAAATAGAGATTTTAAACATAAACATAAAATCATCCTGTCAAACACGAAGTAATTTTTTTCAATTCTTCTTTGTGTTTTTCGCTTATTTTGACAGAGATGCCACTCGTTTACAATTTAAGTAAATAGAAAAATAGATTTGTCGACTGTCGTTAAGATGTATGTACTTAGTGAATCACTTAATCCTTAGTGCAAACAACAATAGCTGTCGATATATTTTGCGATTGTCGGAAAACATTAATTTAAATTCAATGAATTTTATAAAACCTCATATGATATTTAAGAATTGCGAACATAAAATTTGTTACATAAATAAAAGCAATTTGATGAGAATGTTATTATATATAAATTTTCACAAGTTTTTTTTTTTATGAATATTTGAAGTTTTTCAGGAAAATAAATTATTTTATTTAAAATGTTTGGGACATTTGATTTTTTGCGTTTGGCATCCCTAATTTGATTATTTATTATTATAAATTTATTCTCTATGTCTTCCAAATATGGCAATATTTTACTAAAAAGTTGAGAGAGCATTTTTTGGTTATTAGTTTGTAACTCCATCCGACCTATATGGCCGCAATGAAAAAATATTTCGCCAGTTAAAAGAAATTATACAGGCATCTCCAATTAGCACGATTTAAAGCATATAGCCACCCGACACAACCATTACCTTTGCAATGGAGGTTAGGGCGAGCTATTTAATTAGCAAAAACTAAATTAAACGAGAAGTTATGTCATATAACCGGAAACGCATGCATATAGGAAACGCATGCATATTTTTCCAATATTTTGTTTACATTTATTATCAATACTCAAACCGAGGTGGAGGGGATCAAAGATTCGGCACAACCGAATATAGCACTCTTACTTGTTTTAATTTAGAGCTTCACTTTCAAATGTGTTTGCAATCAGCTGTTTCTATGAGCTTGCAAATTCTTACAAATTGCTGTTCGTTTACTATTTTGGATATTTATGTTTTTGAGAACTAATTCTTTTTACTCTCTAAAATTTCGGTGTTTACTGGTTTTAACTGGGAAAGTAATCGAACAGAGCTATAAGCAAGTCAACCTACGCGCTCAACTTTAAATGTTTGTAACTTTGTTTAAATGCAATATCTCCATGAAATTTGTTCTAGTTTGTAGTTTCATACATTTTTTATTGAAAAAATTAATAAATTGTAAAACGCATGAAAAAAAAAATGAAAAATGTCTGCGAGTCTTTGAAATTATTTTAGGAAATATTAGTAGTAGTACACAAAAACTCTTAATTTGCAAGCAATAAAACTTTTTTTCTGAAACAATTACGACAGAAATAAACTCTAAATGGCAGAACGCAAATAGAACAAAACTTCGATTTTTTTAAAATAAATAGTGATTCGTTGACTATTTGTGATAAGACTTCTTCGGTTTCTACTAGTGGAAGGTAAGAGAAAGATTCCATGAGTGCTCAGAAGTAACTAGAAAAAGGAAAGCAAGAGAACTTTTGAAGACAACTGAGCATAATCAGTTATAGCAGCCCAAATGAAAATGCACTTAGATGGAAAACGATGTTCTGCCTCAATTGTTCGTGAGCTTAAAACTGCTTCTCCAAAAAAAGGCAAACTTTTACAAAACAGTAGAATTGTTTCAAATAAGCCCAGGAGCCTTTCTGTTGATCAAGCATTAGCAATGATAATATATATCGGTTTATCCACACATGGCTACAAATTGTTGAGACAACATACATACATCGTCTAAATTCTAAAATGTTTCCCTGTTATGATTGTGTAAAAAATGCCAAGCGTGCATGTTATACAAATGGAATAACTGTAACAGAGGCTGACTTCATAAACGCAGTTTGCAGTGCAACACTGCAAAGAAATTCATTTACAAAACAAAGCAATGTTTTATGGCAGTACTGATTTGTCAAATAATGAAATGACATTTTAGTACATTTATGAACGCGCAAAAGTTTTTTCCGCGCACAGATTAGATTGTGGTTCTTTGTGTGATTAACTTTTTGTAAAATTCAGTATTTTAAAATGAATATTCAGAAAAAATCATAAGCCATTCTTTTGGAAACCGCTTTCAAATTGGCTGATTGTAAAAATTCCAGCAGCACTTTGATCAAAAATATAAACAAAAGAAAGCGTCGTGGTATAGCATTATTAGTTAGCCAAAATTCAAGGAGAAAATTTCAAAAATTAAAATCTTTGTAAAATTATCGCAAAATTATGAATGAAAAAAAGTACATTTCAGGTATTTATTACCAAATGTTATAATTTGATAAAACTAAAAGAGTCGCCATAAACAAAAATTCGCTGTGATATTAATTTTAAGCTGTGTTTATATAAAAAATTTTTTGGTTTAAATTTAAATTTTATGTTAAATGTAATTTTTGTTTTATGTTGTGTGTAAATTCAAATTTAATGTAATCAGAAAATATGTTACTACGTCCCTTGAAAAAGTCAACAAAAAATTGGCGAAACGTTAGGAAATATGTAAAAAGAAAAAATACCTTTTATTTACATTATAAATATATAGGCCTTACTAACTTAATTAAAATATAGAAGATGGATTGCATGAATACCAAGTTTTGAAGTTTGTTTTTAAAAGTATTCACAATGTTGGGCATACTACCATACCATTTCTTCAAAATCAATTTTATTATAGCACACGCAATAGATCGAATTTCAGAATTCCTAGATGTAGATTGGAAACAACTAAACAACGTATAGATTTTATTGGTAGGAACAAATTTAAAAATTTACCTGAAGTTCTTAAATCCATTGATAGAATTTCAACATTTAAATCATCTTGTGAAGAATATATTTGTGGCACATTTGAAACGCTTCTATCGTAAATACAGTTATATTTAAAGATCTCATATCATAAAAAACTATTTATAATTTCTTATATTTTTAAACTTATAACTTGTTATTTGTACATTTATGAATTAAATTTATTATTTTTGTCAACTTACCTCAATAATGCCTTTAGGGCGCTGAGTTCAACATAAATATGTATATATTGTTATTGTACAAATAAATATTAAAAAAAAAATACCTATAGAATGGCCAAAAACTACATTAGGAAAACTAATTAATACTTTCAATTTTAAGAAGTTGTGTGACGGCCGTACAAAAAATTCTTTTATTTAGTGTACATCAAACAAAAGAGAAAACGTATAACATGTAAACAACTCCTTATATGGTAATATCGTTTGCCAATTTCTGTTTGTTGCAAAAAAAAATTCTATTTTTAAACACTTGAGTTGGTGTTAATATTTCTCTGCCAGCTTAATTTCATTCATGTATAAAGCTGTTACTCGCTCTCATTCCCACCCATATTTTCAGCCATTAATATTGGCTTACCTTGTTCCCCTCATCGTTAGATGTAGTATTTTTTTACATAGGAATTTAATGAATGTATGAGTGTTGGTTACACGAATGAGTGATTTCGATTTTTTTTTGCAAACAACAAACTGGTTTGTTGATAGATTTTTTTTGTGTGCAAAAAAATTAAAAAAGTCTTGTATAATTGGGTCTTTAAGAAGATGATGCTAAATTTAAAATCATTCAAGTTTTGGGAGTTGAATTTTGATTTTTGCAGATAAAGGTTGAGGAAAAACCTTCGTAATAATTTAAATTTAAAATGTAGTGTAAGGACGGTTGTTCAAAAAAAAAAAAACAAGTAAGAGTGTTAAATTCGGCTATGCCGAATCTTTGATACCCTCCACCTAGATTTTCTTGCACAATTTGTAACAAATTTAGATAAAATATTTGAAAATGTAAACAATTTGATCAATTTAGTAATTTATTACAACAAATACTTTGAATTTTCAGCATTTACGTTTAACAATTTTAAAGTCAATAGAAGATAGTAAACAAAATATATTTTTAAATTTCGGATCTTTTTCGGAATACTTGGCCACGTCTTATATTTTACAAGCGCTAGCGTTAATCAGTTTTATTTTTTCCTTCTTATTATATCAGTTTGTCATTCCGTTTGTAACGCATCGATAAATGGATTTGCGTCTATGTATGTGTTTAATGCAAAAGATTTCTTACTTTTGTCGAATTGTTGGGATTTTTTGCAAATTTTTTTTAACAACTTAATATTATACATATTTCAATTTTAAACTTTAAAATTAAAAATATATATCTTTTTTAAATCTGGTCATAACTCTATAATATGGAGAAAGTAAATACGTGGCTTCCTTAAGAAGAATGACAAGTAAAAAAAAACACTTTTGTGAAGTTTACTTGTTTTGTGAATTTTTTTTAATACATACATAAGTACGCCATCTTTGTAGATCTCTTCGATTTTATTAAGTAAGTTTGTAAATAAAAAGAACATTAAAATATTATAAATGTAAACATAATTGATTTTAGAAAAATGTCCGATTCGTTTTTCGCTGATGCTGAAAACACATCAAAGAAATACAGAAAACAAAGGTTTTACTCAAGTTAGTTGAGAGACGAGAAGCTAATGGGATGGAACAGGTCAAAGATGACGACTTTAAATACAGATGCAAGGCTTGTGAAAAAATATTAATTTGCGATAAATCAGATCTAAGTATACATGCTAATAACCAATGTCTTAAAAAAATATCTCTTAAAACCAACAACCAAGATCCCATTTGCAAGCCATTTTAATTAATTGTGTAAATTTTAAATGCACATCTAGCCATATAAAAGATAAATTATACAGAATAGTAAAAATATTTATTTTGAATCTCTTGGTTTTATATGTTGTTTTAATGTAATTCTAATGATATTCTTGCTAATAACCAATGTCTTAAAAA
The DNA here is from genome assembly GCA_963682025.1 of Cordilura impudica. Classification (NCBI taxonomy): domain Eukaryota; kingdom Metazoa; phylum Arthropoda; class Insecta; order Diptera; family Scathophagidae; genus Cordilura; species Cordilura impudica. The sequence goes on along the minus strand of OY821517.1, from coordinate 202,414,550 downwards.
AATGTCTCTTAAAACCAACAACCAAGATCCCATTTGCAAGCCATTTTAATTAATTGTGTAAATTTTAAATGCACATCTAGCCATATAAAAGATAAATTATACAGAATAGTAAAAATATTTATTTTAAATCTCTTGGTTTTATATGTTGTTTTTATGTAATTCTAATGATATTCTTATCTTATTTTGTATGACATTTTTCTTCGTTATGTTATTTTTGCATTATTGAAATTGAAAATTAACAAATTAAAAATAAATTTTTTTTTTTGAAAAATTGAAAAAAGTAGTTTAGGGAAAAATGTAGAGAGAAAAAAAGTGGGTGTAGGGAAAAAATGGGATTTTTTTTCATTAGCGTAGAGATTTCTGTAAAAATCTCCTGGCATCACTGGTACCTATTAAAAAACAATGTAAGATTTCACGACGTGTATCTGCTTTGTTCAAAAGCTTTCATAAGACCAGTGATGCCAACACATAAAAAATAAATCGGCTAGATTGGTCATAAAAAAAAGCCAGAAAAAGGCTAAAACCCATAGAAGGAAAAAGGCTGGAAAATGGCTAAAAACCTAAAATATAAAAGGCCAGAAAACAGCGAAAACTAAAAAAAAATATTTTTTATACAAATTGCATTCGGAAGAGCGGTTTTAAAGTTAGTTTATTAAATAATTTTTAAAAAATACACTTTTTTTAAATTGTTTCTGTGGTACATTGCAGATCTACAACACGGCGCCGTAACGGGTTAAACATCAAGCCATCCATCGTCATCCCCTTCATTATATGAAGCCATAGATCCTATTGCTTTTATGCAATTACTTGGAAATTTGTAATTGTGGCAGCATTTGTTTTGAAGCTTTAGACCATTTCTGTAAAATATGTTTTCACGCATTATATTTTATATAAAAGAATATGATTTTAAATTAAGAAAAAAATTGATTTAATTACCTTATGATCAGTATTGCATTTACAGTTGATATTTGTAAACGATTTCGTATTTTTGATTTAACCAAATTCATTTGACTGAATGTCCGCTCTACATCAGCATTTGACCATGGTAGACTTAGTAGTTCTAGAGCAAACTTTGAGATATCTAAAAAATTATTATTTCCTGCGGAGTCCTTATAGCAATTTACTTCAGCCCAGAATGACGTCGTGTTTTTAATGTTTACCCATTTAACCAAATTGATGTTATGGTACTGATGAATAATTTTTTCAATCAACTCATCATCTTTGCAAAAGTATGTTACAATAGATTGTATGTCTACTTTCACAGCATTTAAAACATTGCTTACAGAAAATAAATTAATTTTCTGCAATGTTTTATAATTATCAGGAATTCTAAAATCAATATTAAAAAAGTTCAGATTTAGGTCTTGGATAGTATTAATAAAAATATTAATACTGTTAATAATAATAACAATAATAATAATAATATTAATAATATTAATACCTTTCCTTAAGCTGTTTTATTAGTATTATTATAAAATCCGTACACCTTTTTCGAATATATATTTCGTCATCTTGTGATAATTTGTGCTCAACCTTTTGTTTTTTCATCTCGTTTTCAAATCTATAACCCAAATAAAGGTTTCGATTGACGAAATCGTCAAAATTTTTTTCAGTAATGTCGAAGACGTAGTGTGGGTCTATAATTTTATTTTTTAGGGAGTTAATCACGTGTCCTAAATCAGTCAGCAATTTAGTTGGATCGCTGGTATTGCTTTGAAAACTTTTATTTATTAGTTGCAGGTCACTTAAGATGGGCTTTAGAAACAAGAGATATAATAAATTTTTTTCGTCGCTATACATGCAGTACAGTGTTTCAGCGACGTAGCACTTTTCAGATTTTCGTGCAATTTCAAAGTGAGTTTTCAATTCAAGCCATTGATCAATTATACGATTAACAGAAATTTCGATGGACAGCCAGCGTGTATCACACACACGAGTTATTTTTAATGGATCCTGAAACAATAAATATTCATAATAGCAGTGGTTTAAAAGCGAAAGTCTACGCCCAGTTACACTTTCTTGAACTTTTTTTTTTTTTTTTTTTTTACAAATTTTCACAATTCTTGAATAATAACTAAGGGTTAAGATAAGTGTATTATAATTTGAACGGAATTGAAATGACTTTTCCATTGTTAACAATAAATATATGAAACGAGTTAAAATACAAAGTAGGGTTTCGTTTTAAAATCACTGCTATTATTACGTATATAACTATGTGTTAACATACCGAGCCATCATTTATTAAATTGAAAAGTTCTTTGTACGCCAATTGGCGGCTCGAGCTTTTGCAAAACCAATTGTAAGTTTCGTGTATTAAAAACTCAAGATTTCTTGGCAAACATTCTTGGCACGAGTGATTTACGGCGAGCTGCACAGAATGGCAAACACATTTCACTAAAATAAGTTCTGGCAATTCTTCCTTCAATTTAGCGAAAACACCATTTTTGGAACCAATCATTACATTCGCATTGTCAGTGCCGATACCGAGCAGATTTTTAAAATTTAACTTGAATTTGATTAACTCATTTTTTAAGCACTTGACAATGGCTTCAGCATGGCCAGCTTCTAATGGTGCTAAGGATAAAAACGTTGAGTTGATAGACTTTGTTGAGTTGCTGAAGTAGATTATGACAATACCTAAAAATACAAAAATATTTTGATTAAGTTTGTGCTAATAAATATGCAAATATTAATTTAAACTAACCAAGTAGTTTATTGACGCTTATATCAGTAGCCTCATCTAGCAGCAAGCTAAACTTCGAGCTTCCTATATCCATCCTCAGAGCTTCAACAAAATGTGGGGCCAGAACATTTTTTAAGACTGCAGTGCACTTCGTCCTGTGCAGCCGCATCTGTGTGCACGTTTCACTATTTTTAAATTGCGTTTTACAGAGCACGGTTAAATGGTCAATTGGTTTTATAGCGCTATGCTGACAAACATAAAGCGCCAGTGCAGCTTCATGCTCCGCAGCTTTCGTCGATACTTGATGGAAAGGAATTTTAGTTATTTGGCGGTAGCCGCCAGCTGAAGCTTTGTGCTTTTTGGTGTCTGCGTGCGAAATTAAATCGCACAATTTTGCCCGAAGGGAACATTTGCAATATGCGCATATTGCAGCATATTTATCACTATTGTCCTCTCTTATCCACTCTTTGAGTTTCGGGTTGTTTAACCATTCTTTTCGGAATTGCTGATTATAAATTATTTTTTGCATTTTTATTGTAAACAAAAAAAAAAAGCGACGCACAAGGTTGAAAAAATATTTGGCAGTGTTGTTTTTCTTTAAAACTTTTTTAAAAGAACGGTTGCATTTTTTCCCGCTATTAAGCGGCCAGAAAATAAATAAAAAAAGCCAAAAAAACGGCTACCCGCTTTTGCAAAATTTCACGGCCAGATGGGGTTGCAAAACCGCTAGATCTAGCCGTAAAAAGGCTAAATTGGCAACGCTGCATAAGACTAAATGAAATTGTTACTTATGCATGAAACACATAGACGACAGAGGCTACACAAACACACGGAATTAATTGCTGCTGGCTTCAATTGTAGTCGTGTAGTCAACTACTTAATTTTTATGAAAATGACAGCAACATATAACAACAATATAAACAGCTGTTTTTATACAAAATCATTTTTATTTCAGTTGTGCCAATTATATTTTTTTTTTTACTTTATTAAAATAGAAAAACATGTATGATTCTATATAAAATTGTCTTAAATATATTACTTATTTATAATGCATTATTATAACGTAAAAATAAATAAATAAATTTACTTGTTAATAGAATTATTATAGCATTTCATTTTGCGATTAATTTTTTCAACAAAATAAAATATTTCATAGCACTAATATCTTTTACATATTTTGTTATATTGTCAACACTATTTTTATTTTGTAGCCAACAAAAATAGAAATTAGCCTAAGTTGACTACAGCAGCAAAAGTGGTCATGTAGTCGTGTAGCTGTGTTGGTGTCAAAATAATCGTTTTCATATAAACGTGTGTATTTTAGTTTTGACAGCCTGTAGTCGTGTAGCCGCTGTCGTCTATGTGTTTCATGAGAGAGTTCGGCTTACTGGTGCCATTATGTATATGTGTGTGTAAACAAAAATATACGACATCCCGGTAATCATTTCGAAGATTGTTTTAACAAAAATCATCTTACTGTGTCTTCTTCGAGCACTTTTGATAATTAAAAACTGATTAATCACATGCGGTATTAGAAAAAAGACTAAGAAATGATTTTTGCTTACGCTTAAAAAGTGATTTATAGAAAAATGACATTAAATACGACTCAAAAATAAGTCTAAACTAATCAGAAAATTGGATAAAAAAAGGTTCTCAAGAAGAGTCGGGGGTAACGTAATATTTCCTCCCAACAAAAGAATATTTTGTGATCGACAAAAGAGCGCATTTATGACTGTTTAATAGCACAGAAAAAAAGACTCCACATGATCACTTATTGCATAAAATGTATACTGGGATTTTATTCACTATCTGTAGAAACAGTTTTTTAAGTAAAACAAATCTGCACACAATTTCAATTCTATTTCGTTTACAATGATACGACCACTTTGTTTATAATAATTATAATACAGCGTAATGATGAATTGTACTTCTCAATTAGTTTATTTTTAATGTGTCATAAGAAGTTCGGTTTGTGCTAAGAAATGAATGAATACATGTTTCCCAGGGCGAAGCTTAATCATTTGTTGCGGTGGATCTGGGTGATGGGTGGTGTCGCCTTACCGGCGAGTGCGTCGTTCAGTTGCAGTGTGGTGTGGTCGTGCTGAAATATAAGAAAAAAAAAAACAAAGTTAGATTTTTATAAACCGAAAATTGCAGGAACGAAAACTTACCCGCGTTGATGCTTGATGGAATATGCCATCAAACATGCACCCGGTTGGTTCTGAAAGTATAGGATGGTTAGAATAAAGTAATATTTATCCAAAGAAAAGTATGTACTTACCTCGTGTGTTTGGTTTTTTTGTTAACGCACAGTATCAGTTCTTTTTTTTTCATAAATCACAGTCCTCTGGTGTTGTTTCACTTTTATCTGGGCCACCCACATTCCAGTTGACCTACTGGTCAGTATCCTGCGTTTTATTTTTTTTTTTTGTAGTAGTTATGTTGTGTATTTTTATTTTTTGTATGCCAGGTTTCTTCAGTTTTACCAATTCATCTGTATTTATTATACGAAAAAAAATACGCAAAATACGTTTGACATACAGGTGTAACATCGGCTTGCAGTGTGGATTATGTCGTAAATGGCGTTGCCAGACGATAGAGTTCGTAAATACACTACAAGAAAAGAGAAATAAAGGAGAAAGGACATCATGAATGAAATTGTTATTCGTTTTGATTTTTGTGTCCTATTTAGCAAATAGATAACCAGGTTGGTGACTGTGATCGGAAATGAAAAAAGGGGGTGGTCAGCGAAGGTAAGTGGTGGTGAATAGGTGGGTTATGGGGGTCACTAGAGAAATGGTGGTGGGTTTGGGCGGTTGGAGGCCAACACCTGCCTCCCATTCGAGTAAGGTGTGTAAATTTGTAGTTTGATTGTATTAGTTAGTTATTTTAAATGTTCGTGCGGTCAGGTTAGGGGTTTGGCGGGATGGACCAACGCTGAGGGTTTTTTCTTCGTGTTCGTTTTTTGAGCTAGCCGGCGCTTGCCACCCTCAACAGGCGGAGGAAAACGGTCCAATAATAACAGGTAACATACCACACCCACGAAACGGTATCCCGACACCACAGACGGTGAGGGCGAACCAAACAGCTGCAAATACAGGCTTTGGATACGTTAACGGAATAACGCCCAGGGAAAACTCATTCGTTCCAAATCGACCCCTGAATGTCCCTTTAGAAAGCCCGTTTCCGCCGATAAGTTCAAACGGTGAAATGTCAAATATGCCTATGCGGGGAAGTTTACCGACTTTCCAAGGTATGAACCGGAGCCCACCGACCTGGATTAGGATAGATAAATGGGGATTGAATTTCGACGGCAATGTGATGCGTATGAGTGTGGAAGACTTCATATTCCGAATTGAACGTTTCCAGGCCCAATATGAAATACCATATGAGGAAATTTTACGGGATTTCCATCTATTAGTGTCTGGGCCAGCCAAAGAGTGGTATTGGCTATTCGTACAAACAAACTACGAAGTGAGGTGGCCAGGTTTGAGGCAGGCATTGCTAAGCCAATACCAGACATCGCGGTCTAATTTTGAGTTGATGCGAGACCTGGTGGAAAGAAAAAAACAGGTCAACGAAACCATCGACCAATTTTTTCACGCCATGTGCAGACTGCGGGCCAAATTAGTTCAGCCGATTCCAGAGTACGATATTATCAGAATTCTAAAAAGAAACGTCAGGGAGAGCGTAGCCAGGATTGTATATCCCATCAACGTGTCGTCCGTGGAACAACTTCGGATAGAATGCAACGAGGCTGAGAGGAACTTTCCCAGAAGAGAAGCAAGGCAAATGGCACAACCAATGAGGCCCGTGAGGCACGTATTCATGAAGTGTCCATGAGCAGAAAGGGCATTATTCTGTTATAGATGCGGTAAGCCCAACGTGATCACTCCGAATTGTCCCACATGTCAGCGGGGAAACTCGATGCGGAGCGTGGTATCGACGGGGGAACCACGGTCTTTGCAAAACGCCCCGAACAACCAGTAACGGAAAAGATGAATGTAAGAAAGGGAGAAAAAAAATTAACAATACAAAAGATTTACCTAAATTAAGACATTATTTACCCATAGAAGTAAGACAGCAAAATTATAATGAAGCAAGAGCGCGCATTTTTAATTCAGAAATAGCTCAGAACGCCCCGTCAAATCGAATTCTTAAAATTAGGAGAAAATTCTCAGAACGACGTCGAGTAAATCGTTGCCTAGTGGAGGCAGTAGATAAAGCTGCTCATGGGAGTGGAGATCCTCGCGTTTTTGCGGAAGTAGAAATAGAAGGCCAGCGGGTGAAGGGGCTGCTGGATACCGGAGCATCCGTAAGCATTTTAGGTAAAGGTTGTAGAGAGTTTGTTCTGGGTTTAGATGCAAATATTCGTCCGATGCTGACTAGTGTGAAAACCGCCAGTGGTCAGAATCATCGAATAGTCGGGAGAGTAAATTTATCCATAACGTACAGAGAGCAAGAGCACAAAATGTTGTTGTTTCTTTGTCCGGATTTGGAACAAGTCTTGTATTTAGGGATAGACTTTTGGAGAACTTTCGGCTTAGCTCCTGAGATTGTAGATATAGAGGAAATTGAATTGGCAAAAATAGAAAAAGATTTCATAGATGACCGATCCGAACATCGACTCAGACCACACGAACTAACGGGGGAACAAAAGCGAAAATTAGACGAAGTCGTGAAGGGCTTTTACACCTTCGAGGAGAATGGGTTGGGTCATACTTCGCTGGAAAAACATGCAATAACCCTTATTAATGGTGCCGAGCCAGTTAAGGATAGGCATTACCCCATCTCACCAGCCGTACAGGAAATAACCTATAGAGAAATTGATATGATGCTGAGGTTGAAGGTCATCGAAGAAAGCGAGAGTCCGTGGAGTAATCGGACCACAGTAGTAAGGAAACCTGAAAAAAATCGATTCTGTTTAGATGCAAGGAAGCTAAACAAGCTGACGGTGAAAGATGCATATCCGCTACAAAATATTGACGGAATCTTAAGCCGCATCGACCAGACACATTTCATCAGCAGCGTCGATCTAAAATATGCTTTTTGGCAAATTGAGCTAGCGGAAGAGTCGAAACAATACACTGCTTTTACAGTCCCCGGGCGACCATTATATCAATTCCGGGTGATGCCGTTTGGGTTATGCAACGCGGCCCAGCGGTTATGCCGACTAATGGACAAAGTCATCCCAGCAAAACTGAAGTCTCACGTTTTCATCTACCTCGATGATCTTTTAATAATTTCAGATAATTTTTCGACTCACCTCCGTATATTAACGCAAGTCGCCGAGTGTTTGAGAAGGGCGAACCTAACTATAGGACTAAAAAAATCAAAATTTTGCTTTCAAGAACTGAGGTATTTAGGGTTCATTATTGGAGGCGGTATGTTGAAAACAGATCCCGAAAAGGTGGCGGCTATACAGAGAATACAAGTGCCGAAAACACCGAGGGAGGTTAGGAGTTTTTTAGGGACTGCCGGATGGTATAGACGGTTCATAAAAGATTTCGCTTCCATATCCGCAGCTTTGACCGATACGTTGAAGAAAGGGAAAAAGTTCAGTCTTACCCCTGAAGCGATGGAAGCTTTTGAATCCCTAAAGCATGCGCTTACGACGGCCCCGGTATTACGACATCCAGATTTCTCAAGACAATTTTTCATTCAATGCGATGCATCCGATTTCGGGATCGGAGCAGTTCTTTTCCAAAAAAATGACAGTGGGGGAGAAAATCCTATTGCGTTCTATTCACAAAAATTTAACTCATGTCAAAGGAACTACTCCGTGACCGAAAAGGAATGTTTAGCGGCGGTGTTAGCTGTCAAGCGTTTCAGACCATATGTAGAACTGATGAAATTTATGGTCATTACGGACCACGCTAGTCTCAAGTGGTTAATGTCCTTGAAAGATCTTAGTCGTTTAGCTAGATGGTCCCTGCAACTGCAGGCATTTGATTTTAATATTGAACATCGAAAGGGATCTGAAAATGTGGTCGCAGACATGCTGTCACGAATGACTATAAACGAAATAAGTGGGGAGTACTTCGATTTTGAAACCAACGAATTTGAGACTGAGGAATACCAGAGCTTAGCTGAAAACATTCAAAAAAATAAACACAAGCTGCCCGATTTGAAAGTAAAGGACGGAAAAATTTTTAAAAAGGCGAGTTTTGACAGAGAGGATAATTTAGAGGAGTGTGTATGGAAGTTATGGATTCCACAAGAACTCACACACATTTTAATTGAGAAAGCACATAACGCTACAACGTCTGCACATGGGGGTCTGCATAAGACTTTGAGTAGATTGAAGCAGCTATATTATTGGCCGAAAATGACGAACCAGGTCAGAAATTATGTTTTAAATTGTCAAATATGCAAGGAGTCGAAATCTTCAAGTCAAAATTTAAGGCCGAGCATAGGAAACGAAGTACAAACAGAAAGGCCCTTTCAAAAGCTGTATGTAGATTTCCTTGGGAAATATCCCAGATCGAAAAGGGGGAACGCATATATATTTATAGTTGTGGATCATTTTTCAAAATTTACCTTTATTAAGGCTATGAAAGACGCTACCGCGAAAAATGTAGTGCAGTTTTTAATCAAGGAAGTTTTCAATAAGTTCGGGGTCACAGAAACGATTCATAGTGACAATGGTCAGCAATTTGTGTCCAAAACGTTTAAAGAAATGGTAGAGAGGTACAAAATTTGTCATTTAAAAACCGCGTTCTATTCGCCACAATCGAACGCGTCGGAGAGGGTCAACCAATCGATCTTGGCAGAAATAAGATCATACCTAAAAGGTGACCAGAGAGACTGGGACCTATATTTGTCCGAAATAGAATGTGCATTGCGGACCTCAATACACACGGCGACGGGAACAACGCCCTTCTTTTCTCTTTTCGGGTACCACTGGTATTCGAGTGGAGCGGATTACAAACTGGCCAGGAAACTAGGGTCAATGACTGACCATGAGATAAGGTTGTTAGATAGTGCCGACCGTAAAGAACTTATTTATGAAAAAATTAAGAATAGCATGCATGAAGCCTATGACAAAAGCGCAAAAAGGTACAATGAGAGAGCAAGAATAGCTAAATTTAATCCAGGCCAGGAAGTATATAGACGAAATTTTGCCCAATCAGATTTTAAAAATAACATTAATGCGAAATTCTGTAGAAAATTTTTAAAATGCAGAGTGGTGAAGGCTGTCGGGAACAACATGTATGAATTGGAAACCTTACAGGGAAAGGGCCTAGGTATTTTCCATTCAAAAAACATTAAGGTCTGAACCTGAACGTGCAATAAGAGTCCGAAAAATGTGATAACTTCTCGTCTGGTGCAATGAAGGGTAAGAGTGCAATATAGTTTTAAGTCTGTGTTAGTACTCGTCCTATATGTGTTGTACAAGGTCCCTTAGAGAAAATTATGACAAACAGCGTGAGGGATGGAACCATTGGTGCAACGGACATTTCAAAAGTAAATACATATCTGAATATGGGTCATAAAGATTAACTGTAACTTTCTACGATTTTTGTTTCGTCAGTGCAATCAATATCATTACAATGAATTATTCGGCGTAATTGTTCAACTATGAGGCCAACGTTTCTAAGCAGGTTACGTGTGTAACCGTCAGTGCACCATTAGTGCGACTCCGTTAGCGTTCTGGGGAACTGTGCCATTAAGAACTGGGAGTCGTTAGTCACCTGGTATAATGACATTTATCTGAGTCCGGATTTACGGCCAGTTGGATAAATCAGTCGAATTAAGGACAAACATCTCCAGACAGAAGATGATGTTTCAGTGTAATGACCCGAATGTCACTGACGAACGAGTTTCATGGAATGAGGGAAGTAGAGTACAAACGCGTGGATCGAAAAGTTCGAAAGTTTTTTTTAGTGGACAAAGTCGTCAGGGTATAAATTAGGAATATCGGAAGGTTTCTGACGGAAGTTAAGAGGGCAAGATAGATGAAGATATATTTAGTGAAGAACTAGTTAACCAAAACTCACGTGAAATCCATACGAGGCCGAACCAGAGTACGGTTGATCAATGAATAGTCCCAAGATCTGAAAGAAAAAAGGAAAAACAATGAATCCGATTAATAGGAAAGCTATGTCAAAAACTTGCGTAAAAGCCCGGCTAGTTCAGTTGATAGAGATTGGTACATCTCAGGGTGTGGGAGTTCCCCACGTTGGCAAATTCTACTCTGTTATGGTTGAGTGAAATATATATATGTTTCCGTAATTATGCACTATGTTTCCGTAATTATACACTATATGTCCCATAATTATATATACCTATAGTGGAGTCCGTAATTCGTTTACAATGGCTGATAGACGTCGGTACAATAGTTTCAATTGAAACATGCCCACGCTATATATATGGAGAGTGTACCTGAAATAGAGGCGGAGAAAGTAGAATGAATAGTAAAATAAAAAAAAATAAAAAGAACAATAATCTTAAGGTAATGTTAAAACGGCCCACGAAAGGCTGCCTGATCTAACGGCCGCGGCAAATTACGGTACGAGCTGTCCACGCACACCAGCTTTTGGCTTCCTTGTGTGGCCAAAATTGGAGTTTTGTTGCGGTGGATCTGGGTGATGGGTGGTGTCGCCTTACCGGCGAGTGCGTCGTTCAGTTGCAGTGTGGTGTGGTCGTGCTGAAATATAAGAAAAAAAAAAACAAAGTTAGATTTTTATAAACCGAAAATTGCAGGAACGAAAACTTACCCGCGTTGATGCTTGATGGAATATGCCATCAAACATGCACCCGGTTGGTTCTGAAAGTATAGGATGGTTAGAATAAAGTAATATTTATCCAAAGAAAAGTTTGTACTTACCTCGTGTGTTTGGTTTTTTTGTTAACGCACAGTATCAGTTCTTTTTTCATAAATCACAGTCCTCTGGTGTTGTTTCACTTTTATCTGGGCCACCCACATTCCAGTTGACCTACTGGTCAGTATCCTGCGTTTTATTTTTTTTTTGTAGTAGTTATGTTGTGTATTTTTATTTTTTGTATGCCAGGTTTCTTCAGTTTTACCAATTCATCTGTATTTATTATACGAAAAAAAATACGCAAAATACGTTTGACATACAGGTGTAACATCGGCTTGCAGTGTGGATTATGTCGTAAATGGCGTTGCCAGACGATAGAGTTCGTAAATACACTACAAGAAAAGAGAAATAAAGGAGAAAGGACATCATGAATGAAATTGTTATTCGTTTTGATTTTTGTGTCCTATTTAGAAAATAGATAACCAGGTTGGTGACTGTGATCGGAAATGAAAAAAGGGGGTGGTCAGCGAAGGTAAGTGGTGGTGAATAGGTGGGTTATGGGGGTCACTAGAGAAATGGAGTATGGAAGTGGTGACCATGATTGGGTTTGGGCGGTTGGAGGCCAACACCTGCCTCCCATTCGAGTAAGGCGTGTAAATTTGTAGTTTGATTGTATTAGTTAGTTATTTTAATTGTTCGTGCGGTCAGGTTAGGGGTTTGGCGGGATGGACCAACGCTGAGGGTTTTTTCTTCGTATTCGTTTTTTGAGCTAGCCGGCGCTTGCCACCCTAACACTGTTGCCGTCACTTAACACATTGCACTTTGATTGAGTTGAGCCCGCGACTACTCCTGATGTGGAAATGTCGTGCCTACAATTTTTGGTAGTTGGGAATAGCGTTTGTGCAAAGGGAAGCATGAACACATGTTTCCCAGGGCGAGGCTTAATCATTGCACTTTGATTGAGCTGAGCTCCGCGATTATTCCTAATGCGGAATAACTCGTGCATTAAATTCTTGGTAGTTCGGGAATGGCGTTTGCCTGCGCCAAACATTAAATAATAAATTTTAAAAATTATTATAATTAAATATTATTGACATCTATATTATATTATTATCATCTGACAAAAAAAATTTTTTTTAAACACCAATTTTTTACAGGGTAGATATTTTATGGTTTCACTACTACTTTTGAATGCAAGTATGTACTAAAAGTAGAACCCTTAAAATCATACTATTTTTTGCAACCCAAAAATTGCAGTATTTTGTATAAATAAAATAATTTATATTTATATTATTTTTAATATGCGCTTATTATCGATGTGCATATACAGAATATATGAATGTTATTTATAGTATTTTGCTATTTGCAACAGTAGTATGTATGTATCAATTTGTAATATTTTGTGATCTTATAAAAATCGCAGAATATTGATATTGATTTTATAAAGTTTCTTTTATTAATTAACTAACTCAAATATTACACCATAAGATGTTGATATTAGTGAATTTTTATATTATTACCACAACGACCATAAAAACAATAAGTACAGCTGTGACAAAATACAAAATTTAGAATAACAATATAGGAAAACATCATATTTTTTTACCTTTTCAGTGATTTCTCGGCACCTATGAAACCTATTGGCACGATTTGAAAACCAGAAACTTTCTCATGATGTTGGTATATCATTCTCACTAACAACAACCGTCCTAGCTGTCCTATTGAGAACGTTATCGTGACAAGAACAACATAGTCGAATCATATTTTTTCAAGACTTTTTTTACTCCATCGTTCAATTCTCGGGACCTGATAAACCGATTTGGACGATTTTAAATAGCAAACTTTTCAGGATGTTAATGAATCATTTTTTGTACGAACGAGCAACCTAGTTGCCCGATTGAAGCCGTCATCGTGATTTCCACAGACGGACAGACGGACAACGCTATATCAACTCCGCTTGTTATAAGGATCACACATATATATATTTTATGGGGTCCAGATTTTTTTTCTAATTATTACAAACGGAATGACAAACTTATATATACCCTCTGCATACTGGAGTGGAGAGTATAAAAAAAAAAATTTAGAAAGTAAGAAACTTAAAATAAACTTTAAGAAAAAAACTTTAGATTTTATGGACATGTGAATAAATAAAAATTTGGTGTTAATTAATAATATTTCTGTTTGTGCTAAAGAAAGCGTTCTGAACAAAAATGTAAATTTAAGAATCGAACTAATATATTTTGTAGTTATCATTTAATACTTAAATTAAGTTTCGTTGAGTGTTAAAATAATAGTTCAATCAGAATTAAAAACAAACAAAATAAAAACTGAAAGAACAAGTAAATTAAATTAAAGACATTAAAAGTTAAATAAATTTAAAGTCGAAGACATAACATAGAATTAAAAGTTTTAAGGAATTAAAGTTATAAGACTAAAAAAAAAAATAAAACAAATTAAAATAATGAAAAAAAAAACATAATAAATTTATTTGATATTACAAAATATCAGTAATTAAAGAAAAGTTTGAGAAATTTAAAGAATTTAAGAATGTTAAATAAGAAAAAAACTTTACAAAAGAAAATAATATGAACGATAATTAAAGACACATACCTATTTTGTGTAAATACCGTTAAAAACAAAAAAAAAATTAACAAACATCATTAGTATTTTCCACAAACAAAATACCGCGCATGATCATCACTGCTACTGCAACTTAAGTGTTAAACAACAACCATCGTAAAATTAATTCAACAAAACGTTAAACAACATGCAGAACAAAGGGAAGATGGTATGAAGCTGTCACGTTACGGAGCAATTTGTATTTTGTAAACGGTAACCCCTCTTTTGTTATTAATAATCGTTATTATATCATAGATGTTAATGTCGTTCATTATATACTTATGTAATTAAAATAAACTAATTAAAAAATTTTCTTAAAGTGAAATTAAATCAAAAGGAAAGGAAAATATAGGAAAACTAAAATTTCCTAAGATTTGTCTAACTATACAATTTAAATTAAATAAAAAAAAATTTGTTAGATATAAAAATTTGCTAAATTTAAAAATATTCTTAAGAATAAAATAAATAAATTTGTTTAAATAAAAAATTTTTACTATATATAAAAAAAAATTTTAAGTATAAAATTAAACTAAATAAAAAAAATTTGTCTAGTTAGATATGAAATTGTCTAAAATTTAAATTTTCCTTAATTTAAAAATTTTCCTAAAATTTAATATTTCTAATTCTAAAATTTTTCTAAAATTAAACATCTTTAAAAAAAAAAATTAAGAATTTTTTTTCAACATTTAAAAATTTTTCCTAAAATTAAAAATTTTCCTAAAAGTAGAATTTGTTACAATAAAAATGTTGCTAACGTAATTTGAAATTTTAAATTAAAAAAAAACCTTAAAATGAAGGTTAAATAAATTTTTTTTAAACCCAATGTAGGAAACCAAACCAAAATTTTCTTATCATTTTGTGGGTTACCTCCAATTAAGATGGAGTCGAGGTAACATGGTAGGGAGGGCTTAAGGGGCATAACATCCAGTCCCCAATCCCAAGGTAACTATGGCCATCCATCCTTTTAGCGTCCGTTTTTTGACAGTTTTTTTTTTAAATCGCACGTGAACATCTGTAGTGCGGTTTCCCTGGGCCTGAGCAAGACCCCACCCATCCGGCGAGCTAGGCCCCTTCGCAAGAACGTGCGACCAGCAAAGGTCAGGGAAACAGGAAGCGGAAGTTCCACCACCGCCGCACCACTACAGAATTGGCGCCCAACGTGGGGCTCGAAACAATAGCCCAGTTTTTTTTACTTCAATATTTTTTTTTTGCCTAAATAGGAACTTAATAATTCATTCTAATTTTTTTAACATCTGTGCACCGGGGAAGCAGTAATTGTTCCTAATTCCTAATTTTTTATATATGTGTTCTGAAATTCATGCCTCCTTTCAATTTCTGGAATTTTGATTAAATATGCGTATATCGCTATTTATATTAACCGAAATTGGGATGGGTTTTGAATTTTAGTTCACCCTTCAATTTTAATTTTAATTTAATTTAATTAATTATGACATTTGTTTGACATTAAGGTAATCTTCCTTCATTCATTATCTCATAACATAGCCTAGACACCAATTTATAGCTAGTCCTGTATTAAGCCCATTTCCGACAAAGCCTCTGCATAAAATCTTTTTGTTTATGATAAGAGAGTTCAAAACACCGGTTTTAATTTAGTAAGGTCCCCCAAAACCTCTGCGTCCATGTCCATTGTTTAACGAGAGAACTTAAATCACCGAATTTTGAAAGGAACAAAAATCGCTGGTTTAAGGTCTCTGTTAGATATAAGAATCCAATACACTGAATTTTTAAAGTAACCAAAAAATCTCTGCGTTGGAATCTTTTCCGTTGAACGATGGATATCGAACCATGTTTTGGAAAATCCCAACAGCGTAAACTGCTGTTTTGATTTCTTTTTTATAGGCAGAAGATTTAAACTCAAGGCAAAGATTTAACAACGGCAAACCCTAAAAACCCATCCGACCATTTTCAGTTGATTTTTCCTTTCATGGAAATCAAAATCATCTGTTTTGTGACGGCCGTTTATTTTGGAGAAGACTGTACTTAACAGCACATACAAGTCACATTAAAACGAAACGTTATTTATGTCTTTTGCCATGCAAAATTTTTGCATGAAAAAAAAATACCGTTTCGTCTGTATGTGATTCGTTTAAATGTTTGTTTGTGTTTTCTGTACACTTTAATAAAACACTTGATGTTGGTTTTTTTTGTTACCCACTGCCTGTTTTATTGTTGTCCATTCACTCAATCATAAACTTTACAATCAGTCTGGTCAAACCACTTTTTTTTTGTTCTTGTATTGATTTCACGTACTCTCGTCGTCATACATGAGTGAGAGTGTTTTCAATGCTAGAGAGTATTATGAATGAATGTGAATGGTCTCAATGAATTGGTGGCGATTTTTTTTAATAAACAGGTTTTTATCTTGAGATAATGAATGAATGAAGATTGGCTTGAATAAAAAGACATTTAAAACTAAAGAGGAGTTGAATTTTGATTTTTGCAGATAAAGGTTGAGGAAAAACCCTCTTAATAATTTAAATTTGAAATGTAGTGTAAGGACGGTTGTTCAAAAAAAAAAAAAAATTTGCAAATATTTCGTGCTATAAAAATTATTTCGGACAAGTAACCGGTTTATTTAGAACGAAGTTCTTGTATTCCGGGAACAACCTTTAATGACCAAAGCAAGATAAAATCACAAAATTTAATTAAATGTTTGAAGGGTGAACTAAAATTCAAAACCCATCCCAATTTCGGTTAATTTAAATAGCGATATACGCATATTTAATCAAAATTCCAGAAATTGAAAGGAGGCATGAATTTCAGAACACATATATTAAAAAAATTAGGAATTAGGAACAATTGGTGCTTCCCCGGTGCACAGATGTTAAAAAAATTAAAATAATTATAGTTCCAATTTAGAAAAATTATAAGTAAACACAAAATCCGGTCTATTGTTGTTCGGGCCCCACGTTGGGCGCCATTTCTGTAATGGTGCGGCGGTGGTGGAACTTCCGCTTCCGGTTTCCCTGGGTCTTAACAAGATCCCACCCCTCCGGCGAGCTAGGCCCCTGCCAGCACGTGCGACCCGTTAAGGCTCAGGGAAACAGGAAGCGGAAGTTCCACCACCGCCGCACCATTACAGTTGCAGATTGCGATTAAACCCTGGTGGCATTCACGTACAATTGGACGTATTGGAATTACATTACAAAAAGCATTACAAATTACAATTTGGAAACTTAGCAATAATTTTTCTTTCAGAGATGTCGGCGCCAAAGCGCGTGACAATTGGTTTCGCATATAAGGTGTTTGTTAAAATCATTAAAATTATTTGCTGTTTAAAGGGAGATGTTATCAAATTTTCAAAAACTGCAGCTGAAATCTGGCTCATGCCTTTAACAAACTTCTATCAGTAGATTCTTCCTTTAGTGGTTCCACTTTTTTTCACTATGAATAAATATACGGAAAATCATAAATAGTCGTAAAATTGCAAATTTTATATAAACAAAAGTTATCTTACCATAAATCCACCATTTCTACCACAAATTTAAGTATTTGATGTATTTTTAGTTTTACCGCCAAGAAAAAAGTAAAAATAAACATATACCAAGCACCAAAGAATTACAAATAAAACAAAGCACAAATTTGGCAGATGTTGCGCATCGCCATGTAATACCCTGCCGACAACTCAACTAACTTTTAATACACTTATATCTAAAGGTACGGTCACATTAGGCAAATATTTGACAAAAAACGCCAAATATTTGTTTGCCTCAGTCTGACCACAAAATATTATTTGCCGTCAAACAACAAAACAGCTGATTTTAGGCAAACAAAATTATTTGCCTGCAAACAAATATTTGCCTAATGTGACCACTCACGACCAAATATTTTCCTCAATTTTGGACAAATAATTATTTGACCTTACAAAACATTTGTAAGAGCAAACAGTGGCAAACAACAGTTGTTTCAGCAGTGATGTCAACTTTTAAAATTTAATTCAGTCATATCTTAAAAAAAAGCTTTTTGTTTTCAAAAGCATTTGTTGTGCAACTTGTTAATATTCATTAAAAATTGACTTTAAAGGAAACTGTTATCACAAAAAAATCAATTAACCCGTTATGAACCTATTTGGATTTTTTAAAGTTATTTTGGGAAAACGTGGCATTATCTCATAAAATGACCTATATAGTGTTTGATTTTACAACTGAATGTATGCTGGATCCACTAGCTTCATTTCAATGTATATTTTGACCTCTTAACCACTTAAGGATCGGATATATTAGAAATTTTACATTCAACTTTAAGGTTTTTTTTAAATATGTTGTTATTTCTATTTCTATAGCATAATAAATAATGGTATAATTTCAAATATGGTTATGAATGGGTTAATTTCCCTAAAAAAAAAAGATACTTGATTTTCTATTGTACTAACTTACAAATGACTATATACATCCTGTCCTGAAAGGGTTAAGAGGTCAAAGTATACATAGAAATAAATAAAGCTAGTTTTTATTCAGTTTATTCATGATATACATATGTATGTCTACTTACGATAATATTCCATATTAAAGAAAAATATCTATTACAATGATACAAAATCTTAAATAGGTTCATAATGGGTTAATGGATTTCAAATTTAAAAATATCGAGTAAAAGACACTCAAGTAAGTTTTTAAAATATATATATTGTGCTGAAATACGATACTAAATAACAAAATTATATCCAAGTATATGGCAAAAGTTTCGAAGTCCATAACTCGGAAAATAGGCTCGATAGTCGAAAAAAAAAATATTTTCCTAGAACCGCAATAAAATGCTTTATAAGTGGTGACAATTTGATACCGATCGGGGCATTGCCTCTAAACACCACTTAGCCAAATTTATTTTTAACTTTAGCGTATTTATCATTTTAAAAACACAGAATTTGCCACACTGTTACATTACTTAAAATAAACAGCTGTTTATTTTGTAAACAAAGAAAAAAATAATTATAGTTAAAAATAATATTGAAATATAATATAACAGTAAACTTCCAAAACTAACACCAATGCGCTCCACAGCACAAAATAAGAAAACTTTCCTCCTCATGCAACATTTGGAAATTTCTGATCAAATATATTTTTAATTTTCGACAGTTTGATCAAATAATATTTTTAGTCAAATATTTGTAACGGGTGATTTTTTAAGAGCTTGATAACTTTAAAAAAAAAAAACGCATAAAATTTGCAAAATCTCATGGGTTCTTTATTTGAAACGTTAGATTGGTCCATGACATTTACTTTTTGAAGATAATTTCATTTAAATGTTGACCGCGGCTGCGTCTTACGTGGTCCATTCGGAAAGTCCAATTTTGGGCAACTTTTTCGAGCATTTCGGCCGGAATAGCCCGAATTTCTTCGGAAATGTTGTCTTCCAAAGCTGGAATAGTTGCTGGCTTATTTCTGTAGACTTTAGACTTGACGTAGCCCCACAAAAAATAGTCTAAAGGCGTCAAATCGCATGATCTTGGTGGCCAACTTACCGGTCCATTTCTTGAGATGAATTGTTCTCCGAAGTTTTCCCTCAAAATGGCCATAGAATCGCGAGCTGTGTGGCATGTAGCGCCATCTTGTTGAAACCACATGTCAACCAAGTTCAGTTCTTCCATTTTTGGCAACAAAAAGTTTGTTAGCATCGAACGATAGCGATCGCCATTCACCGTAACGTTGCGTCCAACAGCATCTTTGAAAAAATACGGTCCAATGATTCCACCAGCGTACAAACCACACCAAACAGTGCATTTTTCGGGATGCATGGGCAGTTCTTGAACGGCTTCTGGTTGCTCTTCACTCCAAATACGGCAATTTTGCTTATTTACGAAGCCATTCAACCAGAAATGAGCCTCATCGCTGAACAAAATTTGTCGATAAAAAAGCGGATTTTCTGCCAACTTTTCTAGGGCCCATTCACTGAAAATTAGACGTTGTGGCAGATCGTTCGGCTTCAGTTCTTGCACGAGCTGTATTTTATACGGTTTTACACCAAGATCTTTGCGTAAAATCTTCCATGTGGTCGAATAACACAAACCTAATTGCTGCGAACGGCGACGAATCGACATTTCAGGTCTTCAGCAACACTCTCAGAAACAGACGCAATATTCTCTTCTGTACGCACTGTACGCATTCGTGTGGTTGGTTTAATGTCCAATAAAGTAAACTGAGTGCGAAACTTGGTCACAATCGCATTAATTGTTTGCTCACTTGGTCGATTATGTAGACCATAAATCGGACGTAAAGCGCGAAACACATTTCGAACCGAACACTGATTTTGGTAATAAAATTCAATGATTTGCAAGCGTTGCTCGTTAGTAAGTCTATTCATGATGAAATGTCAAAGCATACTGAGCATCTTTCTCTTTGACACCATGTCTGAAATCCCACGTGATCTGTCAAATACTAATGCATGAAAATCCTAACCTCAAAAAAATCACCCGTTACAAGTGTGACCGCACGGCAAATATGTTTTCCTTGTTTTTATTTGCCACTATTTGGCAGCTGTTTGATCAAACAAAAAGAGGCAAATAAATGTGTCTAGTGTGACCACAAAATCAACTCTGTATTTGTTTCACAAAATTTTTGGCAAATACGAGAAAACAAGTTTGCGTCAAATATTTGCCTAATGTGACCGTACCTTAACTATTACGCAACTAGTGGTGGTTGATACTTGGATTTCTTTCAATGAAGCAAACTGACTATTTTAACATTGCGATGTCCTAGGCGGTAGTCAATTGTCCGACTCTGCATGACTTTTCAACTAACTTAAAGTTATATTTAGCTACAAACTAATGTTGCATGACCTTTGTCTATCTACCGGAAGTGACGATTTGGCCGGCTAGCTCAACGACGACAGTAGGGGGCACGACCAATCACTACTGGCAAAGGCTGAACAATAAAATTATAAAAAACAAGTAGGAGTGTTAAATTCGGCTGTGCCGAATCTTTGGTACCCTCCACCTCGGTTTGAGTATTGATAATAAATGTAAACAAAATGGAAAAAGTAAACAATTTGTTAAACTTAATACCAAATTATTTCAGCAAATTCTTTGGGTTGGTTTCCGTCTTTTCTATTATTTCGGATTTATTTCGGTGTTTGCTTTTTGGTCATCGTGGTTGCTGATCGGCATGCATTTAGGTTATATACCTATAAGCATGCATGCGTTTCCGGTTATATGACATAACTTCTCGTTTAATTTAGTTTTTGCTAAGTAAATAGCTCGCCCTAACCTCCATTGCAAAGGTAATGGTTGTGTAGGGTGGCTATATGCATTAAATCGTGCTAATTGGAGATGGCAGCATAGTTTCTTTTAACTGGCCAAATATTTCTTCATTGCGGCCATATAGGTCGGATGGAGTAACAAAATAATAACCAAAAAAAAAAGCTCTCTCAACTTTTTTATTAAAATATTGCCGTATTTGGAAAACATAGAGAATAAATTTATAATAATAAATATTTAAATTAGGGATGCCAAACGCAAAAAACCAAATGTCCCAAACATTTTAAATAAAATAATTCGTTATCTTTATTTTCTGAAAAACTTTCATCCAATTTTCATCCAAAAAAAATTATGAAAATTTATATATAAATAACATTCTCATCAAATTGCGTTTATTTATGTAACAATTTTTATGTTCTCAATTCTTAAGTATCATTTGAGGTTTTCTAAAATTCATTGAATTTAAATTAATGTTTTCTGTAGTCCGATTCTGTAAATTTCAACGATCCGACAATCGCAAAATATACCGACAGCTATTGTTGTTTGCACTAAGGATTAAGTGATTCACTAAGTACATACATCTTAACGACAGTCGACAAATCTATTTTTCTATTTATTTAAATTGTAAACGAGTGGCATCTCTGTCAAAATAAGCGAAAAACACAAAGAAGAATTGAAAAAAAAATTACTTCGTGTTTGACAGGATGATTTTATGTTTATGTTTAAAATCTCTATTTTTTTTTACTAATATTTCTGTTTATTTATTTAAAAATGAAATAATGAATTGAATATGCTATTTAATTTTTTTATTTATATAAAAAAGTTTTTTAATAGAAGCAAAATATTTTCACTATTTTATGATTTTTATTTATGTATGACGACATTTCAAGCTAAAAATTTAAGTGTTTTATCGATTGAACAAACAACACAAAAATGGTTGTCGTTTAGATAACAACAACAGCTGACTTTAACAATAGCGAATATCGATTAAAAATTTTACTGATAATTTTGCAATTTTCTTTTTTTAACGATTCGACTATCGTTAAAAGAAGTTACTGAAAAGCTATTAATTTCTCCTGAATGTCAAAATTTTTTTTAAATGTAAATTTTTTTTAAATGTAAACATAGGTATTTGTTGTTTTTTTTTTGGAATTTCAATTTGTGTTGAACGAATAAAATTTATATATTAAAGATGTAATTGATGTCTTCTAAATTTAAAATTATAATTTCCGACGTTTTGATATGATTTTCTGAAATTCAATTAATTGTAATTTATAATTGGAAACTTTTAATTCCAGTTTTTAGAATTGGTATTTTCTTAAATTTGAATGGAAAATTTAAAAAGTGCAATTTTGTATTTACGTGAATAATAATGCTTTAGTAATTATAAACAATTTTTAAAAATTAGATGTAATCGCAATCAGATATTTTGTAGGTAAAGCAGAATAATAATTCTATATAACTATGTAGAACTGTTTTGAAAGCAAACAAGTAAGAGTGTTAAATTCGGCTATGCCGAATCTTTGATACCCTCCACCTGGGTTTTACGTTTACATTAATATCTGGACTTCTTGCACTATTTGTAACAAATGTATATAAAATATTTGAATATGTAAACACTTTGATAAACCTACTACCGAATTATTACAACAAATGCTCTGAATTTTCAGCATTTGATAGAGGTGTCTACATATTTTAGGTCATAAATTGGCACAATGACTCCCGATTTATCCCATTTTAAATACTAACCTGATCCAGATAATTACAAACAATATTAAGTTTAACCAGGTAAATGGTTTATTTTGTAATTTTCTTTTTAATTTAGATTTTTTAATATAAAGATGCATTTTATTTTTTACAATCCTTTTCAATTTTCCAGACCTATTAGTATAGGGCACATTTGTGAGTCCGCATAGATCAACTTTCAACTCTTACTTGTTTTTATACCCTCCACTCCAGTGTGCAGAGGGTATATATAAGTTTGTCATTCCGTTTGTAATAATTAGAAAAAAAATCTGGACCCCATAAAATATATATATTTGTGATCCTTATAACAAGCGAAGTTGTTATAGCGATGTCCGTCTGTCCGTCTGTGGAAATCACGATGACGGCTTCAATCGGATAGCTAGGGTGCTCGTTGGTATAAAAAATGATTCACTAACATCCTGAGAAGTTTGCTATTTAAAATCGTCCAAATCGGTTGATCTGGTCCCGAGAATTGAGCGAAGAATTAAAAAAAGTCCTGAGAAAATATGATTTTAATATTGTTCTTGTGATAACGCCCTCAATAGGGCAGCTAGGGCGCTTGTTTTTAGTGAGAATGCTTCACTGACATCATGAGAAGGTTCCTGTTTTTAAATCATGACAATAGGTTTCATAGGTGCCGAGAAATTACTGAAAAGGTAAAAAAAATATGACGTTTTCCTATATTGTTTTCCTAAATTTTGTATTTTGTCATAGCTGCGCATGTTTTTTTTGTGGTCGTTGTGTTAATAATACAAAAATTCATCAATATCAATATTTTTTGGTGTAATATTTAAGTTAATTAATTAATAAAAGAAACTACATAGAATCAACATCAATATTCTGCGATTTTTATAACATCACAAAATGTTACAAATTGATACATACTACTGTTGCCAATATCAAAATACTATAAATAATGTTCATATATTCTGTATATGTATATCCATAATAAACGCATATTAAAATAAATCGGTATTTTATTTTATTTTTACAAAATTCTGAAATTTTTAGAGTTGCAAAAATAGTATGGTTTTAAGAGTTGTATTTTTAGTACATGTATAAACTCTGCATACTTGCATTTAAAAGTAGTAGGTAGGTAACCATAAAAAAATTGGTGTTTAGAAAAAAACTTTTTTTTGTCAGATGTTAATTTACAATAAATTTTTAAAATTTGTTATTTAATGTCGGGACGGAGGCAAACGCCATTCCCAAAATTTTGTTTCAACAGTTATCCACATTAAGAATAACTGCGGAGCTCAGCTCAATCAATGTGCAATGATCGAGCCTTGCTCTGGGAAATATGCATTTATGCTTTTCTTAACACAAACGCCATTCCCAACTACCAAAAATTTTTGACACGAGCTATTCACATTATGAATAGTCGCGGAGCTCAACTCAATCATAATGCAATGATGAAGCTTCGCCCTGGGAAACATATATTCATGCTTTTCTTAGCACAAACCGAACTTCTTATGGCACATTAAAAATAAACTAATTGAGAAGTACAATTCATCATTACGCTGTATTATAAAGGTATTTTCTTATTTTACTGGTAGCTAGTAAACAAAGTGATCGTATCATTGTGAACGAAATAGAATTGAAATTGTGTGCAGATTTGTTTTACTTAAAAAACCTGTTTCTACAGATAGTGAATAAAATCCCAGTAAGCATTTTATGCAATAAATGATCATGTAGAGTCTTTTTGACTCATATGTGCTATTAAAACAGTAATAAATGCGCCCTTTTGCTGATCACAAAATATTCTTTTGTTGGGATTAAATATTACCTTACCCGCGAATCTTCTTGAGAGTCCTTTTTATCCGCTTTTCTGATCAGTTTCGACTCATTTTTGAGTCTTATTTAATGTAATTTTTCTATAAATCACTTTTTAAGAGAAAGCAAAAATCATTTTCTAGTCTTTTTCTAATAGCGCATGTGATTAATCAGTTTTTAATCATCAAAAGTGCTCGAAGAAGACACAGTAAGTTCATTTTTGCTAAAACAATCTTCGAAATGATGACTGGGATATCGTATATTTTTGTTAACACACAAACATATACATAGCAGCACGAGTAAACTGAACTCTAATCGGCTTCTTATATGTATACAGCCGAACAAAAATGAAAATACTCACCAAAGAGTAAAGTAAGCAACAATTTCATTCAGTCTTATGGAAGCTTTTGAACAAAGCAAGTCTATGTCGCGTTGTCTTGTGAATTTTTACATTGTTATACCCTCCACTCCAGTGTGCAGAGGGTATATATAAGTTTGTCATTCCGTTTGTAATAATTAGAAAAAAAAATTTGGACCCCATAAAATATATATATTTGTGATCCTTATAACAACCGGAGTTGATATAGCGATGTCCGTCTGTCCGTCTGTGGAAATCACGATGACGGCATCAATCGGGCAGCTAGGGTGCTCGTTGGCATAAAAAATGATTCATTAACATCCTGAAAAGTTTGCTATTTAAAATCGTCCAAATCGGTCGATTAGGGCCCGAGATTTGAATGAAGAACTAAAAAAAGTCTTGAAAAAATATAATTTTCTATGTTGTTCTTGTCACGATCACGCCCTCAATAGGATAGCTAGGGTGATAATTTTTAGTGAGAAGGATTCACCAAATTCATGGGAAGATTTCTGCTTCAAAAATCATTAAAATCGGTGGAACAGGTCCAGGTAAATCTATGAAAAATTAAAAAAAAAATGAAAAACATGATGTTTCCATATTGTTCCTGTTGTTATTCTAAATGTTGCATTGTTGTCATAGCTGGACTTGTTGTTTTTGTCGTCGTTGTGGTAATAATATAATAAAAACAAACCCTTTGTACATTTTTTTGTGAACTCTGGTAGAAAATTTTAAAAGTTTCCATTGTTTTGGCATCACTAAAAAAATTTGTTAGATCATTTCTGTCATTACCACGAGCCTGCATGCAAAATTGCAGATCGATTGGCTCACGGGAAAGGGGCTAAAAATCGATCCAAAATTTTGTCGACAAGCAGACACTACCAGTTAATATAAAGGCAGTAAATAAAGGGAGTAAAAGTTCACCAATAATTTAAAAAACAAATTTTTATGTATTAATTTATTTAAAGAAAAAAATAATTAAATGAAATAGTAATAATAATAAAAAAAAATAATATACAATACAAAAAAAAAAAAGAATATATAAATAAAATAAAATAAAGATAAATGCATTCATAGCATTATAATACATATAAAAGGTCAATGTTTTCTAACCGTAACCGTAACGAGTCAGTTGTTTTTTTTTTACATGAAAATCATTTAAAACAGTTACCGAACGTAACCGGAACGTCCCAATACTTTTCATGTGAAAAAAAGGCTGACACGTTACGTAACAGTTACATGTCGCTAACTTGTTCTTTACACAGGCTACTGCTTTTGCAGCCAACTTCAAGTCTATTTATATAGTTTCGTAAGCATAACTGATAAAATTGTTTCTATTATTTTTTGCTGTAAGTAATAAATTATAATTATACTGAATTTGCAAACTAAAATGGATACATATATTGGAGGTGCTTTAATACAAAAGAGTTAACGAAACAAAATCAAAAAAAAAAAAAAAACAACTCTACAACATCAACAATGGCAGTCATATGTTCTTCAAATAGAAAAAAAAACTGCAAGTGTGTTTTGTTGGCTACAAAACAAAAATAGTGTTGACAATATAACAAAATATGTAAAAGAAGTTAGTGCTATGAAATATTTTATTTTGTTTAAAAAAAAAAATCGCAAAATGAAAGGCTATAATTCCATTAATAATCAAAAGGCGTTAAACTAATTTATTTATTTTTACGTTGTACTAATGCATTTTAAATAAGTAAAAGTAATTGTATATTTAAATAAAAATGCATTTGTATTATATGTTGCTGTCGTATTCAGAAAAATCAAGTAGCTGACTATACGACTACAAATGCTGCTGCCAGCAGTCGTCTATGTGTTTCATTCATGATGTTGCATTTTTTTGCGAGCAATACTTACATATATTCTAAATAAAGAAATAATAGTTCTTTTCATACTGCGAAATCTATACAAATATATGTACAAATACTATATGTCAAATTTCAAATTTGCAATAATTGATACATTTTTGAAAGAAAATTGTATAATATGAAATGTCTTTAATTTATTTCATAGAAAACAATTTTTTGAGGTGCGTGGATTTTCTATATTTACTGTTTTACTATTTTCGTAATGAGGTTAAATGAGTTAAAAAGAATTTAAAATATTTGAAAATATTAGGTGAGGATCCTCAAGATGTAATATACGATCGGTCTAAAACTTTTCACTTAGAGCCACAGTTAAATTCGAAACAACAAAAACCCATATATTTTGTGCATAAAGTTTAACATTAAATGTGCTTTTCTAAAATGTCTATATATTTTTTCTCATTCATTTCTGACCATCTTCAATGTAAATTTACCAAAGTTTTTTTTTATTGCAATATGTATATAAAACTTAAAAATTTAATATTTTTTATTGTGTATTAACTTATTATTCTGCGATTTTCATTACATCACAAAATGTTACAAATTGGCACTACTGTTTCAAAAACAGAAAACTTCTAAATCAGTTGAAAACAGTTGATCTGTAAAACTGTGTGTGAAATTGTGTCAAATAAAATTACAAATATTAATAAATATAATAATACATATATATATATTTTATTAATTTTGTTAAGAATTAGCACAAAATTGATTTTCCATTTTGCATTTCATTTATAAAGAATTCTGCCATATTTTGTTAAAGGGAAAATCCATTTTTGTTATATTAAAAAAAACAGACTTGCATTTAATTTTTCCGTGACTGCCTCAATAATTGCGTAGATGCCACCACAATATTTTTTCTAATTAAAACAGTTGATCTGTAAAACTGTGTGTGAAATTGTGTCAAATAAAATTACAAATATTAATAAATATAATAATACATATATATATTTTATTAATTTTGTTAAGAATTAGCACAAAATTGATTTTCCATTTTGCATTTCATTTATAAAGAATTCTGCCATATTTTGTTAAAGGGAAAATCCATTTTTGTTATATTAAAAAAAACAGACTTGCATTTAATTTTTCCGTGACTGCCTCAATAATTGCGTAGATGCCACCACAATATTTTTTCTAATTAAATATTAACCAATATCTAACTAGAATTATGATTTATTCTGACTAAAAAGTTCCAATTAAAAGTTATTCATCCCAATTATGAATATTCTCAAAGAATTTCTTTCTCACGGAAAATACATTTCTCGAGAAAAAAATTCCTCCAATTATAAATTCCGCGTGAACAAAAAATGATTAACTGGCATCATCGAATTTCGAAGCCACTTACTTTGCTTATTGACAATTTATTTTCTATTTTTTGTGTGTGTGCAAACGACCCTACAATAAATGTCCCAATAAACATTTTTGTTTGCTATCAACTTGAGGTGCATTTGAGACCAAATACATTTCTCAAATCTCCAGCGTTAATTCTCAAATGCCCTCAATAGTTCGAATATAGTCTTCTCAACTTAAAAGGCACATTTTTATATGGCGATTTTCATAGTTATCAAATTGAGAAATTTGTGATTCTCAACTTGATAGCAAAGAAATATTTCCAATCGGTATCAAATGGAAGGTACGGAATTGCCATATTAAAAAATATTATACTAATTTTAGAAATGAAAACAATGTACTTTTTTTAATGTTTCAATTTAATTTCATTATATATTTAACATTACTATGTACATATTTAACATTAAATGTACATATTATGTACATTTTTTAAAATCTAGAATTAAAAATAAATGAATTAATTAGTTGTACATTTTTTGAAAAATTCGACAAAAAGCAGAAATAATTAAAAATATATCAATGATTTATTTGTACTTTTTTGGCATTTTTTAATTTAATTTATTATTTATGACATATTTAAATAATATCTCAGACTTAACACAAATCGTATTCAAGTTGAAAAAATGTTTGGTCTCAAGTGGAGAAAAGTGTTGGATATCCAATTGAGAGTAAAAATGTTTCTCAAAGATTGGAAAAAATGTTAAGTCTCAACTTGATGTCAAGTTGAAAGCAAACAAATAGAAAAATTGTTCAACCCAAGTTGAGAATTACATTTGACATCAATTTAAGAACTTAACTTTTCTCCAACATTGGAGAAATAATATTTCAATGCATACTGGGGAATGACCGAAACTAACACATAAACAGTTTTTTCCTATTTGAAAAACATATGACTGTCATTGTTGCTGTTGTAGAGTTGTTATACCCTCCACTCCAGTGTGCAGAGGGTATATATAAGTTTGTCATTCCGTTTGTAATAATTAGAAAAAAAATTTTGGACCCCATAAAATTTATATATTTGTGATCCTTATAACAACCGGAGTTGATATAGCGATGTCCGTCTGTCCGTCTGTCCGTCTGTGGAAATCATGATGACGGCATCAATCCGGCAGCTAGGGTACTCGTTGACATAAAAATGATTCACTCACATCCTGAGAAGTTTGCTATTTAAAATCGTCCAAATCGGTCGATTAGGGCCCGAGATTTGAATGAAGAACTAAAAAAGTCTTGAAAAAAAATAATTTTCTATGTTGTTCTTGTCACGATGACGCCCTCAATAGTGCAGCTACAGTGATCATTTTTAGTGAGAATGATTCACCAAATTCATGGAAAGATTTCTACTTCAAAAATCATTAAAATCGGTGGAACAGGTCCAGGGAAATCTCTGAAAAAGTAAAAAAAAAATGAAAAACATGATATTTCTATATTGTTCTTGTTGTTATTCTAAATGTTGCATTGTTTTCATAGCTGGACTTGTTGTTTTTGTGGTCGTTATGGTAATAATATAACAAAAACAAACCCTTTGTACATTTTTTTTATCAACTCTGGTAGAAAAATTTAAAAGTTTCCATTGTTTTGGCATCACTAAAAAAATATGTTAGATCATTTCTGTCATTGTCACAAGCCTGCCTGCAAAATTTCAGATCGATTGGGTCACGGGAAAGTGGTTAAAATCGATCCAAAATTTTTTCGACAAGCAGACACTACGAGTTAATATAAAGGGAGTAAAAATTCACCAACATCTAAAGCAAATAATGCTAAAATACCTAGTTGTTAATAAAAAAAACAATTGGGCAATTCACAATGGGTAATGTATCGTTGTATCTCTTGTATCGTGTATCACTTTACAATAGTGTAAAATTGTTGTTGGTAATTTTCACTGAAAAATCTGATACACGATCCAACTTCATTTGCTATGTTTAGTAAATGTTGTATATTGTATCATAACATATCAGTTCCAAGTGAATGCCAGTTTTTATGAAAAAGAAAAAACAAATACATAGAATATTATCAGCATAAATAATTATAAAATAAAATATGGCAAATAATGCAAATAACGCAAATACATCGATAAGTTTATTTATATAAAAATTAATGTTTATATTTTTAGTATGTATTTTCTCTTTCAGTACCAACCAAAACATTTAACATTTTTTTTTTTCATTATAAATTAAAATGCAAGAGGTACGTAACTAAAACTCCAGGGTATATCTCACGACCAAAAAGCAAACACTGACAAGTGTTTTCTCTTATACAAAATAGCAGAAGCGACGAAGCGATCTTTCCTCGTTGGATCGAAAATTACTAAAGAAAGCGTTTTACAATATGAAAATACAACTGAGTGTTCACAACAAATGATTGTATTGTGTATTTCAATACAACATACAATATACAACACCTGTTGTGAATGTAAATTTAGCAAAAATGTAAATGCAAATGTAAATTTAGCAAAAAAAATTTATGTATTAATTTATTTAAAGAGAAAAACACAAAAATAACGTTTGATGTTGTATTTTTTGTGTGTAATATTTAAATATATGTACATACATACACATATTAAATAATACAAATAATGTACATATATTATATATATGTATGTATGTATATTCATAATAACTGCATGTTAGAAATAAATCGGTTATTTTATTTACATAAAATTCTGCAGTATTTTGTTGTGGGGAAAATACATTTCTTTTGTATTAACAGAGTGTCACTTCATTTTGCTCAGCGTGACTATGCCACAGTAGATGCCGCCATAATTTTTGTGTGTTCTAATTAGCTTTGCAATAGTTATTTCAATTAAACATGAATGTTAATATTTTCAACTAGATATCATACAGAACAATGTTAAGAGTATACACGGGTTGGTCTTTTATTTCATACGTTTTTTCATTATTCTTTTACAAATATGAACATAAGTTTGGCATATTACCCACCAATCTCACATCACACTGCAAGTTCGAAAAACTCAATACACTCACATTTTTTTTTACTAATACACACACATTTTCCGCAGTGGTCACACTAATGGCACCAAATTTTTTGTGCGAATCGTGGCAGACACTAACAATGATTAATGTTACCCTGTTATAAATTTAATGCAAATTTACTGGATTCTGTAAAATTGTAATTAAAGTTTTAACTTGTTAAATCTATTATAATGATTTATTTTTTGAAATGCGCATACAAAAACGCAAGTTTGTTAATTATAGAGCATAAATATTATTAACTATTATTAAAATAATACTAATAATAATAAATGTAAACATTTTCCCTCAAACATGTGCCTGTATAATAAACTTGGTAACTCTACTTAAAATAAAATAAGAGAGAGAAGTATACAAATTTTTTCAAGTTTACGCTTCGGCAACATTTTAAAAATGAGATTGCAGTCAGATGTTTGAGCATAAAATTTAATGGCGATGGATTCGACTAATTCGAACAATTTTTCGTTGATAATACGTACACAACGATTTTACAATTTCAGTGTGATGTGAGATTGGGGGGTTAACTTTTTGTTGTCTTTACAAAATAGAGTTACCGAGTTCGTCAATGAGTTTTTTGCTTACAAAACAGTTCTACATAGTTATATAGAATTATTATTCTGCTTTACCTATAAAATATCTGATTGCGATTACATCTAATTTTTAAAAATTGTTTATAATTAATAAAGCATTATTATTCACATAAATACAAAATTTCACTTTTTAAATTTTCCATTCAAATTTAAGAAAATATCAATTATAATAAAAACTGAAAATAAAATTTCCAATTATAAATTAGAAAATATTAATTGAGTTTCAGAAAATCATATCAAAACGTCGGAAATAATAATTTTAAATTTAGAAATATCTTTACATTTAAAAATGTTTACATTTAAAAAAAATATTGCCATTCAGGAGATATTAATAACTTTTCAGTACCGCGATTCAGTAACTTCTTTTAACGATAGTCGAATTGTAAAAAAAAAAGAAAATTGCAAAATTATCAGTAAAATTTTGAAACGATATTCGCTATTGTTAAAGTCAGCTGTTGTTGTTATCTAAACGACAACCATTTTTGTGTTGTTTATCCAATCGATAAAAATTTAAATTTTTAGGTTGAAATGTCGTCATACATAAATAAAAATCATGAAATAGTGAAAATATTTTGCTTTAATTAAAAAACTTTTTTATTTAAATAAAAAAATTAAATAGCATATTCAATTCATTATTTCATTTTCAAATAAATAAACAGATATATTAGTAAAAAATATAAAGATATTAAACATAAACATAAAATCATCCTGTCAAACACGAAGTAATTTGTTTTTTTCTATGCTTTGTGTTTTTCGCTTATTTTGACAGAGATGCCACTCCTTTACAATTTAAATAAATAGAAAAACAGATTTGTCGATATTAATTTAAATTCAATGAATTTAAGAAAACCTCAAATGATATTTGAGAATTGCTAACATAAAAATTGTTACATAAGTAAACGTAATTTTATGAGAATGTTATTTTTTATATATAAATTTTCACAATTTTTTTTGGATGAAAATTTGAAGTTTTTCAGAAAATAAAGATAACATTAAATTATTTTATTTAAAATGTTTGGGACTTTTCGTTTTTTGCGTTTTTCATCCCTAATTTGATTATTTATTATTATAAATTTATTCTCTATGTTTTCAAAATATGGCAATATTTAAAAAAAAAGTTGAGAGAGCTTTTTTTTTGGTTATTATTTTGTTACTCCATCCGACCTATATGGCCACAATGAAGAAATATTTGGCCAGTTAAAAGAAACTATACATCCATCTCCAATTAGCACGATTTAATGCATATAGCCACTCTACACAACCATTACCTTTGCAATGGAGGTTAGGGCGAGCTTTTTAATTAGCAAAAACTAAATTAAACGAGAAGTTATGTCATATAACCGGAAACGCATGCATATAGGTATATAACCAAAATGCATGCCGATCAGCAACCACGATGACCAAAAAGCAAACACCGAAATAAATCCGAAATAATAGAAAAGAAGAAAACCAACCCAAAGAATTTGCTGAAATAATTTGGTATTAAGTTTAACAAATTGTTTACTTTTCATTTACATTTATTATCAAGACTCAAACCGAGGTGGAGGGTATCAAAGATTCGGCACAGCCGAATTTAACACTCTTACTTGTTTTTTAATAGGTACTAGTGATGCCAGGAGATTTTTTCAGAAATCTCTACGCTTATGAAAAAAATTCCCTTTTTCCCTACACCCACTTTTTCCTCTACACTACTTTTTTTAAAATTTATTTTTAATTTTTTACATTTTCAATTTGAATTATGTAAAAATAACATAAAAACAAAGAAAAAAAATATAAAAAATAAGACAAAAATATCATGAGAATTACATAAGAATAATATAAAAGACATATAGATATTATAAAAAAAATATTTTTACAATTCTGTATAATTCATCTTTTTGATCTTTTTGATGTTACAACTCAAACAGAATATTTGTTCTTGGTTTTCAGTGTTGCCGTTTTAGCTTTTTAGTTGCTAGATTTAGCAACTTTTTTTGTCGTTTAGCATCCAAAATTTATCAAAAGATGCTAGATGCTAACTTAGAATCTTTTATTAATAAAAAGTTGCTTTTAACATCTTTTTTTTTGATATTTTTTTTTTTTCATTATTTTTGAATATATAATTTTAATGGTATTGATATGTTTTAATTTCTCAAAGTGTAGGACAGTAATTTTGTGTACTACTCCTTTTACCACTCTGCTCGTTTCTTTCAACAAATATAACAAAACATTTTGAAATAGAAGAATGTAAACACCAACAGCAGTTTTTAATGAATTAGAAAGTCGATTGCCAAAAAATATTATTGTATTAAAAAAATGCCAAAATTTTCAATACAAAACACATTAAATCGGGTAAAAGAACAGATAACCAATATATTAGAAGAGTTTAAATTTATATCATCTGAAACAGACAAAATTCAAATCCAATGGAGTTATATCACAGAACAAAACTGGGATACAACACTGAATACAACCTCTTTATGGATTGAAAAATTCTTTTGGCGAAAATCCATTTAAGGAGTTATCAATATTTGTATAGTAGATATTAGTTTTGTCTTTCTCAAAAGCCGAAGTTGAACGTTTGTTTAGTTTAATGGCTTTAGTTAAAAGCAAACTTCGAACAGAATAAAATCCGAGTTGTTATGTTCTGTAATACGTATAAAAGAAGGATTGAAATTGAAAAATCGGTGCTGTCACACTTACAATATACCGAGCGATGTCGTTGATAGAAGTCGATCGTCAGAAAAATATCAGAGCCAAGAAGAACTTGAAGATGAAGACATCACAGAAATGTTAGATTCCATAAACCAATTATTCTAATATAATCGTATCTTTTGATAATGTAATTTCTGTTATATTTTAAATAAAAAAAAATCCCTCTAAAATTAAAAATATTTAATTTAAGTTTATTTTTTTTTAAGTTTAAATCCAAAATAATTTTAATTAAAATTTAAAAAATATAAATCTAAACATATGTTTTATATTAATTTTTCGATTTAAAAATCAAAGAATTTATTAATAAGTATATAATTTTTCAATATAAAGGGAATGAAATTTGAAAAAAAAAAATTAGCATCCAGTACGTTTAAGCATCTTTTTTTGCAATTTAGCATCTTTACAATTTCAAATTATGGCAATACTGTTGGTTTTAAAAGATTTTTTATAACAGTGGTTATAAGCATGTATACTTAGATCTGATTTATCGCATTTTAATATATTTTCAAAAGCCTTGCATTTGCATTCATAGTCGTCACCTTTGACCTACTCCAGCCATCCAGTATCTTCTCGTGTCTCAACTAACTGAAGCAAAATCTTTATGTTCTGTATTTCTTTGATATGTTGTCAGCATCATCTAAAAACGAATCGGACATTTTTCTTAAATTAATTATGTTTCTAAAATTAATTATGTTCAAATTTATAATATTTTAATGTAATGCACAAAAAAGTGTTTTATACTTGTCATTGTTATTAAAGAATCCACATATTTACTTCCTTCTTATTATAGAGTTAATACCAGACTTAAAAAGACTTTAAAGTTTAAAATTGAAAAAAAATATGCGATATTTAACAAATACATTCAAAATAGTTTTGACTGAAATTTTTGGCAGTTTTAGTTTTGCCCTGTGTCAGTAAAATGTTCAGATATTAACTAAAAAAAAACAAATCGTTAAATATTTTCATCTTAATTATCTTAATTAATTTAAAGACACAAAGATAGATTTAATACAATAACAAGTAAGAGTGTTTAATTCGGCTATGCCGCATCTTTGATACCCTCCACCTGGGTTTTACGTTTACATTAATATCTGGACTTCTTGCACTATTTGTAACAAATGTATATAAAATATTTGAATATGTAAACACTTTGATAAACCTACTACCGAATTATTACAACAAATGCTCTGAATTTTCAGCATTTGATAGAGGTGTCTACATATTTTAGGTCATAAATTGGCACAATGACTCCCGATTTATCCCATTTTAAATACTAACCTGATCCAGATAATTACAAACAATATTAAGCTTAACCAGGTAAATGGTTTATTTTGTAATTTTCTTTTTAATTTAGATTTTTTAATATAAAGGTGCATTTTATTTTTTACAATCCTTTTCAATTTTCCAGACCTATTAGTATAGGGCACATTTGTGAGTCCGCATAGATCAACTTTCAACTCTTACTTGTTTTTATTGTATTAAATCTATCTTTGTGTCTTTAAATTAATTAAGATAATTAAGATGAAAATATTTAACGAATTGTTTTTTTTTAGTTAATATCTGAACATTTTACTGACACAAGGCAAAACTAAAACTGCCAAAAATTTCAGTCAAAACTATTTTGAATGTATTTGTTAAATATCGCATATTTTTTTTCAATTTTAAACTTTAAAGTCTTTTTAAGTCTGGTATTAACTCTATAATATGAAGGAAGTAAATATGTGGATTCTTTAATAACAATGACAAGTATAAAACACTTTTTTGTGCATTACATTAAAATATTATAAATTTGAACATAATTAATTTTAGAAACATAATTAATTTAAGAAAAATGTCCGATTCGTTTTTAGATGATGCTGAAAACACATCAAAGAAATACAGAACATAAAGATTTTGCTTCAGTTAGTTGAGACACGAGAAGATACTGGATGGCTGGAGTAGGTCAAAGGTGACGACTATGAATGCAAATGCAAGGCTTTTGAAAATATATTAAAATGCGATAAATCAGATCTAAGTATACATGCTTAAGGTGCTATTACACGATGTGTTTTTTACATATGTACTGTCACTTTTTTTATCCATATGAAATTCCTCATGTCTGTCAAAATTGTCTTTTACATACGATTCATAATTTTTGCTATCACACGTGCATATGTATTTCCGTATGACATAACCTCTAAATGTAAACAACAGCTGATTTAATTTGTGAATTTACAAAAATTTATTGTTAAAAAAAAGTTTTATATTTTTTAATTGTTAATTAATATTAAACAATTTATTATTCTTTCAATATTAATCTTTATAATTTACTCTGTTTTTCTTTCGCCACAAGCAGTGTTGCATTTTCACATGTTTGTCATACAAAAATAGAACCTGCTCTAATTGAAAAATGTACATGTGACTTTCCTCATGTATTGTACATAAACAATGTTTCATATGTATCACACGATGTGTACAACTTTTGTTGTGGGAAAATTTGACAGTACATATGTAAAAAACACATCATGTAATAGCACCTTTATAACCACTGTTATAAAAAATCTTTTAAAACCAACAGTATTGCCATAATTTGAAATTGTAAAGATGCTAAATTGCAAAAAAAGATGCTTAAACGTACTGGATGCTAATTTTTTTTTTTTCAAATTTCATTCCCTTTATATTGAAAAATTATATACTTATTAATAAATTCTTTGATTTTTAAATCGAAAAATTAATATAAAACATATGTTTAGATTTATATTTTTTAAATTTTAATTAAAATTATTTTGGATTTAAACTTAAAAAAAAATAAACTTAAATTAAATATTTTTAATTTTAGAGGGATTTTTTTTTTATTTAAAATATAACAGAAATTACATTATCAAAAGATACGATTATATTAGAATAATTGGTTTATGGAATCTAACATTTCTGTGATGTCTTCATCTTCAAGTTCTTCTTGGCTCTGATATTTTTCTGACGATCGACTTCTATCAACGACATCGCTCGGTATATTGTAAGTGTGACAGCACCGATTTTTCAATTTCAATCCTTCTTTTATACGTATTACAGAACATAACAACTCGGATTTTATTCTGTTCGAAGTTTGCTTTTAACTAAAGCCATTAAACTAAACAAACGTTCAACTTCGGCTTTTGAGAAAGACAAAACTAATATCTACAATACAAATATTGATAACTCCTTAAATGGATTTTCGCCAATAGAATTTTTCAATCCATAAAGAGATTGTATTCAGTGTTGTACCCAGTTTTGTTCTGTGATATAACTCCATTGGATTTGAATTTTGTCTGTTTCAGATGATATAAATTTAAACTCTTCTAATATATTGGTTATCTGTTTTGTATTGAAAATTTTGGCATTTTTTTAATACAATAATATTTTTTGGCAATCGACTTTCTAATTCATTAAAAACTGCTGTTGGTGTTTACATTCTTCTATTTCAAAATGTTTTGTTATATTTGTTGAAAGAAACGAGCAGAGTGGTAAAAGGAGTAGTACACAAAATTACTGTCCTACACTTTGAGAAATTAAAACATATCAATACCATTAAAATTATATATTCAAAAATAATGAAAAAAAAAAAAAATATCAAAAAAAAAAAGATGCTAAAAGCAACTTTTTATTAATAAAAGATTCTAAGTTAGCATCTAGCATCTTTTGATAAATTTTGGATGCTAAACGACAAAAAAAGTTGCTAAATCTAGCAACTAAAAAGCTAAAACGGCAACACTGAAAACCAAGAACAAATATTCTGTTTGAGTTGTAACATCAAAAAGATAAAAAAGATGAATTATATAGAATTGTAAAAATATTTTTGTTATAATATCTATATGTCTTTTATATTATTCGTATGTAATTCTCATGATATTTTTATCTTATTTTTTATATATTTTTTCTTTGTTTTTATGTTAATTTTACATAATTCAAATTGAAAATGTACAAATTAAAAATAAATTTTAAAAAAAGTAGTGTAGAGGAAAAAGTGGGTGTAGGGAAAAAGGGAATTTTTTTCATAAGCGTAGAGATTTCTGAAAAAATCTCCTGGCATCACTAGTACCTATTAAAAAACAATGTAAAAATTCACAAGACAACGCGACATAGACTTGCTTTGTTCAAAAGCTTTCATAAGACTGAATGAAATTGTTGCAGTGATGCCAACACATAAAAAATAAATCGGCTAGATTGGTCATAAAAAAAAGCCAGAAAAAGGCTAAAACCCATAGAAGGAAAAAGGCTGGAAAATGGCTAAAAACCTAAAATATAAAAGGCCAGAAAACAGCTAAAACTAAAAAAAATATTTTTTATACAATTTGCATTCGGAAGAGTGGTTTTAAAGTTAGTTTATTAAATAATTTTTAAAAAATACACTTTTTTTAAATTGTTTCTGTGGTACATTGCAGATCTACAACACGGCGGCGTAACGGGTTAAACATCAAGCCATCCATCG
Source organism: Cordilura impudica (assembly GCA_963682025.1). Lineage (NCBI taxonomy): Eukaryota > Metazoa > Arthropoda > Insecta > Diptera > Scathophagidae > Cordilura > Cordilura impudica. The sequence continues at coordinate 202,375,445 of OY821517.1, read as the reverse complement.
TCATCCCCTTCATTATATGAAGCCATAGATCCTATTGCTTTTATGCAATTACTTGGAAATTTGTAATTGTGGCAGCATTTGTTTTGAAGCTTTAGACCATTTCTGTAAAATATGTTTTCACGCATTATATTGTATATAAAAGAATATGATTTTAAATTAAGAAAAAAATTGATTTAATTACCTTATGAACGGTATTGCATTTACAGTTGATATTTGTAAACGATTTCGTATTTTTGATTTAACCAAATTCATTTGACTGAATGTCCGCTCTACATCAGCATTTGACCATGGTAGACTTAGTAGTTCTAGAGCAAACTTTGAGATATCTAAAAAATTATTATTTCCTGCGGAGTCCTTATAGCAATTTACTTCAGCCCAGAATGACGTCGTGATTTTAATGTTTACCCATTTAACCAAATTGATGTTATGGTACTGATGAATAATTTTTTCAATCAACTCATCATCTTTGCAAAAGTATGTTACAATGGATTGTATGTCTTCTTTCACAGCATTTAAAACATTGCTTACAGAAAATAAATTAATTTTCTGCAATGTTTTATAATTATCAGGAATTCTAAAATCAATATTAAAAAAGTTAAAATTTAGGTCTTGGATAGTATTAATAAAAATATTAATACTGTTAATAATAATAACAATAATAATAATATTAATAATATTAATACATTTCCTGTAATATTAATACCTAAGCTGTTTTATTAGTATTATTATAAAATCCATACACCTTTTTCGAATATATATTTCGTCATCTTGTGATAATTTGTGCTCAACCTTTTGTTTTTTCATCTCGTTTTCAAATCTATAACCCAAATAAAGGTTTCGATCGACGAAATCGTCAAAATTTTTTTCAGTAATGTCGAAGACGTAGTGTGGGTCTATAATTTTATTTTTTAGGGAGTTAATCACGTGTCCTAAATCAGTCAGCGATTTAGTTGGATCGCTGGTATTGCTTTGAAAACTTTTCTTTATTAGTTGCAGGTCACTTAAGATGGGCTTTAGAAACAAGAGATATAATAAATTTTTTTCGTCGCTATACATGCAGTACAGTGTTTCAGCGACGTAACACTTTTCAGATTTTCGTGCAATTTCAAAGTGAGTTTTCAATTCAAGCCATTGATCAATTATACGATTAACAGAAATTTCGATGGACAGCCAGCGTGTATCACACACACGATTTATTTTTAATGGATCCTGAAACAATAAATATTCATAATAGCAGTGGTTTAAAAGCGAAAGTCTACGCGCAGTTACACTTTCTTGAACTTTTTTTTTTTTACAAATTTTCACAATTCTTGAATAATAACTAAGGGTTAAGATAAGTGTAGTATAATTTGAACGGAATTGAAATGACTTTTCCATTGTTAACAATAAATATATGAAACGAGTTAAAATACAAAGTAGGGTTTCGTTTTAAAATCACTGCTATTATTACGTATATAACTATGTGTTAACATACCGAGCCATCATTTATTAAATTGAAAAGTTCTTTGTACGCTAATTGGCGGCTCGAGCTTTTGCAAAACCAATTGTAAGTTTCGTGTATTAAAAACTCAAGATTTCTTGGCAAACATTCTTGGCACGAGTGATTTACGGCGAGCTGCACAGAATGGCAAACACATTTCACTAAAATAAGTTCTGGCAATACTTCCTTCAATTTAGCGAAAACACCATTTTTGGAACCAATCATTACATTCGCATTGTCAGTGCCGATACCGAGCAGATTTTTAAAATTCAACTTGAATTTGATTAACTCATGTTTTAAGCACTTGACTATGGCTTCAGCATGACCAGCTTCTAATGGTGCTAAGGATAAAAACGTTGAGTTGATAGACTTTGTTGAGTTGCTGAAGTAGATTATGACAATACCTAAAAATACAAAAATATTTTGATTAAATTTGTGTTAATAAATATGCAAATATTAATTTAAACTAACCAAGTAGTTTATTGACGCTTATATCAGTAGCCTCATCTAGCAGCAAGCTAATCTTCGAGCTTCCAATATCTATCCTCAAAGCTTCAACAAAATGTGGGGCCAGAACATTTTTTATGACTGCAGTGCACTTCGTCCTGTGCAGCCGCATCTGTGTGCACGTTTCACTATTGTTAAATTGCGTTTTACAGAGCACGGTTAAATGGTCAATTGGTTTTATAGCGCTATGCTGACAAACATAAAGCGCCAGTGCAGCTTCATGCTCCGCAGCTTTCGTCGATACTTGCTTGAAAGGAATTTTACTTATTTGGCGGTAGCCGCCAGCTGAAGCTTTGTAATTTTTGGTGTCTGCGTGCGAAATTAAATCGCACAATTTTGCACGAAGGGAACATTTGCAATATGCGCATATTGCAGCATATTTATCATTATCGTCCTCTCTTATCCACTCTTTGAGTTTCGGGTTGTTTAACCATTCTTTTCTGAATTGCTGATTATAAATTATTTTTTTCATTTTTATTGTAAACAAAAAAAAAAGCGACGCACAAGGTTGAAAAAATTTTGCCAGTGTTGTTTTTCTTTAAAACTTTTTTAAAAGAACGGTTGCATTTTTTCCCGCTATTAAGCGGCCAGAAAATAAATAAAAAAGGCCAAAAAAGACGGCTACCCGTTTTTGCAAAATTTCACGGCCAGATGGGGTTGCAAAACCGCTAGATCTAGCCGTAAAAAGGCTAAATTGGCAACGATGAATTGTTGCTTACTTTACTCTTTGGTGAGTATTTTCGTTTTTGTTCGGCTGTATACATATAAGAAGCCGATTAGAGTTCAGTTTACTCGTGCTGCTATATATATGTTTGTGTGTTAACAAAAATATACGATATCCCAGTCATCATTTCGAAGATTGTTTTAGCAAAAATGAACTTACTGTGTCTTCTTCGAGCACTTTTGATGATTAAAAACTGATTAATCACATGCGCTATTAGAAAAAGACTAGAAAATGATTTTTGCTTTCTCTTAAAAAGTGATTTATAGAAAAATTACATTAAATAAGACTCAAAAATGAGTCGAAACTGATCAGAAAAGCGGATAAAAAGGACTCTCAAGAAGATTCGCGGGTAATATTTAATCCCAACAAAAGAATATTTTGTGATCAGCAAAAGGGCGCATTTATTACTGTTTTAATAGCACATATGAGTCAAAAAGACTCTACATGATCATTTATTGCATAAAATGCTTACTGGGATTTTATTCACTATCTGTAGAAACAGGTTTTTTAAGTAAAACAAATCTGCACACAATTTCAATTCTATTTCGTTCACAGTGATACGATCACTTTGTTTACTAGCTACCAGTAAAATAAGAAAATAGCATTATAATACAGCGTAATGATGAATTGTACTTCTCAATTAGTTTATTTTTAATGTGCCATAAGAAGTTCGGTTTGTGCTAAGAAAAGCATGAATATATGTTTCCCAGGGCGAAGCTTCATCATTGCACTATGATTGAGTTGAGCTCCGCGACTATTCATAATGTGAATAGCTCGTGTCAAAAATTTTTGGTAGTTGGGAATGGCGTTTGTGTTAAGAAAAGCATAAATGCATGTTTCCCAGAGCATGGCTCGATCATTGCACATTGATTGAGCTGAGCTCCGCAGTTATTCTTAATGTGGATAACTGTTGAAACAAAATTTTGGGAATGGCGTTTGCTTCCGTCCCGACATTAAATAACAAATTTTAAAAATTTATTGTAAATTAACATCTGACAAAAAATAGTTTTTTTCTAAACACCAATTTTTTTATGGTTTACCTACCTACTACTTTTGAATGCAAGTATGCAGAGTTTATACATGTACTAAAAATACAACTCTTAAAACCATACTATTTTTGCAACTCTAAAAATTTCAGAATTTTGTAAAAATAAAATAAAATACCGATTTATTTTAATATGCGTTTATTATGGATATACATATACAGAATATATGAACATTATTTATAGTATTTTGATATTGGCAACAGTAGTATGTATCAATTTGTAACATTTTGTGATGTTATAAAAATCGCAGAATATTGATGTTGATTTTATGTAGTTTCTTTTATTAATTAATTAACTTAAATATTACACCAAAAAATATTGATATTGATGAATTTTTGTATTATTAACACAACGACCACAAAAACAACATGCACAGCTATGACAAAATACAAAATTTAGGAAAACAATATAGGAAAACGTCATATTTTTTTACCTTTTCAGTAATTTCTCGGCACCTATGAAACCTATTGTCATGATTTAAAAACAGGAACCTTCTCATGACGTCAGTGAAGCATTCTCACTAAAAACAAGTGCCCTAGCTGCCCTATTGAGGGCGTTATCACAAGAACAATATTAAAATCATATTTTCTCAGGACTTTTTTTAATTCTTCGCTCAATTCTCGGGACCAGATCAACCGATTTGGACGATTTTAAATAGCAAACTTCTCAGGATGTTAGTAAATCATTTTTTATACCAACGAGCACCCTAGCTATCCGATTGAAGCCGTCATCGTGATTTCCACAGACGGACAGACGGACAGACGGACATCGCTATAACAACTTCGCTTGTTATAAGGATCACAAATATATATATTTTATGGGGTCCAGATTTTTTTTTCTAATTATTACAAACGGAATGACAAACTTATATATACCCTCTGCACACTGGAGTGGAGGGTATAAAAACTCATTGATGAACTCGGTAACTCTATTTTGTGAAGACAACAAAAAGTTAACATGCCAAACTTATGTTCATATTTGTAAAAGAATAATGAAAAAACGTATGAAATAATAAAAGACCAGCCCGTGTATACTCTTAACATTGTGCTGTATGACATCTATTTGAAAATATTGACATTCATGTTAAAATAGAAATAACTATTGCAAAGCTAATTAGAACAAAAATTGTGGCGCCATCTACTGTGGCATAGTCACGCTGAGCAAAATGAAGTGACACTCTGTTAATGCAAAAGAAATGTATTTTCCCCACAACAAAATATTGCAGAATTTTATGTAAATAAAATAATATACCGATTTATTTCTAACATGCGGTTATTATGGATATACATAATAGAATGTATGTATGTTTTTTTTTTGCTAAATTTACATTGCTTTTTTTTTAATAACAACTACGTATTTTAGCATTATTTGCTTTAGATGCTAGTAAATTTTTACTCCCTTTATATTAACTCGTAGTGTCTGCTTGTCGAAAAAATTTTGGGTCGATTTTAACCCCTTTCCCGTGACCCAATCGGTCTGAAACTTTGCAGGCAGGCTCGTGGAAATGATCTAATAAATTTTTTTAGTGATGCCAAAACAATGGAAACTTTAAAATTTTTTTACCAGAGTTGATAAAAAAAAATGTACAAAGGGTTAGTTTTAATTATATTATTACCACAACGACCACAAAAACAACAAGTCCAACTACGACAACAGTACAACATTTAGAATAACAACAAGAACAATATAGAAATATCATATTTTTATTTTTTTTTTATTTTTTAAGAGATTTCCCTGGACCTGTTCCACCGATTTTAATGAGTTTTGAAACAAAAATCTTCCCATGAATTTGGTGAATCATTCTCACTAAAAATGATCACTGTAGCTGCACTATTGAGTGCGTGATCGTGACAAATACAACATAGAAAATTATATTTTTTCAAGACTTTTTTTAGTTCCTCATTCAAATCTCGGGCGCTAATCAACCGACTTGGACGATTTTAAATAGAAAACTTCTCAGGATGTTAGTGAGTCATTTTTTATGTCAACGAGCACCCTAGCTGCCCCAGTGATGCCGTCATCGTGATTTCCACAGACGGACAGACGGACATCGCTATATCAACTCCAGTTGTTATAAGGACCACAAATATATATATTTTAGAGGGTCCAAAATTTTTTTTCTAATTATTACAAATGGAATGACAAACTTATATATACCCTCTGCACACTGGAATGGAGGGTATAAAAAACTATATAAACTTACTATGAATATACGTGTATCCTAACAAACAAAAAAACTAATCTTTAAACAAAAAAAAAAAAAAAAAAAAACTCAAAACTTTCAACCGGACGGACAAACCTGCACAATAACCGGAACGTAGATATAGACTGAGGACAACCGATATAATATGTCCCCCTAGCTGCCCACCCAACCATGGTAATCAGTTTAAATAAAATTCGAATAATTACCCCACAAACAACACTCTTGGTCACCTACATATACTCACATTAACACACCACTGAAACACTTAGCCGGACATTATCTGATTTAATGCTCAGCCGTTTTTGGACTATTCATTAATGGATGTAATAAACACATACAAACCCAATTTGACTAAGATCTAAACGACAATTTGGATCTTATGGCAATTTATGTCGATTTTATAGGGGTCATTTGTAGGGGGGCTAGGTCTGAACATGGACCGATTCTCACCAATTTCAATAGCGTTCATCCCATGGCCGATGAAAGCTTATATACCAAATTTCATCAAAATATATTCATATTTGCGACCTGCAGTTTGATTACAAGGTTTACATGGACACTCAGACGGACGGACGGACGGTCATAGCTAAATCGATCCAAAAAGTGATTCTGATTCGATTGGTATAATAAAAGATGGGTCTAGGTCAAATATTTTTGGTTGTTACAAACAGCAGCACAAAGTCATTATACCCAAACCACATAGTGGTATAGGGTATAATTATATTAAGTATACAATAAATTTTACAGGCAAAACTAACATCCCAAAAATCCTCCTACCAGTACCCCTATTTCTGACCCAATGTGGTCACACTAAACACAAAAAAAGACGATTAGACCTAAATTAAGGAGCTCTCTTATAAAGGTTTTATTATTTGGGACAAAAATCTACCCGCACCGCGCTCTAATTGGGGTTCATAAATGGAGTTTTAGGCTAACAAATAAACAAAAAAAATAATAATTAAAACACTAACTCACACTAGGTTTTATATATTTTCCCTTGATTCTTAGAACAATTTTTGGTATATGTATTAAAGCAATATTTAACTAATTTTAATTTTCATATATATGTATATTAAACCAAAATTTAACTAAATTTAATTTTCATTCATTAAAGCAAAATTTAACTAATTTTAACTTTTGTATTTCCTAAAAAAAAATTTCACTTATTAGAATTTTCGTATATATAAAAATTTTGCACTTATGTATGTATCTTCACTTTGGTCTATATTAAAATTTGCCAACGATTTTAATTTTAACATATATATATAAAGTTTGCAATTATTTTAAATTCTAGCCTATCCAACAAAGGTTTTTACTTACTTTAACTCTTGTTCACTTAAAAACACTTTTCTTCTTTTTAATATTGTTACAATTAAAGTTGCACTGATTCACCGCCGTTGCCTTAGTTCCTTATATTTTCCCCTGGCGCCGCAGCTTACCAGATTATCTCCAACGATGTCACAGGAAATACCCCTGACCCAATTCTTTTAGAGTTGCAAGTGCAGTCTTACTTCGGCAAACCCACTGGCTATCAGCACAATTCATCAAAGTTTCAGCAAACCAACAAAAACTGGGGGACTAAAGTCCGACAGGTCACAGGAGGCTTGGATCCTCCTGGTATCTCTATCAATTACAAGACTGTAGTCCTCTTCGAAACGGCATATGATGGCTTCTAACAAGCCTGGTGAGTTTTTCCCTTTTCTAAAAACATTAAATACCTATTTACCACTTATCGTCTCTATAAGCACCCACATGATCCACTTACCCTTCCTGACTCCCTGGCCTACTTTGGCAAAGTTGGGCTCCTGGCGGCTAAAAAAAAAATCCACAACACCAAACTTCAATCACATTAACACAGAACTGGTGTTGCCGATATTTTCATCAAGTCCCAAATTTCCAACAAAAAAATAACCCCGCCTATCTATTCTTTCCAATAACTGCATGTATCTACTATACCATTCTATCTTACAAATTGCCTTGCCCATCGAACCAGTTTTCCCCTTTTTACGCATAAACCATCTAGCCAACTTAAACTAACGTATGGAAAACGGATCTCTGGGGTCAATAGTCTCTGCTACTTTGGCCTTGAACTGGTCATTGCTCCCTTTTTGGCCTCCATTTTGGCTGACATACCAGGCTAACATGAATTTTGGCAAGTAACCGTTACTTTAAAAATATCATATTATTGTTATTGTTTATCTCGTCATTATACTATTTTTTATTTTAAAATTTCTCATTATATTGTTATATATTTCATAGTTTCTCGTTTCTCATTCTCACTCATCTGAAAATCAAAACAATAACAGCTGATCACAACCCAGCGAACATTAGTGATCATTAACCTGCACAACAGCCGCCAAACTAATTATATTTTATATATTATAGTTGGCTATAAGCTGACTTCATTAAAGTCAAATAGTAGTTAGCTTACTTTTAATTAGCTTATAATACTCTTTACTTTAGTCAAAAGTAGAATCCCAAAAGAAATTTAAATGTAAAAATACAAAATTTAGTATTATGTTTATCAAATTGTTTACTTTTTCAAATATTTTGTTTACATTTGTTATAAATAAATAGTGAATATGTAGATATTTATAAAACGTAAAACTCAGGTGCAGGGTATTCGAGGCTCGGCATATCCGAATTATACAATTTTATTTTTTTCTCTTTAACGCATTCAGCATGTATATGCCGTTCTTAAAAACTCTTAGAGCATTTCTGATGTCCTTTTCCACCTCATTAGAGCCAAGCGATCGACAGCCATCTGTTTAAAATATACTTGTCCTATGTTATGAATATGTTTTTAATATATAGGTTACCCGTTAAAGCTTGAAGAAAACTTTGAAGTCCCTTAGTCTCTTCTTGCCATAGATTCCTTCCATATTAATTTCTAAACAGATATTCATAGAAATGACCTCTGTTAAGATTTTTGGTCGGCATCTTTTAACAATGACTTCATCATATTAACATTAACAAAGCATTACATTTCTTTTATTTGTACCACTCATTTTAGTTTTAATAATTAAAATTTAAAACATTTTAAAAATACTTCTAAATGCACGCACGAACACTGATATCTGTAATAAAGAAACGAAAATTAAATATAAAATGTCAAAAAAAAGTGAAAAATTCACCAAACAAATGTCAACAAATATGCAAGCTTCTATTTCGGGAAAGCACACAATATGCATGCTTCTATATTTGGGGAAGTTTTGCATTACATTGTAGTTAGCTTATAGTTAGTTCATAAAAGTTAACTAAAAGTGTGTTTTGTTCGTAGTCGACTACCGATTTGCTTATAGTGTATGAACTTGTGACATTGTCAAAACTAAGTTGTTGCATTGCAAACTGCAGATATGAAGTCAGCAAGAATCATTCGCAAATGTCAGTCTGCAATCACTTATTGACCATATAGTCTTAAGACTTTATTTGGCTTTAAAAGATTAATTTCTTTTAATAGAAGACAATTTTAATGAGCTGACTTTTAAGATCAAATTGGGCTGTGACGGCGCTGACCATAATCGTTACATTTTCTCAAGAAAATATTTCTGATGAAAGTTTATTTAGCATATCTATGGTCCCAATTGAAATGTTTTTAGAAAATGTTGGTAACAACTAAAAACAATAATTTGGAAAAATTCTGCACCATCGTCAAAAAGTTATTGTCGATCTGTAAAAATCGTATTTGCAACTAAACAAATAGAAAATCCAATTTTGTCTCTCTTGCCAACTATGGATACTGTTGAGCATAAGAAATTTAAAGTCACAGCTAAGCTAGTTTTGCGTATTGATTGATGGAAAAGTGTGTAGTGCTCTTTCAAATTATTCATCATCCCAAGCTTGCTATTATGTGGGGCTACACCATTAGCTATAAATAATCCAATTGCAATTTTAAATTAGACGGTTGACAAAAATATGCTGCCAATGGGCCTATCCTCTCTCCATGCCTGTATTCGTTTAGGGTGTGCTTGCTACATATTGCGTACAGATACGGGGATTTGATAATCGAGCACAATTATTAGAAAGAAATACATACAAACCCGATTTAAGGATAAAACAAGATTGCTGGTGGATAGATTGGAGTTGGTAGAGCGTTTATTTGTTATTCTCGAGTGCCTGGGATGTGGCTGTGAAATAAACTCTGTTGCTTTTGAAAAATATACACCTTAAACCAGGAATCAATATTTGGAAAAACTATCCATGGCATTACATGCCAGTAACGGTAAACAAAATACTTTTCATTGAAAAAATATAGTTGACAGTTGTATTTTACCTATTGGCCAGCTTTCGGAAGAAGCGCAATAGGCACGGAATAAGGATTGCATAAATTACCGTGAAAACTTTACGCGAAAAACATCCAAATACGGATTTGCTTAATGGGCTATCGTCGGATACATGCATCTGCTGTTTACGAAAACCCCCAAAAACTAAAAAAGGAACTTTAACACCCACAATTTTGGCTTTGCTGCAAGACCCGGATGTATATACAGATCTCTGGTCAAATTAGGTTTGTGTATGTTTATTACATCCCTTTGTAAGTAGTCCAAGAAATAAACCCTATAGGACAATTTTTAGTCAAAGCCCCCATATAAAGCTGATTCCCGATCTTCAGTTAAATCTATAAAAAACAAAAATGTTGAACAGATTTTTCTCAAATTTGGCTTGTATATGTTTTGCAGAAAATAAGTGACTACCATTTTTCGACCTAGTCCCCACATAAATAAAAAAAATTAATATCAATGCCACTCAATTTTGGACCTAAGAGATAGGGTCTCTAAACGCATGGTATAGGGTATTTTATAGTCGGTCTATACCGACTTTAATTTTCTTACTTGTTAATATATGACGAAAAACAAAAATAAAAAAAATTGGTGGCCCAAACCTCCCAAGGGTAGTTTTTTTGGAGGTTTTTTGAAAACAGACTGGCTTACGGATGATTATCGCAAGATAATTTTCTGTCCCACTAAAATTAAAAAAAAAAAATTCAAAGAAATAATTTGGGCCGTACAAAGTGAGATCGAGAGTAAAAGAATTTACACTTGCTGGAATTTCTTTCTTGTTTATACGTTTTAGTGATGTTAACGTAATTTTGTAGATAAATGTTTACAAACTGCTGGGATGACTTCTGACTATACCCACAACAATTTACGGAAGAAAGTAAGAGTATGTACATTCAGAAATATTTACCTTAACAAGTAAAAAAAGTAAAAAAAAAAAATACTTTATGTCTAATTATGAGGAATTCTTTATAAACGAATAGTAAAACAATATAGATTTCCTTCATATCAACCAGATCATATCTGGAAGAAAACATACGTTCTTAATACATTGTTGTTGTGTTTGTTTTTGAGAAAATAAACAAATAAATGGTTGCGCAATTTCAAATCCATTTCTTTATACTCGACCATATGTACATACACACATACATACATATGTACATACACAGATTTATTTTCGAAATGACAAAAAAATAAGAGGAACATTTTAGTGCTTGTGGTTGTGGTCATTTAAGCTTTGACGTCAGGAAAATAATCACTGACATGGCATGTTGATTCGTTGCACGTCATTCATCTAAATATATGAGTCACTTGAACGAGCGAAAATCTTGTATATGCAGACAATTTTAATTCGACGAGTGTGATGAAGTGTTTACCTATTCGATTAATATCTGCGGAAATTCGCAATGAAAAAATAAAATAAATAAAAATAATTGAGGAATAAAACTTTTTATTGTTGTTTAACACATGGGTAGAAGAAGCATTTGAATTTAATTTACTCAGTCTTATTTTCTTAAACTGAATTTACTATCAGAAGCTATCGGCTTTCCCCAGCGCTTGTGAGATCCCCTAGGAGTCCCAGGTCAGAGCACATATTGCGGTGCAGTAGAGTGATTGATAACCAGTAAGAGTGTTAAATTCGGCTGTGCCGAATCTTTGATACCCTCCACCTCGGTTTGAGTCTTGATAATAAATGTAAATGAAAAAAATCATGTGAGTCCGATCACAAGGGAGATGTGTAAACATCTAATAATTAAAGAAAACATCAACATCACATTTTCCAGTGCATAAAAAATAAGTCGATTATGCTGTTTTCTGAAATTCAATTGATGTTTTCTGAAATGCAATTGATGTTTTCTGAAATTCAATGATGTTTTCTGAAATACAATTGATGTTTTCTGAAATACAATTGATGTTTTCTGAAATTCTATTGATGTTTTCTGAAATTCTATTTATGTTTTCTGAAATTCAAATGATATTTTCTGAAATACAATTGATGTTTTCTGAAATACAATTGATGTTTTCTGAAATACAATTGATGTTTTCTAAAACTCGAATGATATTTTCTGAAATTATATTGATGTTTTCTGAAATTCAATTGATATTTTCTGAAATACATACAATTGATGTTTTCTGAAATTCAAATGATGTTTTCTGAAATACAATTGATGTTTTCTGAAATACAATTGATGTTTTCTGAAATTCTATTGATGTTTTCTGAAATTCTATTTATGTTTTCTGAAATTCAAATGATGTTTTCTGAAATTCAATTGATGTTTTCTGAAATTCTATTGATGTTTTTTGAAATTCAAATGATGTTTTCTGAAATACAATTGATGTTTTCTGAAATACAATTGATGTTTTCTGAAATTCTATTGATGTTTTCTGAAATCCTATTTATGTTTTCTGAAATTCAAATGATGTTTTCTGAAATACAATTGATGTTTTCTGAAATTCAAATGATGTTTTCTGAAATACAATTGATATTTTCTGAAATTCAATTGATGTTTTCTGAAATCCTATTTATGTTTTCTGAAATTCAAATGATGTTTTCTGAAATACAATTGATGTTTTCTGAAATTCAAATGATGTTTTCTGAAATACAATTGATATTTTCTGAAATTCAAATGATGTTTTCTGAAATACAATTGATATTTTCTGAAATACAATTGATGTTTTCTGAAATTCTATTGATGTTTTCTGAAATCCTATTTATGTTTTCTGAAATTCAATTGATGTTTTCTGAAATTCTATTGATGTTTTCTGAAATTCAAATGATGTTTTCTGAAATACAATTGATATTTTCTGAAATTCAATTGATGTTTTCTGAAATTCTATTAATGTTTTCAGAAATTCTTTTGATGTTTTCTGAAATTCAATTGATGTTTTCTGAAATTCAAATGATGTTTTCTGAAATACAATTGATGTTTTCTGAAATTCAATTGATGTTTTCTGAAATTATATTGATGTTTTCTGAAATTCTTTTGATGTTTTCTGAAATTCAATTGATGTTTTCTGAAATTCAAATGATGTTTTCTGAAATACAATTGATGTTTTCTGAAATACAATTGATGTTTTCTGAAATTCTATTGATGTTTTCTGAAATTCTATTTATGTTTTCTGAAATTCAAATGATGTTTTCTGAAATACAATTGATGTTTTCTGAAATACAATTGATGTTTTCTGAAATTCTATTGATGTTTTCTGAAATTCTATTTATGTTTTCTGAAATTCAAATGATGTTTTCTGAAATACAATTGATGTTTTCTGAAATACAATTGATGATTTCTGAAATTCTATTGATGTTTTCTGAAATTCTATTTATGTTTTCTGAAATTCAAATGATGTTTTCTGAAATACAATTGATGTTTTCTGAAATTCAATTGATGTTTTCTGAAACTCGAATGATGTTTTCTGAAATTATATTGATGTTTTCTGAAATTCTATTTATGTTTTCTGAAATTCAATTGATGTTTTCTGAAATACAATTGATGTTTTCTGAAATACAATTGATGTTTTCCGAAATTCTATAGATGTTTTCTGAAATTCTATTTATGTTTTCTGAAATTCAAATGATGTTTTCTGAAATACAATTGATGTTTTCTGAAATTCAATTGATGTTTTCTGAAACTCGAATGATGTTTTCTGAAATTATATTGATGTTTTCTGAAATTCTATATATGTTTTCTGAAATTCAATTGATGTTTTCTGAAATACAATTGATGTTTTCTGAAATACAATTGATGTTTTCTGAAACTCGAATGATGTTTTCTGAAATTATATTGATGTTTTCTGAAATTCTATTTATGTTTTCTGAAATTCAAATGATGTTTTCTGAAATACAATTGATGTTTTCTGAAATACAATTGATGTTTTCTGAAATTCAATTGATGTTTTCTGAAATACAATTGATGTTTTCTGAAATTCAAATGATGTTTTCTGAAATACAATTGATGTTTCCTGAAATTCTATTGATGTTTTCTGAAATTCTATTTATGTTTTCTGAAATTCAAATGATGTTTTCTGAAATACAATTGATGTTTTCTGAAATACAATTGATGTTTTCTGAAATTCTATTGATGTTTTCTGAAATTCTATTTATTTTTTCTGAAATTCAAATGATGTTTTCTGAAATTCAATTGATGTTTTCTGAAATTCTATTGATGTTTTCTGAAATTCAAATGATGTTTTCTGAAATACAATTGATGTTTTCTGAAATACAATTGATGTTTTCTGAAATTCTATTGATGTTTTCTGAAATCCTATTTATGTCTTCTGAAGTTCAAATGATGTTTTCTGAAATACAATTGATGTTTTCTGAAATACAATTGATGTTTTCTGAAATTCTATTGATGTTTTCTGAAATTCAAATGATGTTTTCTGAAATACAATTGATGTTTTCTGAAATTCAATTGATGTTTTCTGAAATTCTATTGATGTTTTCTGAAATTCTTTTGATGTTTTCTGAAATTCAATTGATGTTTTCTGAAATTCAAATGATATTTTCTGAAATACAATGTTTTCTAAAATTCAATTGATGTTTTCTGAAATTCAAATGATGTTTTCTGAAATTATATTGATGTTTTCTGAAATTCTATTGATGTTTTCTGAAATTCTATTTATGTTTTCTGAAATTCAAATGATGTTTTCTGAAATACAATTGATGTTTTCTGAAATACAATTGATGTTTTCTGAAATTCTATTGATGTTTTCTGAAATTCTATTTATGTTTTCTGAAATTCAAATGATATTTTCTGAAATACAATTGATGTTTTCTGAAATACAATTGATGTTTTCTAAAACTCGAATGATATTTTCTGAAATTATATTGATGTTTTCTGAAATTCAATTGATGTTTTCTGAAATACATACAATTGATGTTTTCTGAAATTCAAATGATGTTTTCTGAAATACAATTGATGTTTTCTGAAATACAATTGATGTTTTCTGAAATTCTATTGATGTTTTCTGAAATTCTATTTATGTTTTCTGAAATTCAAATGATGTTTTCTGAAATTCAATTGATGTTTTCTGAAATTCTATTGATGTTTTTTGAAATTCAAATGATGTTTTCTGAAATACAATTGATGTTTTCTGAAATACAATTGATGTTTTCTGAAATTCTATTGATGTTTTCTGAAATCCTATTTATGTTTTCTGAAATTCAAATGATGTTTTCTGAAATACAATTGATGTTTTCTGAAATACAATTGATGTTTTCTGAAATTCTATTGATGTTTTCTGAAATTCAAATGATGTTTTCTGAAATACAATTGATATTTTCTGAAATTCAATTGATGTTTTCTGAAATTCTATTAATGTTTTCTGAAATTCTTTTGATGTTTTCTGAAATTCAATTGATGTTTTCTGAAATTCAAATGATGTTTTCTGAAATACAATTGATGTTTTCTGAAATTCAATTGATGTTTTCTGAAATTATATTGATGTTTTCTGAAATTCTTTTGATGTTTTCTGAAATTCAATTGATGTTTTCTGAAATTCAAATGATGTTTTCTGAAATACAATTGATGTTTTCTGAAATACAATTGATGTTTTCTGAAATTCTATTGATGTTTTCTGAAATTCTATTTATGTTTTCTGAAATTCAAATGATGTTTTCTGAAATACAATTGATGTTTTCTGAAATACAATTGATGATTTCTGAAATTCTATTGATGTTTTCTGAAATTCTATTTATGTTTTCTGAAATTCAAATGATGTTTTCTGAAATACAATTGATGTTTTCTGAAATTCAATTGATGTTTTCTGAAACTCGAATGATGTTTTCTGAAATTATATTGATGTTTTCTGAAATTCTATTTATGTTTTCTGAAATTCAATTGATGTTTTCTGAAATACAATTGATGTTTTCTGAAATACAATTGATGTTTTCTGAAATTCTATAGATGTTTTCTGAAATTCTATTTATGTTTTCTGAAATTCAAATGATGTTTTCTGAAATACAATTGATGTTTTCTGAAATTCAATTGATGTTTTCTGAAACTCGAATGATGTTTTCTGAAATTATATTGATGTTTTCTGAAATTCTATTTATGTTTTCTGAAATTCAATTGATGTTTTCTGAAATACAATTGATGTTTTCTGAAATACAATTGATGTTTTCTGAAACTCGAATGATGTTTTCTGAAATTATATTGATGTTTTCTGAAATTCTATTTATGTTTTCTGAAATTCAAATGATGTTTTCTGAAATACAATTGATGTTTTCTGAAATACAATTGATGTTTTCTGAAATTCAATTGATGTTTTCTGAAATACAATTGATGTTTTCTGAAATTCAAATGATGTTTTCTGAAATACAATTGATGTTTCCTGAAATTCTATTGATGTTTTCTGAAATTCTATTTATGTTTTCTGAAATTCAAATGATGTTTTCTGAAATACAATTGATGTTTTCTGAAATACAATTGATGTTTTCTGAAATTCTATTGATGTTTTCTGAAATCCTATTTATGTTTTCTGAAGTTCAAATGATGTTTTCTGAAATACAATTGATGTTTTCTGAAATACAATTGATGTTTTCTGAAACTCTATTGATGTTTTCTGAAATTCAAATGATGTTTTCTGAAATACAATTGATGTTTTCTGAAATTCAATTGATGTTTTCTGAAATTCTATTGATGTTTTCTGAAATTCTTTTGATGTTTTCTGAAATTCAATTGATGTTTTCTGAAATTCAAATGATGTTTTCTGAAATACAATTGATGTTTTCTGAAATTCAATTGATGTTTTCTGAAATTATATTGATGTTTTCTGAAATTCTTTTGATGTTTTCTGAAACTCAATTGATGTTTTCTGAAATTCAAATGATGTTTTCTGAAATACAATTGATGTTTTCTGAAATACAATTGATGTTTTCTGAAATTCTATTGATGTTTTCTGAAATTCTATTTATGTTTTCTGAAATTCAAATGATGTTTTCTGAAATACAATTGATATTTTCTGATATACAATTGATGTTTTCTGAAATTCTATTTATGTTTTCTGAAATTCAAATGATGTTTTCTGAAATACGATTGATGTTTTCTGAAATTCAATTGATGTTTTGTGAAACTCGAATGATGTTTTCTGAAATTATATTGATGTTTTCTGAAATTCTATTTATGTTTTCTGAAATTCAATTGATGTTTTCTGAAATACAATTGATGTTTTCTGAAATACAATTGATGTTTTCTGAAATTCTATTGATGTTTTCTGAAACTCGAATGATGTTTTCTGAAATTATATTGATGTTTTCTGAAATTCTATTTATGTTTTCTGAAATTCAAATGATGTTTTCTGAAATACAATTGATGTTTTCTGAAATACAATTGATGTTTTCTGAAATTCAATTGATGTTTTCTGAAATACAATTGATGTTTTCTGAAATTCAAATGATGTTTTCTGAAATACAATTGATGTTTTCTGAAATACAATTGATGTTTTCTGAAATACAATTGATGTTTTCTGAAATTCAAATGATGTTTCCTGAAATACAATTGATGTTTTCTGAAATTCAATTGATGTTTTCTGAAATTGTATTGATGTTTTCTGAAATTCTATTTATGTTTTCTGAAATTCAAATGATGTTTTCTGAAACACAATTGATGTTTTCTGAAATACAATTGATGTTTTCTGAAATACAAGTGATGTTTTCTGAAATTCAATTGATGTTTTCTGAAATACAATTGATGTTTTCTGAAATTCAATTGATGTTTTCTGAAATTCTATTGATGTTTTCTGAAATTCTATTTATGTTTTCTGAAATTCAAATGATGTTTTCTGAAACACAATTGATGTTTTCTGAAATACAATTGATGTTTTCTGAAATACAATTGATGTTTTCTGAAATTCAATTGATGTTTTCTGAAATACAATTGATGTTTTCTGAAATTCAAATGATGTTTTCTGAAATACAATTGATGTTTTCTGAAATACAATTGATGTTTTCTGAAATTCTATTGATGTTTTCTGAAATTCTATTTATTTTTTCTGAAATTCAAATGATGTTTTCTAAAATACAATTGATGTTTTCTGAAATTCAATTGATGTTTTCTGAAATTCTATTGATGTTTTCTGAAATTCTATTTATGTTTTCTGAAATTCAAATGATGTTTTCTGAAATACAATTGATGTTTTCTGAAATACAATTGATGTTTTCTGAAATTCTAATGATGTTTTCTGAAATTCTATTTATGTTTTCTGAAATTCAAATGATGTTTTCTGAAATACAATTGATGTTTTCTGAAATACAATTGATGTTTTCTGAAATTCTATTGATGTTTTCTGAAATTCAAATGATGATTTCTGAAATACAATTGATGTTTTCTGAAATACAATTGATGTTTTCTGAAATTATATTGATGTTTTCTGAAATTCTATTTATGTTTTATGAAATTCAAATGATGTTTTCTGAAATACAATTGATGTTTTCTGAAATACAATTGATGTTTTCTGAAATTCTATTGATGTTTTCTGAAATTCTATTTATGTTTTCTGAAATTCAAATGATGTTTTCTGAAATACAATTGATGTTTTCTGAGATTCAATTGATGTTTTCTGAAACTCGAATGATGTTTTCTGAAATTATATTGATGTTTTCTGAAATTCTATTTATGTTTTCTGAAATTCAATTGATGTTTTCTGAAATACAATTGATGTTTTCTGAAATACAATTGATGTTTTCTGAAATTCTATTGATGTTTTCTGAAATTCTATTTATGTTTTCTGAAATTCAAATGATGTTTTCTGAAATACAATTGATGTTTTCTGAAATTCAATTGATGTTTTCTGAAACTCGAATGATGTTTTCTGAAATTATATTGATGTTTTCTGAAATTCTATTTATGTTTTCTGAAATTCAATTGATGTTTTCTGAAATACAATTGATGTTTTCTGAAATACAATTGATGTTTTCTGAAACTCGAATGATGTTTTCTGAAATTATATTGATGTTTTCTGAAATTCTATTTATGTTTTCTGAAATTCAAATGATGTTTTCTGAAATACAATTGATGTTTTCTGAAATACAATTGATGTTTTCTGAAATTCAATTGATGTTTTCTGAAATACAATTGATGTTTCCTGAAATTCTATTGATGTTTTCTGAAATTCTATTTATGTTTTCTGAAATTCAAATGATGTTTTCTGAAATACAATTGATGTTTTCTGAAATACAATTAATGTTTTCTGAAATTCTATTGATGTTTTCTGAAATTAAAAATTAGTTATTTATAGTTCGGTTCGAGATTATGTATACATTTTCTAATACTAGAAAAGATAATACTTTTATGCAATGTAAGAGAAATTTGGAAAAAATTGAAGACAGCGCTAGATGGAGTAGCTACTTTCGAACAAAGCGACTTGAAATTCTATTTATTTTTTCTGAAATTCAAATGATGTTTTCTGAAATTCAATTGATGTTTTCTGAAATTCTATTGATGTTTTCTGAAATTCAAATGATGTTTTCTGAAATACAATTGATGTTTTCTGAAATACAATTGATGTTTTCTGAAATTATATTGATGTTTTCTGAAATCCTATTTATGTTTTCTGAAATTCAAATGATGTTTTCTGAAATACAATTGATGTTTTCTGAAATACAATTGATGTTTTCTGAAATTCTATTGATGTTTTCTGAAATTCAAATGATGTTTTCTGAAATACAATTGATGTTTTCTGAAATTCAATTGATGTTTTCTGAAATTCTATTGATGTTTTCTGAAATTCTTTTGATGTTTTCTGAAATTCAATTGATGTTTTCTGAAATTCAAATGATGTTTTCTGAAATACAATTGATGTTTTCTGAAATTCAATTGATGTTTTCTGAAATTATATTGATGTTTTCTGAAATTCTTTTGATGTTTTCTGAAATTCAATTGATGTTTTCTGAAATTCAAATGATGTTTTCTGAAATACAATTGATGTTTTCTGAAATACAATTGATGTTTTCTGAAATTCTATTGATGTTTTCTGAAATTCTATTTATGTTTTCTGAAATTCAAATGATGTTTTCTGAAATACAATTGATGTTTTCTGAAATACAATTGATGTTTTCTGAAATTCTATTGATGTTTTCTGAAATTCTATTTATGTTTTCTGAAATTCAAATGATGTTTTCTGAAATATGATTGATGTTTTCTGAAATTCAATTGATGTTTTCTGAAACTCGAATGATGTTTTCTGAAATTATATTGATGTTTTCTGAAATTCTATTTATGTTTTCTGAAATTCAATTGATGTTTTCTGAAATACAATTGATGTTTTCTGAAATACAATTGATGTTTTCTGAAATTCTATTTATGTTTTCTGAAATTCAAATGATGTTTTCTGAAATACAATTGATGTTTTCTGAAATTCAATTGATGTTTTCTGAAACTCGAATGATGTTTTCTGAAATTATATTGATGTTTTCTGAAATTCTATTTATGTTTTCTGAAATTCAATTGATGTTTTCTGAAATACAATTGATGTTTTCTGAAATACAATTGATGTTTTCTGAAGCTCGAATGATGTTTTCTGAAATTATATTGATGTTTTCTGAAATTCTATTTATGTTTTCTGAAATTCAAATGATGTTTTCTGAAATACAATTGATGTTTTCTAAAATTCAATTGATGTTTTCTGAAATACAATTGATGTTTTCTGAAATTCAAATGATGTTTTCTGAAATACAATTGATGTTTTCTGAAATACAATTGATGTTTTCTGAAATTCTATTGATGTTTTCTGAAATTCTATTTATGTTTTCTGAAATTCAAATGATGTTTTCTGATATACAGTTGATGTTTTCTGAAATTCAATTGATGTTTTCTGAAATTCTATTGATGTTTTCTGAAATTCTATTTATGTTTTCTGAAATTCAAATGATGTTTTCTGAAATACAATTGATGTTTTCTGAAATACAATTGATGTTTTCTGAAATTCTAATGATGTTTTCTGAAATTCTATTTATGTTTTCTGAAATTCAAATGATGTTTTCTGAAATACAATTGATGTTTTCTGAAATACAATTGATGTTTTCTGAAATTCTATTGATGTTTTCTGAAATTCAAATGATGTTTTCTGAAATACAATTGATGTTTTCTGAAATTCAATTGATGTTTTCTGAAATTCTATTGATGTTTTCAGAAATTCTTTTGATGTTTTCTGAAATTCAATTGATGTTTTCTGAAATTCAAATGATGTTTTTTGAAATACAATTGATGTTTTCTGAAATTCTATTGATGTTTTCTGAAATTCTATTTATGTTTTCTGAAATTCAAATGATGTTTTCTGAAATACAATTGATGTTTTCTGAAATTCAATTGATGTTTTCTGAAACTCGAATGATGTTTTCTGAAATTATATTGATGTTTTCTGAAATTCTATTTATGTTTTCTGAAATTCAAATGATATTTTCTGAAATACAATTGATGTTTCCTGAAACACAATTGATGTTTTCTGAAATTCTATTGATGTTTTCTGAAATTCTATTTATGTTTTCTGAAACTCAAATGATGTTTTCTGAAATACAATTGATGTTTTCTGAAATACAATTGATGTTTTCTGAAATAAATTGATGTTTTCTGAAATCCAATTGATGTTTTCTGAAACTCGAATGATGTTTTCTGAAATTATATTGATGTTTTCTGAAATTCAATTGATGTTTTCTGAAATACAATTGATGTTTTCTGAAACTCGAATGATGTTTTCTGAAATTATATTGATGTTTTCTGAAATTCTATTTATGTTTTCTGAAATTCAATTGATGTTTTCTGAAACTCGAATGATGTTTTCTGAAATTCTATTTATGTTTTCTGAAATTCTATTTATGTTTTCTGAAATTCAAATGATGTTTTCTGATATACAATTGTTGTTTTCTGAAATACAATTGATGTTTTCTGAAATTCAATTGATGTTTTCTGAAATACAATTGATGTTTTATGAAATTCAATTGATGTTTTCTGAAACTCGAATGATGTTTTCTGAAATTATATTGATGTTTTCTGAAATTCTATTTATGTTTTCTGAAATTCTATTTATGTTTTCTGAAATTCAAATGATGTTTTCTGATATACAATTGATGTTTTCTGAAATACAATTGATGTTTTCTGAAATTCAATTGATGTTTTCTGAAATACAATTGATGTTTTATGAAATTCAATTGATGTTTTCTGAAACTCGAATGATGTTTTCTGAAATTATATTGATGTTTTCTGAAATTCTATTTATGTTTTCTGAAATTCTATTTATGTTTTCTGAAATTCAAATGATGTTTTCTGATATACAATTGATGTTTTCTGAAATACAATTGATGTTTTCTGAAATTCAATTGATGCTTTCTGAAATACAATTGATGTTTTCTGAAATTCAATTGATGTTTTCTGAAATACAATTGATGTTTTCTGAAATTCAATTGATGTTTTCTGAAACTCGAATGATGTTTTCTGAAATTCAATTGATGTTTTCTGAAATACAATTGATGTTTTCTGAAATTCTATTGATGTTTTCTGAAATTCTATTTATGTTTTCTGAAATACAATTGATGTTTTCTGAAATACAATTGATGTTTTCTGAAATTCTATTGATGTTTTCTGAAATTCTATTTATGTTTTCTGAAATTCAAATGATGTTTTCTGAAATACAATTGATGTTTTCTGAAATTCAATTGATGTTTTCTGAAACTCGAATGATGTTTTCTGAAATTATATTGATGTTTTCTGAAATTCTATTTATGTTTTCTGATATTCAATTGATGTTTTCTGAATTACAATTGATGTTTTCTGAAATACAATTGATGTTTTCTGAAATTCAATTGATGTTTTCTGAAATTCAATTGATGTTTTCTGAAACACAATTGATGTTTTCTGAAATTCAATTGATGTTTTCTGAAATTATATTGATGGTTTCTGAAATACAATTGATGTTTTCTGAAATTATATTGACGTTTTCTGAAATTCTGTTTATGTTTTCTGAAATTCAAATGATGTTTTCTGAAATTATATTGATGGTTTCTGAAATATAATTGATGTTTTCTGAAATTATATTGATGTTTTCTGAAATTCTATTTATGTTTTCTGAAATTCAAATGATGTTTTCTGAAATTATACAATTGATGTTTTCTGAAATTATATTGATGGTTTCTGAAATACAATTGATTTATTCTAAAATTATATTGATGTTTTCTGAAATTCTATTTATGTTTTCTAAAATTCTATTTATGTTTTCTGAAATTCAAATGATGTTTTCTGAAATTATATTGATGTTTTCTGAAATTCTATTTATGTTTTCTGAAATTCAAATGATGTTTTCTGAAATTATATTGATGGTTTCTGAAATATAATTGATGTTTTCTGAAATTATATTGATGTTTTCTGAAATTCTATTTATGTTTTCTGAAATTCAAATGATGTTTTCTGAAATTATACAATTGATGTTTTCTGAAATTCTATTGATGCTTTCTGAAATTCAATTGATGTTTTCTGAAACTCGAATGATGTTTTCTGAAATTATATTGATGTTTTCTGAAATTCTATTTATGTTTTCTGAAATTCAAATGATGTTTTCTGAAATTATATTGATGTTTTCTGAAATTATATTGATGTTTTCTGAAATTCTATTTATGTTTTTTGAAATTCAAATGATGTTTTCTGAAATTATATTGATGGTTTCTGAAATACAATTGATGTTTTCTGAAATTCTATTGATGTTTTCTGAAATTCAATTGATGTTTTCTGAAACTCGAATGATGTTTTCTGAAATTATATTGATGTTTTCTGAAATTCTATTTGTTTTCTGAAATTCAAATGATGTTTTCTGAAATTCTATTGATGTTTTCTGAAATTCAATTGATGTTTTCTGAAACACGAATGATGTTTTCTGAAATTATATTGATGTTTTCAGAAAATCTATTTATGTTTTCTGAAATTCAAGTGATGTATTCTGAAATTCTATTGATGTTTTCTGAAATTCAATTGATGTTTTCTGAAACTCGAATGATGTTTTCTGAAATTATATTGATGTTTTCTGAAATTCTATTTATGTTTTCTGAAATTCAAGTGATGTTTTCTGAAATTCAAATGATGTTTTCTGAAATACAATTGATGTTTTCTGAAATTCTATTTATGTTTTCTGAAATTCAAATGATGGTTTCTGAAATACAATTGATGTTTTCTGAAATACAATTGATGTTTTTTGAAAGACAATTGGAAAATGTTTAGAAAAGAACATATCATAATTTTTTCACTAATACAATCAGATAAAGTCACACCGATTTACACTTCAGCTCACACCGATGTGTTACGCTGTGTTTGCGATTGTATTGTGAAATAGAAATTTACCCCCCTGCGCGTATAGATGTTTACACATCAAAAGTAAACAATTTGTTAAACTTAATACCAAATTATTTCAGCAAATTCTTTGGGTTGGTTTTCGTCTTTTCTATTATTTCGGATTTATTTCGGTTTTTGCTTTTTGGTCATCGTGGTTGCTGATCGGCATTCATTTAGGTTATATACCCATATGCATGCGTTTCCGGTTATATGACATAACTTCTCGTTTAATTTAGTTTTTGCTAATTAAATAGCTCGCTCTAACCTCCACTGCAAAGGTAATGGTTGTGTAGGGTGGCTATGTGCACTAAATCGTGCTAATTGGAGATGGCTGTATAGTTTCTTTTAACTGGCCAAATATTTCTTCATTGCGGCCATATAGTTCGGATGGAGTAACAAAACAATAACCAAAAGAAACCCTCTCAATTTTTTTATTAAAATATTGCCATATTTGGAAAACATAGAGAATAAATTTATAATAATAAATATTCAAATTAGGGATGCCAAACGCAAAAAACCAGATGTCCCAAACATTTTAAATAAAATAATTTGTTCTCTTTATTTTCTGAAAAACAATTGATGTTTTCTGAAATTCTATTGATGTTTTCTGAAATTCTATTTATGTTTTCTGAAACTCAAATGATGTTTTCTGAAATACAATTGATGTTTTCTGAAATACAATTGATGTTTTCTGAAATAAATTGATGTTTTCTGAAATTCAATTGATGTTTTCTGAAACTCGAATGATGTTTTCTGAAATTATATTGATGTTTTCTGAAATTCAATTGATGTTTTCTGAAATACAATTGATGTTTTCTGAAACTCGAATGATGTTTTCTGAAATTATATTGATGTTTTCTGAAATTCTATTTATGTTTT
Source organism: Cordilura impudica (assembly GCA_963682025.1). NCBI lineage: Eukaryota > Metazoa > Arthropoda > Insecta > Diptera > Scathophagidae > Cordilura > Cordilura impudica. The sequence goes on along the minus strand of OY821517.1, from coordinate 202,350,017 downwards.
CTGAAATTCAATTGATGTTTTCTGAAACTCGAATGATGTTTTCTGAAATTATATTGATGTTTTCTGAAATTCTATTTATGTTTTCTGAAATTCTATTTATGTTTTCTGAAATTCAAATGATGTTTTCTGATATACAATTGATGTTTTCTGAAATACAATTGATGTTTTCTGAAATTCAATTGATGTTTTCTGAAATGCAATTGATGTTTTATGAAATTCAATAGATGTTTTCTGAAATTCAATTGATGTTTTCTGAAACTCGAATGATGTTTTCTGAAATTATATTGATGTTTTCTGAATTACAATTGATGTTTTCTGAAATTCAAATGATGTTTTCTGAAATACAATTGATGTTTTCTGAAATTCAATTGATGTTTTCTGAAATTATATTGATGGTTTCTGAAACTCGAATGATGTTTTCTGAAACTCGAATGATGTTTTCTGAAATTATATTGATGTTTTCTGAAATTCTATTTATGTTTTCTGAAATTCTATTTATGTTTTCTGAAATTCAAATGATGTTTTCTGATATACAATTGATGTTTTCTGAAATACAATTGATGTTTTCTGAAATTCAATTGATGTTTTCTGAAATACAATTGATGTTTTATGAAATTCAATTGATGTTTTCTGAAATTCAATTGATGTTTTCTGAAACTCGAATGATGTTTTCTGAAATTATATTGATGTTTTCTGAATTACAATTGATGTTTTCTGAAATTCAAATGATGTTTTCTGAAATACAATTGATGTTTTCTGAAATTCAATTGATGTTTTCTGAAATTATATTGATGGTTTCTGAAATACAATTGATGTTTTCTGAAATTATATTGACGTTTTCTGAAATTCTGTTTATGTTTTCTGAAATTCAAATGATGTTTTCTGAAATTATATTGATGGTTTCTGAAATACAATTGATGTTTTCTGAAATTATATTGATGTTTTCTGAAATTCTATTTATGTTTTCTGAAATTCTATTTATGTTTTCTGAAATTCAAATGATGTTTTCTGAAATTATATTGATGTTTTCTGAAATTCTATTTATGTTTTCTGAAATTCAAATGATGTTTTCTGAAATACAATTGATGTTTTCTGAAATACAATTGATGTTTTCTGAAATTACATTGATGTTTTCTGAAATTCTATTTATGTTTTCTGAAATTCAAATGATGTTTTCTGAAACTCGAGTGAAGTTTTCTGAAATTATATTGATGTTTTCTGAAATTCTATTTATGTTTTCTGAAATTCAAATGATGTTTTCTGAAATTATATTGATGGTTTCTGAAATACAATTGATGTTTTCTGAAATTCTATTGATGGGTTCTGAAATACAATTGATGTTTTCTGAAATTATATTGATGGTTTCTGAAATACAATTGATGTTTTCTGAAATTATATTGACGTTTTCTGAAATTCTGTTTATGTTTTCTGAAATTCAAATGATGTTTTCTGAAATTATATTGATGGTTTCTGAAATACAATTGATTTTTTCTGAAATTATATTGATGTTTTCTGAAATTCTATTTATGTTTTCTAAAATTCTATTTATGTTTTCTGAAATTCAAATGACGTTTTCTGAAATTATATTGATGTTTTCTGAAATTCTATTTATGTTTTCTGAAATTCAAATTATGTTTTCTGAAATTATATTGATGGTTTCTGAAATATAATTGATGTTTTCTGAAATTATATTGATGTTTTCTGAAATTCTATTTATGTTTTCTGAAATTCAAATGATGTTTTCTGAAATTATACAATTGATGTTTTCTGAAATTCTATTGATGCTTTCTGAAATTCAATTGATGTTTTCTGAAACTCGAATGATGTTTTCTGAAATTATATTGATGTTTTCTGAAATTCTATTTATGTTTTCTGAAATTCAAATGATGTTTTCTGAAATTATATTGATGTTTTCTGAAATTATATTGATGTTTTCTGAAATTCTATTTATGTTTTTTGAAATTCAAATGATGTTTTCTGAAATTATATTGATGGTTTCTGAAATACAATTGATGTTTTCTGAAATTCTATTGATGTTTTCTGAAATTCAATTGATGTTTTCTGAAACTCGAATGATGTTTTCTGAAATTATATTGATGTTTTCTGAAATTCTATTTGTTTTCTGAAATTCAAATGATGTTTTCTGAAATTCTATTGATGTTTTCTGAAATTCAATTGATGTTTTCTGAAACACGAATGATGTTTTCTGAAATTATATTGATGTTTTCAGAAAATCTATTTATGTTTTCTGAAATTCAAGTGATGTATTCTGAAATTCTATTGATGTTTTCTGAAATTCAATTGATGTTTTCTGAAACTCGAATGATGTTTTCTGAAATTATATTGATGTTTTCTGAAATTCTATTTATGTTTTCTGAAATTCAAGTGATGTTTTCTGAAATTCAAATGATGTTTTCTGAAATACAATTGATGTTTTCTGAAATTCTATTTATGTTTTCTGAAATTCAAATGATGGTTTCTGAAATACAATTGATGTTTTCTGAAATACAATTGATGTTTTTTGAAAGACAATTGGAAAATGTTTAGAAAAGAACATATCATAATTTTTTCACTAATACAATCAGATAAAGTCACACCGATTTACACTTCAGCTCACACCGATGTGTTACGCTGTGTTTGCGATTGTATTGTGAAATAGAAATTTACCCCCCTGCGCGTATAGATGTTTACACATCAAAAGTAAACAATTTGTTAAACTTAATACCAAATTATTTCAGCAAATTCTTTGGGTTGGTTTTCGTCTTTTCTATTATTTCGGATTTATTTCGGTTTTTGCTTTTTGGTCATCGTGGTTGCTGATCGGCATTCATTTAGGTTATATACCCATATGCATGCGTTTCCGGTTATATGACATAACTTCTCGTTTAATTCAGTTTTTGCTAATTAAATAGCTCGCTCTAACCTCCACTGCAAAGGTAATGGTTGTGTAGGGTGGCTATGTGCACTAAATCGTGCTAATTGGAGATGGCTGTATAGTTTCTTTTAACTGGCCAAATATTTCTTCATTGCGGCCATATAGTTCGGATGGAGTAACAAAACAATAACCAAAAGAAACTCTCTCAATTTTTTTATTAAAATATTGCCATATTTGGAAAACATAGAGAATAAATATATAATAATAAATATTCAAATTAGGGATGCCAAACGCAAAAAACCAGATGTCCCAAACATTTTAAATAAAATAATTTGTTCTCTTTATTTTCTGAAAAACTTCAAAAAAAATTGTGAAAATTTATATATAAAAAAATAACATTCTCATCAAATTGCGTTTATTTATGTAACAGTTTTTATGTTCGCAATTCTTAAATATCATTTGAGGTTTTCTAAAATTCATTGAATTTAAATTAATGTTTTCTGTAGTGTGATTCTGTAAATTTCAACAATCCGACAATCGCAAAATATATCGACAGCTATTGTTGTTTGCACTAAGGATTAAGTGATTCACTAAGTACATACATCTTAACGACAGTCGACAAATCTATTTTTCTATTTATTTAAATTGTAAACGAGTGGCATCTCTGTCAAAATAAGCGAAAAACACAAAGAAGAATTGAAAAAAAAATTACTTCGTGTTTGACAGGATGATTTTATGTTTATGTTTAAAATCTCTATTTTTTTTTACTAATATTTCTGTTTATTTATTTAAAAATGAAATAATGAATTGAATATGCTATTTAATTTTTTTATTTATATAAAAAAGTTTTTTAATAGAAGCAAAATATTTTCACTATTTTATGATTTTTATTTATGTATGACGACATTTCAACCTAAAAATTTAAGTTTTTATCGATTGAATAAACAACACAAAAATGGTTGTCGTTTAGATAACAAAACAGCTGACTTTAACAATAGCGAATATCGATTAAAAATTTTACTGATAATTTTGCAATTTTCTTTTTTTAACGATTCGACTATCGTTAAAAGAAGTTACTGAAAAGCTATTAATTTCTCCTGAATGTCAAAATTTTTTTTAAATGTAAAAATTTTTTAAATGTAAACATAGGAATTTGGTGTTTTTTTTTTTTTTTGGAATTTCAATTTGTGTTTAACGAATAAAATTTATGTATTAAAGATGCAATTGATGTCTTCTAAATTTAAAATTATAATTTCCGACGTTTTGATATGATTTTCTGAAATTCAATTAATTGTAACTTATAATTCGAAATTTTTAATTCCGGTTTTTAGAATTGATATTTTCTTAAATTTGAATGGAATATTTAAAAAGTGCAATTTTGTATTTATGTGAATAATAATGCTTTAGTAATTATAAACAATTTTAAAAAATTAGATGTAATCGCAATCAGATATTTTGTAGGTAAAGCAGAATAATAATTCTATCTAACTATGTAGAACTGTTTTGAAAGCAAAAAACTCATTGATGAACTCGGTAACTCTATTTTGTAAAGACAACAAAAAGTTAATATGCCAAACTTATGTTCATATTTGTAAAAGAATAATGAAAATACGTATGAAATAAAATACCAGCCCGTGTATACCCTTAACATTGTTCTGTATGATATCCAGTTGAAAATATTAACATTCATGTTAAAATAGAAATAACTATTGCAAAGTTAATTAGAACAAACAAAAATTGTGGCGCCATCTACTGTGGCATAGTCACGCTGAGCAAAATGAAGTGACACTCTGTTAATGCAAAAGAAATGTATTTTCCCCACAACAAAATATTGCAGAATTTTATGTAAATAAAATAATATACCGACTTATTTCTAACATGCGGTTATTATGGATATACATAATAGAATGTATGTATGTTTTTTTTTTGCTAAATTTACATTGCTTTTTTTTTAATAACAACTACGTATTTTGGCATTATTTGCTTTAGATGCTAGTAAATTTTTACTCCCTTTATATTAACTCGTAGTGTCTGCTTGTCGAAAAAATTTTGGGTCGATTTTAACCCCTTTCCCGTGACCCAATCGGTCTGAAACTTTGCAGGCAGGCTCGTGGAAATGATCTAATAAATTTTTTTAGTGATGCCAAAACAATGGAAACTTTAAAATTTTTTTACCAGAGTTGATAAAAAAAAATGTACAAAGGGTTAGTTTTAATTATATTATTACCACAACGACCACAAAAACAACAAGTCCAACTACGACAACAGTACAACATTTAGAATAACAACAAGAACAATATAGAAATATCATATTTTTATTTTTTTTTTATTTTTTAAGAGATTTCCCTGGACCTGTTCCACCGATTTTAATGAGTTTTGAAACAAAAATCTTCCCATGAATTTGGTGAATCATTCTCACTAAAAATGATCACTGTAGCTGCACTATTGAGTGCGTGATCGTGACAAATACAACATAGAAAATTATATTTTTTCAAGACTTTTTTTAGTTCCTCATTCAAATCTCGGGCGCTAATCAACCGACTTGGACGATTTTAAATAGAAAACTTCTCAGGATGTTAGTGAGTCATTTTTTATGTCAACGAGCACCCTAGCTGCCCCATTGATGCCGTCATCGTGATTTCCACAGACGGACAGACGGACATCGCTATATCAACTCCAGTTGTTATAAGGACCACAAATATATATATTTTAGAGGGTCCAAAATTTTTTTTCTAATTATTACAAATGGAATGACAAACTTATATATACCCTCTGCACACTGGAATGGAGGGTATAAAAAACTATATAAACTTACTATGAATATACGTGTATCCTAACAAACAAAAAAACTAATCTTTAAACAAAAAAAAAAAAAAAAAAAAAAAACTCAAAACTTTCAACCGGACGGACAAACCTGCACAATAACCGGAACGTAGATATAGACTGAGGACAACCGATATAATATGTCCCCCTAGCTGCCCACCCAACCATGGTAATCAGTTTAAATAAAATTCGAATAATTACCCCACAAACAACACTCTTGGTCACCTACATATACTCACATTAACACACCACTGAAACACTTAGCCGGACATTATCTGATTTAATGCTCAGCCGTTTTTGGACTATTCATTAATGGATGTAATAAACACATACAAACCCAATTTGACTAAGATCTAAACGACAATTTGGATCTTATGGCAATTTATGTCGATTTTATAGGGGTCATTTGTAGGGGGGCTAGGTCTGAACATGGACCGATTCTCACCAATTTCAATAGCGTTCATCCCATGGCCGATGAAAGCTTATATACCAAATTTCATCAAAATATATTCATATTTGCGACCTGCAGTTTGATTACAAGGTTTACATGGACACTCAGACGGACGGACGGACGGTCATAGCTAAATCGATCCAAAAAGTGATTCTGATTCGATTGGTATAATAAAAGATGGGTCTAGGTCAAATATTTTTGGTTGTTACAAACAGCAGCACAAAGTCATTATACCCAAACCACATAGTGGTATAGGGTATAATTATATTAAGTATACAATAAATTTTACAGGCAAAACTAACATCCCAAAAATCCTCCTACCAGTACCCCTATTTCTGACCCAATGTGGTCACACTAAACACAAAAAAAGACGATTAGACCTAAATTAAGGAGCTCTCTTATAAAGGATTTATTATTTGGGACAAAAATCTACCCGCACCGCGCTCTAATTGGGGTTCATAAATGGAGTTTTAGGCTAACAAATAAACAAAAAAAATAATAATTAAAACACTAACTCACACTAGGTTTTATATATTTTCCCTTGATTCTTAGAACAATTTTTGGTATATGGGCAAATCCTGCGTGACGTACGTTACGTTTGTGCGCTTATAATTTAGTTAATATCAATACCGTTTGAATTCTGAATGAGATATTTGCTTACAAACTTCAGTTCAAATAGGTCTATGCGAGTACTTTCAAAAGCCACTTAATTTGTATTTCAATGATTTTGAGGAAACAAAATATTCGTGCCGAAAGTGCTGTGACGTACGTTACAAAAAACGGAAGTCGGCTTAGAATCAACATACATTTCGATAATTTTTAGCGAATTTTGCATAGTAACGATGAAAACTCCCAAAACGAAAAAGAAAGAGAAATATTCAAGTGTACTAAAATAGCTTTGAAAAGGATGATAAGTTTTAAGGTTTATTTAAAAATTTAAAATTTGTGTGTGACGTTCGTTACGTGGCGTACGTTACATTTTTTCTGGCGATCTGATATATGTAAATAAAACAACAATTTTCCTTTATATAAATACTTTTAAGCATTTCAATCAATTTTTATTTTGTTAGACCATGCTGTACGGGCAACATCGATTTTGGAATCGTTATAATGCGCAACAAAGTGATGATACGATTTAATTTTTGGAATATTTCTTTCATGCAACCAGTTTTGGGAGATTTCCAGTGTTGTGCTTTTAATATAATTTTTTGAAGCATATATCATCGAAATCCCATTTATATTGGCTTTTGCGAGCTTGTGAAATTCCCGAGCATTATTTAAAATAAGCTGTTGTGATCGTACTAGTTGCCAAACTTTCCGCTTTACAGCAGCTCCTACTCCGTCCACAGTGCCTTTACAGTGGGATGTAGCGAAAAAATTCCACTCAAAACATTTCACATCAAATTCCTTTACGAATTTTGGAATGCTCCTAAGAATATATTTATTCTTAAATTGACTTCCACAGCCGTCGGAAAAGACCTTTATTCTCTGCATAAAATAAACCTTTTTAATTTTGCGCAATATTATTTTAAGAAAACAATAAACAGATTTCTTATCATGACAAAGTTCATCACTTACAATACAGAATGACTTGGTGCAGTTACCGAACCACGCTACACAAGTAAACAAAGTTATTTGTGAATAACTAAAATGAGCTGATTCAACCTCATTCTGGGACATAGTTCTATAATTTTCAGCAAAATCCACTTGCAAAATTAGGTCATTTGTTAGAATTTGATTTTTTGAATCCTCAAAGTAACTTTGCTGCGAACGTTTTATAAAAGTATGCAGTTTAAAAGCCGGCAGTTGACAGTTCAGCTCAAATAATAAATCTTGCAGTGGTGCGTCTGTGCTGCTTAACATCATCCGATTGTTAATCGTTCTCCAATTTTTCCATTTAACAATTTGATCTAACCGATTAATATACAGCAATAGAACTAGCGCATCCTGTATGTCTTTTACGCACTTATTGCAGTCATTTGACATACACAAATTTGACGGAAATAGAGAAATGGCTTTATTAACGCTCTCTAACAAGAAAGCCATGTTAGCGTGATATTGGCACACACACATATTATGTGGTAGCCTTCCAACTAACTCTACAGCTCTTGGTCGATTTTCATAGAATTTAGTTCGAGAAATGTTTTTATCCGGGTATTCAGCGCTAAAAACTTGATAAGCCTCATCCACTGTGACTATCATAAACCGCTTAGAAACAGGCAGGCTATCAGCTCCAGCTAATATCGTGGACTTCCTGCCAGCAGATTGCACCGATATATCGTCGCGAATATAAAATTTTTCGATTACACTGAAATCATCATCAAATATTTTATCGGGAACCTTGTTGTTCGTTTCTTTGACCTTATATTGTTTAAAGAGCGCATCGAGAACTGCACACTTTTTATCCAAGTTTTTGGGTAATGCAAGCTCCACTTTTCGCACAGCTTTGGCTAAAGTCTGCGCGCACTTATAAGAGCCATTAACAGATAATTTTGTTGTTGCTTTTATTTTCTCTCTTTCTCTAAAATTTGCAACTCGTTGTTTACTTGAAAGTTTATTTGTTTTAGCAAGTGATGGGTTGATTTTAAAACTTTCACGAACTTTTTTTCGATAAGCTCGTACACGTTCAGCCTCCTTATTTTTATGCAAAATCAGTCTTTGCTCATAATTTTTTAAATTTTTACGATTTTCTAGACCTTTCTGCAGTTGAAGTCATATTATTGATTGTGAAACAATAAAAATAAATGTAACGATGCAAGCGCAAAAATCCCTTTGGGTTTCGGAAAGCTTCAGCTTAAATTTCAGTTGGCAGCTATCAAACTGTAAATGCAACGTGCAAGAATTGTTATTGAAATTTTATTAAAAATTAAATTTTTAAAAACATTACCCAAGATTACAAAAATTTTCTACGATTCAAAATTTATACATCTACTGCATCAACGACTCGGCGAAGAAGAGACCGGAAACCCGCTTACTTCCGCCCGCGATTCCTTCAGCGTTGCCATTTTGACTACAATTTTAGGTAATTGGCTACTTTAAAAATGCAAAGCTGCAAAGCGTAGACGTGTATTTACAAATAACCTTTGCTATGTAATTATAAGATTTATATAGACCAAAATATTAAAAAAATATTTCCTTTTGCTTTTGCTTGAAGAAAAAGACGGGAAGCTTGGAAAGGGGATTGGCTAAAACTCTTAGTCATGTGCCCCACCTCCCCATTTCACATACACTTTTTAACCTTTCGAATTCGTTTTTTTTTTCAAAAAATATCATTTAAGAGTATTTTCATATTGTGACGTACGTTACACACTTTGTATATATATTTTCAATTAACCTTTTATATAAGTACGCATATTTTTGTTTTTGTTTTCAAAGTTCACCATTAGTATTCTTTACAAAGCCTGTTAGATTGAAAAAAAAAAATAAATTCAAACCGTGAAATTAAAAAAAACCTTTTTTTTGTGACGTACGTTACACACTATGTGCCCATCTTTGCTTAACATTATTTTTATCTTTTGAATATCTTTCGAAGGCTTTTTCTACATTTAATTGTATGGAATTGAATATATTTTAAGTTTCTTACAGAACGAAATTTATAAGTGGTTGCGGTTCGATTTGTGTGACTACCTAAAAAACCTCTTCTCTTAGAAGAATAAATGAAAATGCGAGGTTGGTGTAGATATAGCCCTGCCGTTTTCGAATGGATCACCAGAACACATGATCCTTCATTTATTTTGAAGGTTGAATATATAGCCTATTATTCCATTAACATATATACTCAGTTTCGATAACTTTCAAATTTCGCGTTTGGTATACATTTTTTCGGATTTGCCCATATGTATTAAAGCAATATTTAACTAATTTTAATTTTCATATATATGTATATTAAATCAAAATTTAACTAAATTTAATTTTCATTCATTAAACCAAAATTTAACTAATTTTAACTTTTGTATTTCCTAAAAAAAAATTTCACTTATTAGAATTTTCGTATATATAAAAATTTTGCACTTATGTATGTATCTTCACTTTGGTCTATATTAAAATTTGCCAACGATTTTAATTTTAACATATATATATAAAGTTTGCAATTATTTTAAATTCTAGCCTATCCAACAAAGGTTTTTACTTACTTTAACTCTTGTTCACTTAAAAACACTTTTCTTCTTTTTAATATTGTTACAATTAAAGTTGCACTGATTCACCGCCGTTGCCTTAGTTCCTTATATTTTCCCCTGGCGCCGCAGCTTACCAGATTATCTCCAACGATGTCACAGGAAATACCCCTGACCCAATTCTTTTAGAGTTGCAAGTGCAGTCTTACTTCGGCAAACCCACTGGCTATCAGCACAATTCATCAAAGTTTCAGCAAACCAACAAAAACTGGGGGACTAAAGTCCGACAGGTCACAGGAGGCTTGGATCCTCCTGGTATCTCTATCAATTACAAGACTGTAGTCCTCTTCGAAACGGCATATGATGGCTTCTAACAAGCCTGGTGAGTTTTTCCCTTTTCTAAAAACATTAAATACCTATTTACCACTTATCGTCTCTATAAGCACCCACATGATCCACTTACCCTTCCTGACTCCCTGGCCTACTTTGGCAAAGTTGGGCTCCTGGCGGCTAAAAAAAAAATCCACAACACCAAACTTCAATCACATTAACACAGAACTGGTGTTGCCGATATTTTCATCAAGTCCCAAATTTCCAACAAAAAAATAACCCCGCCTATCTATTCTTTCCAATAACTGCATGTATCTACTATACCATTCTATCTTACAAATTGCCTTGCCCATCGAACCAGTTTTCCCCTTTTTACGCATAAACCATCTAGCCAACTTAAACTAACGTATGGAAAACGGATCTCTGGGGTCAATAGTCTCTGCTACTTTGGCCTTGAACTGGTCATTGCTCCCTTTTTGGCCTCCATTTTGGCTGACATACCAGGCTAACATGAATTTTGGCAAGTAACCGTTACTTTAAAAATATCATATTATTGTTATTGTTTATCTCGTCATTATACTATTTTTTATTTTAAAATTTCTCATTATATTGTTATATATTTCATAGTTTCTCGTTTCTCATTCTCACTCATCTGAAAATCAAAACAATAACAGCTGATCACAACCCAGCGAACATTAGTGATCATTAACCTGCACAACAGCCGCCAAACTAATTATATTTTATATATTATAGTTGGCTATAAGCTGACTTCATTAAAGTCAAATAGTAGTTAGCTTACTTTTAATTAGCTTATAATACTCTTTACTTTAGTCAAAAGTAGAATCCCAAAAGAAATTTAAATGTAAAAATACAAAATTTAGTATTATGTTTATCAAATTGTTTACTTTTTCAAATATTTTGTTTACATTTGTTATAAATAAATAGTGAATATGTAGATATTTATAAAACGTAAAACTCAGGTGCAGGGTATTCGAGGCTCGGCATATCCGAATTATACAATTTTATTTTTTTCTCTTTAACGCATTCAGCATGTATATGCCGTTCTTAAAAACTCTTAGAGCATTTCTGATGTCCTTTTCCACCTCATTAGAGCCAAGCGATCGACAGCCATCTGTTTAAAATATACTTGTCCTATGTTATGAATATGTTTTTAATATATAGGTTACCCGTTAAAGCTTGAAGAAAACTTTGAAGTCCCTTAGTCTCTTCTTGCCATAGATTCCTTCCATATTAATTTCTAAACAGATATTCATAGAAATGACCTCTGTTAAGATTTTTGGTCGGCATCTTTTAACAATGACTTCATCATATTAACATTAACAAAGCATTACATTTCTTTTATTTGTACCACTCATTTTAGTTTTAATAATTAAAATTTAAAACATTTTAAAAATACTTCTAAATGCACGCACGAACACTGATATCTGTAATAAAGAAACGAAAATTAAATATAAAATGTCAAAAAAAAGTGAAAAATTCACCAAACAAATGTCAACAAATATGCAAGCTTCTATTTCGGGAAAGCACACAATATGCATGCTTCTATATTTGGGGAAGTTTTGCATTACATTGTAGTTAGCTTATAGTTAGTTCATAAAAGTTAACTAAAAGTGTGTTTTGTTCGTAGTCGACTACCGATTTGCTTATAGTGTATGAACTTGTGACATTGTCAAAACTAAGTTGTTGCATTGCAAACTGCAGATATGAAGTCAGCAAGAATCATTCGCAAATGTCAGTCTGCAATCACTTATTGACCATATAGTCTTAAGACTTTATTTGGCTTTAAAAGATTAATTTCTTTTAATAGAAGACAATTTTAATGAGCTGACTTTTAAGATCAAATTGGGCTGTGACGGCGCTGACCATAATCGTTACATTTTCTCAAGAAAATATTTCTGATGAAAGTTTATTTAGCATATCTATGGTCCCAATTGAAATGTTTTTAGAAAATGTTGGTAACAACTAAAAACAATAATTTGGAAAAATTCTGCACCATCGTCAAAAAGTTATTGTCGATCTGTAAAAATCGTATTTGCAACTAAACAAATAGAAAATCCAATTTTGTCTCTCTTGCCAACTATGGATACTGTTGAGCATAAGAAATTTAAAGTCACAGCTAAGCTAGTTTTGCGTATTGATTGATGGAAAAGTGTGTAGTGCTCTTTCAAATTATTCATCATCCCAAGCTTGCTATTATGTGGGGCTACACCATTAGCTATAAATAATCCAATTGCAATTTTAAATTAGACGGTTGACAAAAATATGCTGCCAATGGGCCTATCCTCTCTCCATGCCTGTATTCGTTTAGGGTGTGCTTGCTACATATTGCGTACAGATACGGGGATTTGATAATCGAGCACAATTATTAGAAAGAAATACATACAAACCCGATTTAAGGATAAAACAAGATTGCTGGTGGATAGATTGGAGTTGGTAGAGCGTTTATTTGTTATTCTCGAGTGCCTGGGATGTGGCTGTGAAATAAACTCTGTTGCTTTTGAAAAATATACACCTTAAACCAGGAATCAATATTTGGAAAAACTATCCATGGCATTACATGCCAGTAACGGTAAACAAAATACTTTTCATTGAAAAAATATAGTTGACAGTTGTATTTTACCTATTGGCCAGCTTTCGGAAGAAGCGCAATAGGCACGGAATAAGGATTGCATAAATTACCGTGAAAACTTTACGCGAAAAACATCCAAATACGGATTTGCTTAATGGGCTATCGTCGGATACATGCATCTGCTGTTTACGAAAACCCCCAAAAACTAAAAAAGGAACTTTAACACCCACAATTTTGGCTTTGCTGCAAGACCCGGATGTATATACAGATCTCTGGTCAAATTAGGTTTGTGTATGTTTATTACATCCCTTTGTAAGTAGTCCAAGAAATAAACCCTATAGGACAATTTTTAGTCAAAGCCCCCATATAAAGCTGATTCCCGATCTTCAGTTAAATCTATAAAAAACAAAAATGTTGAACAGATTTTTCTCAAATTTGGCTTGTATATGTTTTGCAGAAAATAAGTGACTACCATTTTTCGACCTAGTCCCCACATAAATAAAAAAAATTAATATCAATGCCACTCAATTTTGGACCTAAGAGATAGGGTCTCTAAACGCATGGTATAGGGTATTTTATAGTCGGTCTATACCGACTTTAATTTTCTTACTTGTTAATATATGACGAAAAACAAAAATAAAAAAAATTGGTGGCCCAAACCTCCCAAGGGTAGTTTTTTTGGAGGTTTTTTGAAAACAGACTGGCTTACGGATGATTATCGCAAGATAATTTTCTGTCCCACTAAAATTAAAAAAAAAAAATTCAAAGAAATAATTTGGGCCGTACAAAGTGAGATCGAGAGTAAAAGAATTTACACTTGCTGGAATTTCTTTCTTGTTTATACGTTTTAGTGATGTTAACGTAATTTTGTAGATAAATGTTTACAAACTGCTGGGATGACTTCTGACTATACCCACAACAATTTACGGAAGAAAGTAAGAGTATGTACATTCAGAAATATTTACCTTAACAAGTAAAAAAAGTAAAAAAAAAAAATACTTTATGTCTAATTATGAGGAATTCTTTATAAACGAATAGTAAAACAATATAGATTTCCTTCATATCAACCAGATCATATCTGGAAGAAAACATACGTTCTTAATACATTGTTGTTGTGTTTGTTTTTGAGAAAATAAACAAATAAATGGTTGCGCAATTTCAAATCCATTTCTTTATACTCGACCATATGTACATACACACATACATACATACATACACAGATTTATTTTCGAAATGACAAAAAAATAAGAGGAACATTTTAGTGCTTGTGGTTGTGGTCATTTAAGCTTTGACGTCAGGAAAATAATCACTGACATGGCATGTTGATTCGTTGCACGTCATTCATCTAAATATATGAGTCACTTGAACGAGCGAAAATCTTGTATATGCAGACAATTTTAATTCGACGAGTGTGATGAAGTGTTTACCTATTCGATTAATATCTGCGGAAATTCGCAATCTATATATATAAAATTCATTTTCTGTTTGTTTGTTTGTTTGTTTGTTTGTTTGACCGCTATACAAATTTTTATTCTTCAACGGATTTTCCTGAAATTTTGTACACACGATCTCTATACCCCAGGAAAGGTCGCCGTATACTTTTTACCAGCCACGCCTACTTTTACGCCCACTTTTTATGTAAAATTGATTTTCTCTTTTATTCATATTTGTTCACTCTACAAATTTTTATTTGTTAACAGATTTCTCTGAAATTCGGTAAACACGATCCCTGTATTCCAGCCAAGGTCACCACATACTTTTTATCGACCACGCCTACTTTTACGCCCACTTTTATATACAATTCCTTTTCTGTATTTTGGTATATTTGTTCGCTATACAAATTTTTATTTTTCAACCGATTTCTCTGAAATTTGGTACATATGATCTCTGTACTCCAGAGAGGTCGCCGTATGATTCTTGACGGCCACGCCTACTTCTACGCCCACTTTTTATACAAAATTAATTTTCTGTTTTTTGGTATATTTGTGCACTATAGCAATTTTTATTTGTTAACAGATTTCTCTGAAATTCGGTAGACACGATCCCTGTACTCTAGCTAAGGTCACCGTATACTTTTTATCGACCACGCCTACTTTTACGCCCACTTTTTATATACAATTCATTTTCTGTATTTTGGTATATTTGTTCGCTATACAAATTTTTATTTTTCAACCGATTTCTCTGAAATTTGGTACACACGATCTCTCTGCTCCAGGGAAGGTCGACATATTCTTCGTACCGGTCACGCCTACAGTTACGACCACTTTTTGTATACAATTCATATTCTGTTTTTTGGTACATTTGTTCTCTACACAATTTTTTTTTAAACGGATTTCTCTGAAATTTGCTACACACGATCTCTGTACTCCAGAGAGGTCGCCATATGATTCTTGCCGGCCACGCCTACTTCTACGCCCACTTTTTATACAAAATTAATTTCCTGTTTTTTGGTATATTTGTTCACTATTTTTATTTTTCAAGGGATGTCTAAAATTTGGTCACACTATCTCTATACTACAGGGAAGGTCACCATATGCTTCTTACAGGCCACGCCTACTTTGCGCCAACTTCTATGTATATAAAACTTATTTTATCCTTTTATTTGTTTCTTTATTTGATTGCTATACAAACTTTTATTTTTCAATGGTTTTCTCCGAAATTGAGTACATATTCCAGGGAAGGTCGTCATATGATTTTTACCGACCACGCCTACTTTTACGCCCAAGTTTCATATAAAATTCATATTTTGTTGTGTGGTATATTTCTTCCCTATACAAATTTGTACTTTTCAACGGATTTCTCTGAAATTTGGTTTACAGGGAAATAACTACACGGTGAACAAATTCCCCAAACTTAAAAAAAAAGGTTCCCACAAGAAATGAACAAATTCGCCATTTTTAATCGAAATAAAAATTGAACTTACTCCCCAAATTCATTCTTAAATTTTTACATATTTTTATTTAATGAATTTTGTTAAATATTTATTTTAGTAAACGTTTGCATTCTGCTCTCAATATATGTATGTCCTACAATAAATGCATTTAAAATGAGTATTCTTTTCAATAGCATCATTTCGTTGCGCGGAAGCTATGTGCACGGGGAATACAGCTTAGCCTGAATATCGGAATGATCTGAAAAATATATTTTGACAATTAAAATAAGTTGGCAACAGCTGCGCGGCAGCACAGGTGTGGTTGCCAAACGCGCGGAAGCGGCGCGAGGTGCGCGACCGCGGCCTCGGACGCGACGCGCTCTTGGAACACAGCTCAGCTAAAATATCGCAATGCTCTAAAAAATATGTTTTAGGAATTAAAATAAGTTAACGAGAACTAAGCGGCAGTACGGGTAGTAGCTGCGAGGAAGCGGCGCGAGGCGCGCGAACTCGGACACGACGGATGCGGACGCGACGCGCTCTCGGAACACAGCTCAGCTAAAATATCGCAATGCTCTATAAAATATGTTTTAGGAATCAAAATAAGTTAACGAGAACTAAGCGGCAGCACGGGTAGTAGCTGCGAGGAAGCGGCGCGCGACCTCGGACTCGGAGCGACGTGGCCTCGGAACGCAGCTCAGCTAAAATATCGCAATGCTTTAAAAAATATGTTTTAGGAATTAAAATAAGTTAACGAGAACTAAGCGGCAGCACGGGTAGTAGCTGCGAGGAAGCGGCGCGAGGCGCGCGGACGCGAACGCGACGGATGCGGACGTGACGCGCTCTTGGAACACAGCTCAGCTAAAATATTGCAATGATCTGAAAAATATATTTTGGCGATTAAAATAAGTTGACAACAACTGCGCGGCAGCACGGGTGTGGCTGCCAAACGCGCGGAAGCGGACGCGACTCGCTCGCGGAACACAGCTTAGTGAAATGTCGTATGATAAATTTTATCTACGTATGTGAAATAATTACCTGCTGATCAAAAGAGGCCACACATATACTATAAGCAGTTGCTTAAAAAGAAACCTTGCGACACAATATTAAACGTCGCATTAGTCTTTCATTTCTGAAACTTGAATTTGATGTCTCTGCTCAATGATGATCACTTATTGAATGAAGTAATTCAATTTTTAAAAGTTCCGATTCCTTTAATTTGCAAACCATTCCGTTATATTTGATGTTTATAAATAAACTGAAAAAAAAACTTAAAGCGGTTTCGCCGCTTATTTTTGAAGCATTTTTGCTGCAGCATCTTATAAAAAACTTCTAAATTAAAAAATCAAAAAATTTTTAATTGAAATAAAAAATGAATTTACTGCCCATACAAATTTTGGGGAGAAAGTTCATTTTATTGGGGAATTTTTTAATTGGGGACTAAGTACTCAGCGCCTGGTAAGCATAGTGAACCATTTTTCAAGTCAAAGGCCTTTTTATTCCGGGCAAGACCGGGTAAAAGCAGCTAGTGAAAAAATAAAATAAATAAAAATAATTGAGGAATAAAACTTTTTATTGTTGTTTAACACATGGGTAGAAGAAGCATTTGAATTTAATTTACTCAGTCTTATTTTCTTAAACTGAATTTACTATCAGAAGCTATCGGCTTTCCCCAGCGCTTGTGAGATCCCCTAGGAGTCCCAGGTCAGAGCACATATTGCGGTGCAGTAGAGTGATTGATAACCAGTAAGAGTGTTAAATTCGGCTGTGCCGAATCTTTGATACCCTCCACCTCGGTTTGGGTCTTGATAATAAATGTAAATGAAAAAAATCATGTGAGTCCGATCACAAGGGAGATGTGTAAACATCTAATAATTAAAGAAAACATCAACATCACATTTTCCAGTGCATAAAAAATAAGTCGATTATGCTGTTTTCTGAAATTCAATTGATGTTTTCTGAAATGCAATTGATGTTTTCTGAAATTCAATGATGTTTTCTGAAATACAATTGATGTTTTCTGAAATACAATTGATGTTTTCTGAAATTCTATTGATGTTTTCTGAAATTCTATTTATGTTTTCTGAAATTCAAATGATATTTTCTGAAATACAATTGATGTTTTCTGAAATACAATTGATGTTTTCTGAAATACAATTGATGTTTTCTAAAACTCGAATGATATTTTCTGAAATTATATTGATGTTTTCTGAAATTCAATTGATATTTTCTGAAATACATACAATTGATGTTTTCTGAAATTCAAATGATGTTTTCTGAAATACAATTGATGTTTTCTGAAATACAATTGATGTTTTCTGAAATTCTATTGATGTTTTCTGAAATTCTATTTATGTTTTCTGAAATTCAAATGATGTTTTCTGAAATTCAATTGATGTTTTCTGAAATTCTATTGATGTTTTTTGAAATTCAAATGATGTTTTCTGAAATACAATTGATGTTTTCTGAAATACAATTGATGTTTTCTGAAATTCTATTGATGTTTTCTGAAATCCTATTTATGTTTTCTGAAATTCAAATGATGTTTTCTGAAATACAATTGATGTTTTCTGAAATTCAAATGATGTTTTCTGGAATACAATTGATATTTTCTGAAATTCAATTGATGTTTTCTGAAATCCTATTTATGTTTTCTGAAATTCAAATGATGTTTTCTGAAATACAATTGATGTTTTCTGAAATTCAAATGATGTTTTCTGAAATACAATTGATATTTTCTGAAATTCAAATGATGTTTTCTGAAATACAATTGATATTTTCTGAAATACAATTGATGTTTTCTGAAATTCTATTGATGTTTTCTGAAATCCTATTTATGTTTTCTGAAATTCAATTGATGTTTTCTGAAATTCTATTGATGTTTTCTGAAATTCAAATGATGTTTTCTGAAATACAATTGATATTTTCTGAAATTCAATTGATGTTTTCTGAAATTCTATTAATGTTTTCAGAAATTCTTTTGATGTTTTCTGAAATTCAATTGATGTTTTCTGAAATTCAAATGATGTTTTCTGAAATACAATTGATGTTTTCTGAAATTCAATTGATGTTTTCTGAAATTATATTGATGTTTTCTGAAATTCTTTTGATGTTTTCTGAAATTCAATTGATGGTTTCTGAAATTCAAATGATGTTTTCTGAAATACAATTGATGTTTTCTGAAATACAATTGATGTTTTCTGAAATTCTATTGATGTTTTCTGAAATTCTATTTATGTTTTCTGAAATTCAAATGATGTTTTCTGAAATACAATTGATGTTTTCTGAAATACAATTGATGTTTTCTGAAATTCTATTGATGTTTTCTGAAATTCTATTTATGTTTTCTGAAATTCAAATGATGTTTTCTGAAATACAATTGATGTTTTCTGAAATACAATTGATGATTTCTGAAATTCTATTGATGTTTTCTGAAATTCTATTTATGTTTTCTGAAATTCAAATGATGTTTTCTGAAATACAATTGATGTTTTCTGAAATTCAATTGATGTTTTCTGAAACTCGAATGATGTTTTCTGAAATTATATTGATGTTTTCTGAAATTCTATTTATGTTTTCTGAAATTCAATTGATGTTTTCTGAAATACAATTGATGTTTTCTGAAATACAATTGATGTTTTCCGAAATTCTATAGATGTTTTCTGAAATTCTATTTATGTTTTCTGAAATTCAAATGATGTTTTCTGAAATACAATTGATGTTTTCTGAAATTCAATTGATGTTTTCTGAAACTCGAATGATGTTTTCTGAAATTATATTGATGTTTTCTGAAATTCTATATATGTTTTCTGAAATTCAATTGATGGTTTCTGAAATACAATTGATGTTTTCTGAAATACAATTGATGTTTTCTGAAACTCGAATGATGTTTTCTGAAATTATATTGATGTTTTCTGAAATTCTATTTATGTTTTCTGAAATTCAAATGATGTTTTCTGAAATACAATTGATGTTTTCTGAAATACAATTGATGTTTTCTGAAATTCAATTGATGTTTTCTGAAATACAATTGATGTTTTCTGAAATTCAAATGATGTTTTCTGAAATACAATTGATGTTTCCTGAAATTCTATTGATGTTTTCTGAAATTCTATTTATGTTTTCTGAAATTCAAATGATGTTTTCTGAAATACAATTGATGTTTTCTGAAATACAATTGATGTTTTCTGAAATTCTATTGATGTTTTCTGAAATTCTATTTATTTTTTCTGAAATTCAAATGATGTTTTCTGAAATTCAATTGATGTTTTCTGAAATTCTATTGATGTTTTCTGAAATTCAAATGATGTTTTCTGAAATACAATTGATGTTTTCTGAAATACAATTGATGTTTTCTGAAATTCTATTGATGTTTTCTGAAATCCTATTTATGTTTTCTGAAGTTCAAATGATGTTTTCTGAAATACAATTGATGTTTTCTGAAATACAATTGATGTTTTCTGAAATTCTATTGATGTTTTCTGAAATTCAAATGATGTTTTCTGAAATACAATTGATGTTTTCTGAAATTCAATTGATGTTTTCTGAAATTCTATTGATGTTTTCTGAAATTCTTTTGATGTTTTCTGAAATTCAATTGATGTTTTCTGAAATTCAAATGATGTTTTCTGAAATACAATGTTTTCTAAAATTCAATTGATGTTTTCTGAAATTCAAATGATGTTTTCTGAAATTATATTGATGTTTTCTGAAATTATATTGATGTTTTCTGAAATTCTATTGATGTTTTCTATTATATTATATTATATTATATTATATTATATTATATTATATTATATTATATTATATTATATTATATTATATTATATTATATTATATTATATTATATTATATTATATTATATTATATTATATTATATTATATTATATTATATTATATTATATTATATTATATTATATTATATTATATTATATTATATTATATTATATTATATTATATTATATTATATTATATTATATTATATTATATTATATTATATTATATTATATTATATTATATTATATTATATTATATTATATTATATTATATTATATTATATTATATTATATTATATTATATTATATTATATTATATTATATTATATTATATTATATTATATTATATTATATTATATTATATTATATTATATTATATTATATTATATTATATTATATTATATTATATTATATTATATTATATTATATTATATTATATTATATTATATTATATTATATTATATTATATTATATTATATTATATTATATTATATTATATTATATTATATTATATTATATTATTATATTATATTATATTATATTATATTATATTATATTATATTATATTATATTATATTATATTATATTATATTATATTATATTATATTATATTATATTATATTATATTATATTATATTATATTATATTATATTATATTATATTATATTATATTATATTATATTATATTATATTATATTATATTATATTATATTATATTATATTATATTATATTATATTATATTATATTATATTATATTATATTATATTTATATTATATTATATTATATTATATTATATTATATTATATTATATTATATTATATTATATTATATTATATTATATTATATTATATTATATTATATTATATTATATTATATTATATTATATTATATTATATTATATTATATTATATTATATTATATTATATTATATTATATTATATTATATTATATTATATTATATTATATTATATTATATTATATTATATTATATTATATTATATTATATTATATTATATTATATTATATTATATTATATTATATTATATTATATTATATTATATTATATTATATTATATTATATTATATTATATTATATTATATTATATTATATTATATTATATTATATTATATTATATTATATTATATTATATTATTATATTATATTATATTATATTATATTATATTATATTATATTTTATTATATTATATTATATTATATTATATTATATTATATTATATTATATTATATTATATTATATTATATTATATTATATTATATTATATTATATTATATTATATTATATTATATTATATTATATTATATTATATTATATTATATTATATTATATTATATTATATTATATTATATTATATTATATTATATTATATTATATTATATTATATTATATTATATTATATTATATTATATTATATTATATTATATTATATTATATTATATTATATTATATTATATTATATTATATTATATTATATTATATTATATTATATTATATTATATTATATTATATTATATTATATTATATTATATTATATTATATTATATTATATTATATTATATTATATTATATTATATTATATTATATTATATTATATTATATTATATTATATTATATTATATTATATTATATTATATTATATTATATTATATTATATTATATTATATTATATTATATTATATTATATTATATTATATTATATTATATTATATTATATTATATTATATTATATTATATTATATTATATTATATTATATTATATTATATTATATTATATTATATTATATTATATTATATTATATTATATTATATTATATTATATTATATTATATTATATTATATTATATTATATTATATTATATTATATTATATTATATTATATTATATTATATTATATTATATTATATTATATTATATTATATTATATTATATTATATTATATTATATTATATTATATTATATTATATTATATTATATTATATTATATTATATTATATTATATTATATTATATTATATTATATTATATTATATTATATTATATTATATTATATTATATTATATTATATTATATTATATTATATTATATTATATTATATTATATTATATTATATTATATTATATTATATTATATTATATTATATATTATATTATATTATATTATATTATATTATATTATATTATATTATATTATATTATATTATATTATATTTATATTATATTATATTATATTATATTATATTATATTATATTATATTATATTATATTATATTATATTATATTATATTATATTATATTATATTATATTATATTATATTATATTATATTATATTTATATTATATTATATTATATTATATTATATTATATTATATTATATTATATTATATTATATTATATTATATTATATTATATTATATTATATTATATTATATTATATTATATTATATTATATTATATTATATTATATTATATTATATTATATTATATTATATTATATTATATTATATTATATTATATTATATTATATTATATTATATTATATTATATTATATTATATTATATTATATTATATTATATTATATTATATTTATATTATATTATATTATATTATATTATATTATATTATATTATATTATATTATATTATATTATATTATATTATATTATATTATATTATATTATATTATATTATATTATATTATATTATATTATATTATATTATATTATATTATATTATATTATATTATATTATATTATATTATATTATATTATATTATATTATATTATATTATATTATATTATATTATATTATATTATATTATATTATTATATTATATTATATTATATTATATTATATTATATTATATTATATTATATTATATTATATTATATTATATTATATTATATTATATTATATTATATTATATTATATTATATTATATTATATTATATTATATTATATTATATTATATTATATTATATTATATTATATTATATTATATTATATTATATTATATTATATTATATTATATTATATTATATTATATTATATTATATTATATTATATTATATTATATTATATTATATTATATTATATTATATTATATTATATTATATTATATTATATTATATTATATTATATTATATTATATTATATTATATTATATTATATTATATTATATTATATTATATTATATTATATTATATTATATTATATTATATTATATTATATTATATTATATTATATATTATATTATATTATATTATATTATATTATATTATATTATATTATATTATATTATATTATATTATATTATATTATATTATATTATATTATATTATATTATATTATATTATATTATATTATATTATATTATATTATATTATATTATATTATATTATATTATATTATATTATATTATATTATATTATATTATATTATATTATATTATATTATATTATATTATATTATATTATATTATATTATATTATATTATATTATATTATATTATATTATATTATATTATATTATATTATATTATATTATATTATATTATATTATATTATATTATATTATATTATATTATATTATATTATATTATATTATATTATATTATATTATATTATATTATATTATATTATATTATATTATATTATATTATATTATATTATATATTATATTATATTATATTATATTATATTATATTATATTATATTATATTATATTATATTATATTATATTATATTATATTATATTATATTATATTATATTATATTATATTATATTATATTATATTATATTATATTATATTATATTATATTATATTATATTATATTATATTATATTATATTATATTATATTATATTATATTATATTATATTATATTATATTATATTATATTATATTATATTATATTATATTATATTATATTATATTATATTATATTATATTATATTATATTATATTATATTATATTATATTATATTATATTATATTATATTATATTATATTATATTATATTATATTATATTATATTATATTATATTATATTATATTATATTATATTATATTATATTATATTATATTATATTATATTATATTATATTATATTATATTTATATTATATTATATTATATTATATTATATTATATTATATTATATTATATTATATTATATTATATTATATTATATTATATTATATTATATTATATTATATTATATTATATTATATTATATTATATTATATTATATTATATTATATTATATTATATTATATTATATTATATTATATTATATTATATTATATTATATTATATTATATTATATTATATTATATTATATTATATTATATTATATTATATTATATTATATTATATTATATTATATTTATATTATATTATATTATATTATATTATATTATATTATATTATATTATATATTATATTATATTATATTATATTATATTATATTATATTATATTATATTATATTATATTATATTATATTATATTATATTATATTATATTAT